>OW240914.1:16313833-16408230 GCA_933207985.1 Pelobates cultripes
AAAGCTATGAGGAAGTGGACTTGGGGGAAGTACTTGGAGGTATTCCATTCCTATAAGATTACAAAAAGATAATTGCTCAGGATGACCCCACCTTCTTGAGGTGGATACAAAACATTAATTTGGGTATACCCACCGTTGAAAATGTGCTATCAGATAATTAGGACCGTAGGTCTCCTTCTACCTATGACCTCTCTTAATCCTGTACATTGCTACAAAAAGCATCAATGGGAGAGTACACATAATTAGATCCCCAGATTTTACTAATTACCCCTTCTCTTAGTCCTGAACACAAAATGTAAAAGTGCAGTAAGACAACCACAACCACTCCACTCTTGCCCTGTTCCCCTCCCATACAACTCAACAAGCTAACTATAAACAGAAAGGCAATGTTTGGTTTTCCCCTTTCTCTTTTTCTTTTTCCTTTTACTTCTTTCCCTTTTTGTTCCCTTTCACTTTTTAAATCTTTTTTTCCTCCCACTTTTCTCTTCTCTTCTGTTTTTTTTAAATTTCCCCTGTAACAGATACCCTGTTATTGCCTGGCCATCAGACTTGTAACCTTGCAATAGTTGAACTTGCAACCCTATAACTCCAACATACGAATTGGAAAATGAACAGCCCTGTTAACTTGTTCGCATAACTGAACAAACTGTAGAACAAACTGTCGAACAAGAGAGCCGCCAATTGACTCATTGACTCTGTGCCAAACCACAACTTCAACATTCTAAGTGGTTCACTGGGTGGCCATCAATTCTTAGACGCGAACACGTCGCGGCACCCATCTTGTTTTGTCGAACGCGTCCAGCTGGATTTTGTCGTCAAGTGTCTTGAACTGGTTTTGTACACTCGAACTCTCGAACACCGCTGAGATTTCCAGACCCACGAAGATTCGTGCCAATTCATACAAAAGAGGAGGCGTTCAGTAAAAGAATTATATGAACAAGGTGGAACACGACCATCAAACTCACAAATGCTGATGGGGATGGTTGTTTTGTATTTTTAAACATACAAAAATAGACCGGCCACACCAGCTAAATGCATGGAACTATTTTGGGCAGGAGCCTTGTGTGCGGCCGGGCAGAAATGGGACTTTCATCTATCTCCCGAACCCCTGAACCGATTCACATGATTTTTTAATATGTTGGTCCCCTAACTATGCCCTTTCAATAATTATACGTTTTATGGGAATTGGATGCATATTTTTAATGTTTCAAAAAATGTGTAAAAAGTTTATTTTTTTGCTTGGAGATAATTGAGTTCATACAGTAATTAACCACAATTATCTCCCAAGCAGAGGGGAGGAATTTACTGTATTGAATGGGAGTGTTTAACTTTGTGACTGTAAACTATTGGCTGTTGTAGGGAAACTGCATCGAGCTAATCACTAGCTCTTGTAAGAGCTCTGCTATTCTCTCTCTCTCTACTGGTTCAGCTGATGGGACATCTGGAGCATACTGCAGCACAGCCTCTCGCCAGGGAAAAGGACATCTCCGACGGCATATACCCATCTGATACACAGGGTGCCGTTACATCCCCCTTCCTTTCTTTCTTAAAATTTATATGAAACAACATGTCTACATATGAGGGGACTCATAATTAATGAAGTATATACAAATTATAATTCAAGTATCTACAAAATAATCGAGGGTCGATGAGTCTCTGATGCAGATTCAGAGCCCTCAATTAAACACTTCACTGTTATGTAAGAAAAAAGAAACAGAGAGTATGATGCTCAGTTACTGATGAACACATAGAAAGTAAATATCAAGTTATTCTCATAGCAACTTTGTTGGAACTTAGGGAAGAACTTGAAAGTTAGAAACAAAGTTGCTGTGCACTACTCATTTGAACATTGTGGGGCAGTATTCACTAAACAGTGCTATAAATGTGAGTGGGGCAATTCGATTCCAAAATAATACTAATTGGCCACCTATATAAGAAAAAAAAAATTAGGAGAAAGCATCTCACTGAGAAAGCTCATGAGAAGTGAAATGCATTTTGGCTTATATATATATATATATATATATATATATATATATATAAATTTATTTTTATTTTTTACTTTTTGCAGATTTTAATCTTTTGTTTGACAATAAATTGTAATAGTACTATTTCAAGTCCTCTGGAGCTCCAGGAGTCTTCATTGTGGTGGTGCTAAACTTTTTTACTGGCACTTTACCTGTACACTCAGAGCCAGGAGTTTAAGGCTCTGTGAAAGGTGAGCTCAATTTTTAACTTTAAGAAGAAAGTTATTTTATATATTATACATTAGTCGCCTCTCTCTTTTATCTCTGTTTTGAGTTTTCATCAGATCAAAGCAGTGGTGTGATGCTGCCCTTAAAGCATAAAGGTGCTTGGGTTTAGGCTTCAGTACATGTGAGTGGTCTGATTCATTGTATATACTTGCACGGTGTACAGTTACAATCTGTACTACATTCAGTTTTTTCTGTACTTGACATATATCTTTGTGTATATCAAGGTTGCGAGAGGTAAGCAGCCTGTTTTTATCCAGCACTCCACTAAGCGTATAAGAATTTTTCACTTGTACCACTTGGTATAATGTTTAGTGGTGTGTGTGGGAAGTAGGGTACCGTAGAGCTGCTGGTTTACAATTTGCACTGAAACCGTTAACAAGCCTGAGTACGAAGAAGTCATGAAGACATTTTTAAATAATTAGGAAACAGATACCAACATACAAAGAATAGAAAACACTTACATTGTGAGAACAAAATAAATATATATAGACTGAAATGTAACACATTGAGCAACCCAAGCCACATTGTTTGCAAAAAAAGAGGAAGTGCCATTATCTGTGTTTGCAGTTTTCAAATGCATTCAAAACAGTAAGCAATATTGCTGTGTATTTTAGCTGTAGCGCAAGATAAATAATCAATTTCCTATCAGGAGTTGGTTGTGTAAACATTCACCCTTAAATTACATGGCAGCGATGCGTTAAATGTATACAGTAACCTGTGCAATCATCTAATGGGTTTGATACTTATAGCCTGCAGTACATTGCATAGCAATCTGTAAAAACCCTATGAACAGTAATCAACTAATAATCCCAGATGCCTCCTTCAGATATTTTCAGATATTTTCATTAATATCTGAGTTGGAGGGGGCATCTGGGAACTTACTACTAGATAACCAACTAATGGTGCTGTCAGCAGAGTATGCCCTTTGTTGGGCAGCCTGCATGATTGGCAGGCAGCCTGACATGCATTCACGCCAGGCCGACCTTCTAAATCTTTGGGCATGTTTGTCCCTCTGGGCAGTTCTGGATACATGATTTGCTTCAGTGACCCATTGACATCCTTCTTCACCGGACGCTGCTGTTAGGGATATGGATTTACTTGAAGGATGAAAGCAAGAGATAAGCATATGGTATGTATTTTTTATAGCTATATCTTGTGAGTTTCCCACCACATCCACCTGACACATGACGCTTTGGAGGTATGATGGTTTCAATGTTTTCTGTCAATAAGATTCTGTAATTAGGCCCATCTTAATAGCCATTACTGGGCCCAATAGGCTCTTAATTTGGCCCTGCCCCTTTCTTTAGCCTTACATTTATAAACTAGAATTCTGAAATCACCACCCTTTATCTGCTAACAATTTCACCAGCTTTCAATTGCTCGCATTAAACATTGAATTTTCTGATAAGTTCTTAATGATGAAATATATTATTTTCCTTTCAAATAAATAAGTGGTTAGATCTGATAACATTTTAAAAACTATAAAACGAATAGCACAATCGATAATAAGTATTAATAATTATTTTCTTTCAGCAAATGCATTTCAAGATGTAAACACTGAAAATCAGTTTATAGATAAATATAGACGTGTGAATTTGGTTTCAAACAAATTTGGATATGTCTGAATTTTGGGTGGTCTAAATTCCCTAACTCAGAGACCTACCTTACTGAGACTGATCAATGTGTGAGGCTTGGGAATTCCTGGTGAGAAGTTCTAGAAGAGATTTTTGTGCAAAAGTACAAAGTTAGACTAATCATTCCTTTGAACATGGTCACAATCCATTCACAAGCACACATCCTTCTCTACTATAAGCTGCTTTTAACCACAAGATGAATTTAAAGGGATTCCTGGTGGGTCCATTGGACTCAGGCAGCAATTGGGAGATGCAATATTTGATGCTCTAGGTGAGGGGTAGGCACCCTATGGCACTCTATAAGTTGTGGACTTTATCTCCCATTAATACTGACATATTTTCTTTAGCCTACTAACCCTAGCTTTGCTAAATACCGTTCTGTCTCCCCTATCCATGACCAGCAAGGATATTGATGTTTCTATGTGATGTCTGGGTAACTAAAATAATACCTAGATTTCAGTAAGGCTTTTGATACCATTGCACATAGAAGGCTTATCAATAAACTGCAATCTTTAAGTTTGGATTCCAATATTGTTGAATGGGTAAGGCAGTGGCTGAGTGACAGGCAACAGAGGGTTGTAGTCAATGGAGTATATTCAAAGCATGGACTTGTCACCAGTGGGGTACCTCCGGGATCTGTACTTGGACCCATTCTCTTTATTATTTCTATTAGTGATATTGCAGAAGGTCTTGATGGTAAGGTATGTCTTTTTGCTGATGATACTAAGATATGTAACATGGCTGATGTTACAGGAGGGATAAGCCAAATGGCAAATGATTTAGGTAAACTAGAAAAATGGTCAGAATTGTGGCAACTGACATTTAATGTGGATAAGTGCAAGATAATGCATCTTGGACGTAAAAACCCAAGGGCAGAGTACAGAATATTTGATAGAGTCCTAACCTCAACATATGAGGAAAGGGATTTAGGGGTGATTATTTCTGATGACTTAAAGGTAGGCAGACAATGTAATAGAGCAGCAGGAAATGCTAGCAGAATGCTTGGTTGTATAGGGAGAGGTATTAGCAGTAGAAAGAGGGAAGTGCTCATGCCATTGTACAGAACACTGGTGAGACCTCACTTGGAGTATTGTACACAGTACTGGAGACCGTATCTTCAGAAGGATATTGATACCTTAGAGGGTTCAGAGAAGGGCTACTAAACTGGTTCATGGATTGCGGGATAAAACTTACCAGGAAAGGTTAAAGGATCTTAACATGTATAGCTTGGAGGAAAGACGAGACAGGGGGGATATGATAGAAACATTTAAATACATAAAGGGAATCAACACAGTAAAGGAGGAGACTATATTTAAAAGAAGAAAAACTACCACAACAAGAGGACATAGTCTTAAATTAGAGGGACAAAGGTTTAAAAATAATATCAGGAAGTATTACTTTACTGAGAGGGTAGTGGATGCATGGAATAGCCTTCCAGCTGAAGTGGTAGAGGTTAACACAGTAAAGGAGTTTAAGCATGCGTGGGATAGGCATAAGGCTATCCTAACTATAAGATAAGGCTAGGGACTAATGAAAGTATTTAGAAAATTGGGCAGACTAGATGGGCCGAATGGTTCTTATCTGCCGTCACATTCTATGTTTCTATGTTTCTAGGTTAAAGTGTTCCCTAGAGACACTCAAAGTTACAAGTGTTTCAATGAAAAAAAAACAAAAGGAAAAATGTGTGTAAAATCACCAGAAGTGATAAGAAATGGTACAACCTGTGTAGTAGTCAGTAGAATCTACCATAAACACCATATTTCTGGTGGAATAAAATACACATACAGGGAGTGCAGAATTATTAGGCAAGTTGTATTTTTGAGGATTAATTTTATTATTGAACAACAACCATGTTCTCAATGAACCCAAAAAACTCATTAATATCAAAGCTGAATATTTTTGGAAGTAGTTTTTAGTTTGTTTTTAGTTATAGCTATGTTAGGGGGATATCTGTGTGTGCAGGTGACTATTACTGTGCATAATTATTAGGCAACTTAACAAAAAACAAATATATACCCATTTCAATTATTTATTATTACCAGTGAAACCAATATAACATCTCAACATTCACAAATATACATTTCTGACATTCAAAAACAAAACAAAACAAATCAGTGACCAATATAGCCACCTTTCTTTGCAAGGACACTCAAAAGCCTGCCATCCATGGATTCTGTCAGTGTTTTGATCTGTTCACCATCAACATTGCGTGCAGCAGCAACCACAGCCTCCCAGACACTGTTCAGAGAGGTGTACTGTTTTCCCTCCTTGTAAATCTCACATTTGATGATGGACCACAGGTTCTCAATGGGGTTCAGATCAGGTGAACAAGGAGGCCATGTCATTAGATTTTCTTCTTTTATACCCTTTCTTGCCAGCCACGCTGTGGAGTACTTGGACGCGTGTGATGGAGCATTGTCCTGCATGAAAATCATGTTTTTCTTGAAGGATGCAGACTTCTTCCTGTACCACTGCATGAAGAAGGTGTCTTCCAGGAACTGGCAGTAGGA
Source organism: Pelobates cultripes (assembly GCA_933207985.1). Taxonomy (NCBI): domain Eukaryota; kingdom Metazoa; phylum Chordata; class Amphibia; order Anura; family Pelobatidae; genus Pelobates; species Pelobates cultripes. The sequence continues at coordinate 16,320,230 of OW240914.1, forward strand.
CTGGGAGTTGAGCTTGACTCCATCCTCAACCCGAAAAGGCCCCACAAGCTCATCTTTGATGATACCAGCCCAAACCAGTACTCCACCTCCACCTTGCTGGCGTCTGAGTCGGACTGGAGCTCTCTGCCCTTTACCAATCCAGCCACGGGCCCATCCATCTGGCCCATCAAGACTCACTCTCATTTCATCAGTCCATAAAACCTTAGAAAAATCAGTCTTGAGATATTTCTTGGCCCAGTCTTGACGTTTCAGCTTGTGTGTCTTGTTCAGTGGTGGTCGTCTTTCAGCCTTTCTTACCTTGGCCATGTCTCTGAGTATTGCACACCTTGTGCTTTTGGGCACTCCAGTGATGTTGCAGCTCTGAAATATGGCCAAACTGGTGGCAAGTGGCATCGTGGCAGCTGCACGCTTGACTTTTCTCAGTTCATGGGCAGTTATTTTGCGCCTTGGTTTTTCCACACGCTTCTTGCGACCCTGTTGACTATTTTGAATGAAACGCTTGATTGTTCGATGATCACGCTTCAGAAGCTTTGCAATTTTAAGAGTGCTGCATCCCTCTGCAAGATATCTCACTATTTTTTACTTTTCTGAGCCTGTCAAGTCCTTCTTTTGACCCATTTTGCCAAAGGAAAGGAAGTTGCCTAATAATTATGCACATATGTAAATGGACAAAATAGGGATACAGCTGAATGGCTAAAAAATATAAGAATACATAGTACATAGTGAAGTACCGTCACAATAATAAAATATAAACTTCAATGATTGCACTCACAAAATAGTGATGGATAATGCGCCTTTAAGCCCTCAAGGGCTGCAGTGGTATTCACCCTCCACGAATAGGTTGCTCTGTCTTCAAAGAAGTGGGAGTATGCCAGTGAAGTATAAAAAATTTTTTTTTTTTTTTATTATTATTAAAAGGCACTAATAAGCCTATATCAAAAAATCAATAGTTAAAAGTATACAAATAATACTGCATCTAACGCGTTTCGTCCATACAAATTGGACTTCATCAGAGAGAATTTTTTGCAGTATACACAATATGTCAAATACAAATAATAATTATGCACACCTGATATAGGGTGTTGATGTCATTAGACCACACCCCTTCTCATTACAGAGATGCACATCACCTAATATGCTTAATTGGTAGTAGGCTTTCGAGCCTATACAGCTTGGAGTAAGACAACATGCATAAAGAGGATGATGTGGTCAAAATACTCATTTGCCTAATAATTCTGCACTCCCTGTATAGTGCAATACAATAAGCACAAGCAGGGGGGTAAGGGGTTGTAGGAAATTCAATAGAAAGTAGCAAATTCAGGCGTATCTCCCTCAATATTAGGATAATTTTGTAAATACAGGGAATCTTCCAGCCATAGAAATCCTGATATGGATGTATCTTTATGGATAACTCAAAATATAAGTAGAGATGAGAGATAGTGCAGAAGTAGCACGTACAATGTGTCAAAAGACAAACAGCATGTCTCCACATCAAAGTGCTATCCGGATTCTCAGCAGATGGCAAAGCAGCAATCAGGATCACAGACACAGAATAAAATAAAATAAAAGTCTATAAACAAGTTGATAGTTGAAATCCTAAAATCGCGTTTCGTCCCGTTCTGAACTTCCTCTGGGATGTATGATCTTGATCCATCAGGTATCTTCTTATATTCCGGTGAAAATTTGCGGCAGTTGATGGCATATGTTCCACTGTGGAACGCATGTTACACTTCCGTGTATACACGTCACTTCCGGTTGATGAAACTTCCGGTTGACGGTATTCCTACGTGGGAATATCAGGAACACAGCATCAATAAGAGGCATCAGGAGAAATTGAGTTTTTTTCATGGAAAATCATAATATACAGAAGAATAATACAATAAAATAATACAATGTAATACTATTTTTAAGGCAGAATATGTCAGTCATGGGTACCAACTGTTGGGGGCCAGACTATAAAAAATAGGAACAAATTCCTATGCACACTGCACACACACATAAGGACATAAATACACACACATGTGCATACATACATAAACAGACAGACACAGACATACACATACATACATAGATGTGGACATACATACCCTCACATACATACTGACATATATACATACATACACATACATACAAATACATACATACAGACATACATACATACATACTGACATACATACATACATACACACATACATACATACCCACATACATACATACATACATACATACACACATACATGCACACATACATACTGACATAGCTATTTTTTCTTACCTTTTTTGCAGGAGGGTGGCTGTGGCTGATGGGAGTCGGCGTTGCTCACGTGCCCTGTCTCTCTTCCCTTCCGCGCGGAGGGAGCTTGGAGGAAGTGACCACCGGCCTTCACTTCCTTCCAGCACAACTTGCGGCTGAATTTTTTTTAAAGGGGCCCTGTCACGCTATTCCACGGCCGCAGCGCTGACCGAGCCCCTGAAGAGTAAGGGCCCTTCGGGCCGTAGTTTTAGGACCCCTGGTATAAAGATTGCCACAATACAGCATCTGAATAGCTTCTATTAAATGCAAACTGCAATTTACTTTTCTCTGCAATATCATTTATGAATTCCATGTTACTCACCAGATCAGTTATTTCTGTCTGTTGCGTTGATTCACCTACACAGCTGCGCTTAGCTTCACAGTCTTAGCTCAACACACGTTTCGGCGCTATGTTGCACCTTTATCAAGAGCATTGTATTCCTCCAAATTGCGTCAAACGGCCAATCCGGTACCGTGACTTCAGGTGGGAGATGACTAAAGAATACTAGCGTCATGTAGCCAATTCAGTAACACCACGTCACGGTAGGCTGGTAAAACCCCCGAAATAGACTGCAGGCACTGAGACCGCCTGTGTACCAGATTAACCCTTAAGAGTTTAAAGGCACCAGGAATAATTTACCCTATGCATAAATACAGGGCTCTAGATTAAAATCATACTATGTTGGTAAAAGGTACATTATAAATTAGGATCCCTTTGTATTGTTATAAGTTAGCAGGCCATGATGGATGTACATATTATTGCGGATCTGGAAATATATATCTTATAATCCAATATTTTGAAAAAAAAGGAGGGGCACTATGTGGTTCAGATGTCAAGATAGATGCTGATTGAATACATCATCATAATTGTAGATTTTACAAAAATACATAGGATGTCAGCATCAATAAGTAAGGACCAAAGATCATGGTTGTCAATTGGGACATAGGAGAATATATAATGACATAAATAAAGTGAAGTTACAACCTACATACTTTGATAAAGTTCTTGCCTCATTAGTAGTAATATTGATCATAGTAACAGTATTCAATACTGAGATCAGTAAGTGGTTATCCTGCCCTATGCGAACTTACAATACAAAGTCCAAAGATCATAGGCGTGCACATGGGGTGTGCCGGGTGTGCTTGGGCACACCCTAATCCCCGCGGCACACCTATGTATATTGAGACCGGCAAGGGAGATCTCAGGATCTCCCCTGTCGGCTCATGCAGAGCCGGCGCTATCCGAGCGCCGGCTCTGCTCTCAGCCTCCCTCCCTACCCACAGGCAGGGAGGGAAGCAGGAGAGGACCCGGGGAGCTATTGCCGGCAGCTCCGCCGGGTTCCTCTTGCGAGATATGAGCGTTGCCACGGCAATGCTCAAATCTCGCGAGAGTGAACTCTAGTCCCACAGGGGCTAGAGTTCACTCTCCACTGGACCACCAGGGAAAGCAGCAGCACGATCCCCCCTCCCTACATAAGGTAAGAAGGGAGGGGGGATATCGAGTAATGTACCCCCACCTCCACCCCCCACAATCACCTACACACATACAGCACACACACATACACAGCACCAACACACATACAGCACACACACATACAAGACCCACACACATACACAGCACCAACGCACATACAGCACCCACACACATACACAGCACCAACACACATACAGCACCCACAGACATACAGCACCCACACACATACAGCACCCACAGACATACAGCACACACAGACATACAGCACCCACAGACATGCACAGCACCTACACACATACAGCACCCACACACATACAGCACCCACAGACAGACATCACCCACAGACATACAACACCTACACACATACAGCACCCACACACATACAGCTCCCACAGACATACAGCACCCACACACATACAGCACCCACAGACATACAGCACCTACAGAGATACAGCACCCACACACATACACAGCACCTACACACATACAGCACCCACACACATACACAGCACCAACACACATACAGCACCCACACACATACACAGCACCAACATACATACAGCACCCACACACATACACAGCACCAACACACATACAGCACCAACACACATACACAGCACCAACAGACATAGAGCACCCACAGACACACACAGCACCAACACACATACAACACCCACACACATACAGCACCCACACACATACAGCACCCACACACACATTCAGCACCCACAGACATACACACATCTACACACATACAGCACCCACACAAACACATACAGCACCCACACAAACACATACAGCACCCTTACACACAGCACCCTCACACACAGCACACTAAAAATACCCTCACAAACACAAACAGGACCCTAACAAACACACACACAGCACACTACCAGTACCCTCACACACAAACAGCACCCTCACACACAGTACATTAACAGCACCCTCACAAGCACACACACACACACACACAAACAGCACCCTCACACATAGTACATTAACAGCACCCTCACACAGCACACACACACACACACACAGCAGTGTATATATATGCAGTGTGTGCTTGTGCTTTAGGATGCACACCCTAATGCAATAGGCTGTGCACGCCTATGCCAAAGATCCCATGCTAAAGTGCTTAAACGTATTCTGTGTACAAATAGGAACAATCAAGTCTATATTTATACACAGGGAAGGGATAGTGAAGGTGGAGAAAATTATTATTAGAGGAAAGGGGAGAAGGAAAAGCCTTCATTAAGTCCCTTTGGACTCAATGTTTTCAATTTATGTATCCAAAAGGACTCTCTTTGCCTCAAAAAATTATCGTAGTCGCCTCTCCTTGTAGTTTTTTTCACCAGTTCTAAACCACAAAAACATAGACCTTTTGAAATCCCCTTCATGATATTCCCTGAAATGTCTAAAAATTGGATTGTCTACTGGATTTTTTTGGAGACCTAATGTAATCATGAATACGTTTTTTGAACAGGCGAAACATCTTCCCAACATATTTGAAATTACATTGGCAGGTGAGCAAATATACTAAACCTGTCATGTTGCATTTGAATCGACCAGGGATCCAGCTTGTATCACTAGAATATAAAGTGCAACATAGTGTAATAAATTTACACTTTACCATCAATTTGTGAATGCAACCTTGAAACATGAAATGAAAATTTTAATTGTTAACTTTATTATACTATGTTGCACTTTATGTTTATATTCTAGTGATACAAGGTGGATCACTGGTCGATTTGTATTTTGAAATAGATTTGTATGGTTACTGAGTTGGGAGGTAACCTAAGGAAAGCAAGTATCCAAAAAAGCAAATTTTATATTGATATTTTCCACGGGTGAGTAGGTGGAAGCTATATGTTGCATTTGAAGAAAGATGTTATTTTGAACTCCCTTTTTCCTTCACTATCCTTCACTTTTTTTGAATCTCTCTTAATGGATTTGCATACAACACACCTCCCAGATCCAAAAGTACCAGTTACATGGTTGCAAAGCCACATTGTGGGGGGTGGCTGTCTCTGTTGTAAATGGCTTGGGGCCAGAAGATCTTGCAGGTTTTTTCCCCTGCATGCTGTGATGGTTACATTAGGGGCAAGTACCTCTTTCAAATGTTCATCACTGGTGAGTAGTGGCCAGAAACGCTGAAGTGATTCTTTTGACACTCCCGTAGCCTGCATCATAAGTAGCTATAAGTCTAATAATCCTATTGGCGTCCTTAGATGCCACATTGGGGGCAGTCTCATTTATCAGTGCACTACGGTCAGACTCCAAGGACCAAAACTCAAAAAGATAATTTTTGTACACTTAGCATGGGATCTCTGGACTTTGTATTGCAAGCAGGATAACCACTTACTGATCTCAGGATTGAATAATGGTACTATGAGTCTACATAGTTAGACAGCCAGACAAGAACAACCTTGTGCAGCAAGCAACAGCAAGACTGTAGCAGAACCCCTTTGGCTGTTCCATTTATTTCCTTTTATTGTTGTCTCTTTAGAGTTTTCCCTGTGCCTGGATTATACAGAATTACATATGTAACGGCACCCTCAGCATAAAAGGGGTTAAACCGCCGTTTAGTAGATCTTCCCTTCCAGAGACACAGGCACAGCTACTGCAGAACACCAATCCGCCGAACAGGAAACCATATGAATGCCGTAAACAGCCGAATAGGAAAAACCATAAGAATAGGTTTACACTCCTAGCAGTCGAACTGGAACAGCATACAATACATCCCCCCAAGAACGAGACAAAGCTCGGTGTTGAGGGTCAAGCAGTGAACAGACAGAGCTGTGGGTTTATTGTGCTTATGTACACATTCTTACACATTAGTACCACTCACAGGGTTTTGGAACACAACCAATAAACACATACAATACACTCAGACACTCCCACACAAAATCCTCCCCTCTGCCTGTGATTCAATTACCTTACACAATGGGTAATGTAGTTATAACAAGCAGAGAAATACAATTTTTCCACATTATTCATAACTTGAAAAGTATGCATCACATTCACATAAATTCTTACATTTTCAGAATCAGCATACTCCAAGTACAAACATACGTCAAAATCATACAAATTGGTCCAGTGGTTCAAAAGATAGATCATAGTCCTTTGTGACCAAAGGAAGCATGGCTTTTCTGTCCAAAACCAGTTCCACAGAGTCTTCTATCCTGGAGATAATTGGGAAGTAATCCAATTATCTCCAAGTAAAGAGGCAAAACTCCATTAAACACATGGCAGCAAAAGACAATAAAACACATAAAAACATATAACTGTGCAGCCATTGCACAAAACAGGTACATTCATATCCCCAGATAGCTCAGATCTGAGCGCACATTATTAGTGAATGGCGCTCAGATAACATACATACAGTTCAATTGCCATGGAGCCAAAGTCTTTCCCATAGTCTTTCATTATACGAATGGGCTCCATGGCATAGCTATCTGGGGTATCACCGCTCAAACAGGGCAAGCACCAAATGACCCGGCTTTCATGTATTTGCAGGGGAAAATCAAGCCTTTTAACATGGGGCCATAATCTAAAGGCAGCAGGCGGGCAACCAGGCTTCTCCAATGCAATGTGGCGAGATTGGTCTCGTCACAATATACAACTATATGTGACCATACTTTGTTCGGTAGAAGGATATACCAGCTTGCATGTGAACGACTATATTCACCATACGAACAAAGTACCGAACAACCAGACCACCCTGGTGGGAAGAATGGATGCAATTTACCCCTCTGATTGCTTGTTACATTCCCTTGAATTCACTAACACTCTGCTATATTCCATCAGCCGAACACGTGGCGGTGGCCATCTTAAACCCTCGAACAGCGGTGTTTGGTCGTCGAGTGTCTGGAACTCAAAACGGACACTCGACTAACCGAACACCGCTAATACCTCCAGGGCTTCAGAAAGTACCCATGGAAATGCACGAACGGCCCGTCGTTCGGTAGGATGAATCCCACGAACTAGAGAATTCATCCGGTTACCAACTTCACTATGGATGGTATAGCCTTTTGGGACTTTTGAGGCACGAACTGAGACCGACCGCAGGGCCAGATCTCATGGAACTATTTTCGGCTACTTTACCCATGCGGTCGGTCAAATCTTTACCTTCCCATAACTCGCGAACCCCTGGTCTGATCTGGGTGATTTTTGGATATGTTCCTCACCCAGATCCGGGCTACCAGGGGTACCATATTTAAAGGTGTATCTCACATATTTGGGGTACATCTAAGAAGTGGGGAAAAGTATGTAATGTATAATTGTATTAACTGTTAATCTAAGGGGAGGAGATGTGTGGGAGGTAACGTCTATGGGATTGGTTACTGTACTAATTGTGGTGAATCCCTTGCATGGGAGAATCTCATAAAAGCAGGAATGTTGCCATTAAAGCTCAGTTCTACTCCTGATACTGTGTGTCGTCCAGTGATTGGGAAGGGTGATGGGATACTCGTGGATTTTATTGCTGATTGTGCTGGATACTCTTTTGGATTTATTACTTGTTCCTGCATTCTTTTAATATATCAGTGGAGTTAAGCTGTGGGAAATCATCTCTCCGCTACAAAGACCAATACCTTGTGGTCCTTTGTTCACTTATCTATATAGATATGACCATAATGACATCAGAGTATAACCCTAGTCATATATATATATAACCCTAGACCCTAGTCTGGAATCCACATTGCAGACTTCTCAGACAAAGAAAGCCTTGTGACTTATTGATACCATCTGTTACTTATGTCAATACAGACATCCATACATAATCGATAGAAACATAACATATGCAATATTCTACACGCACCCTGGCCACCCTGCATTCTGCGAACCAGTCAGGGTGGCTTTTGATGATGGAGCATGGTGCTGGAGTTACAATGGAACCCTCTGTAGGCAGGAACAGTTCAGGGAAGTGCTCATGGATGATGTTATATAGGGAAGAAGTGTCTCTTCTGCCCTATATAATAGCTGGTCTCCTAGTCCTTTACAATAAGTTGTACTGTGCTCCTAAAGTTGTTCATTTCTGTACCAGCATTGTCGACTAATAGTTTTTGACCCCTTTGATTGATAAATCATTTATAAACCTGTGACTCCTGACTATTCTTTCACTTGATCCCTATCTGTACTTTGATATCTGTGTCTTGTCCCAGCTTCCTGCTGCATTTTAGAGTTTCTTCTTCTAAACCTTACAGATGGAAGAAAGATTTCTCCCAACTATTGCTATCTGTCCAAATCCATTTCTGCTATAAAGCTGAGCAAATAATGCACCAGTTGTATGAACTATAGATGGGTCCTGTAGTCTCATTGTATTGGTGGTCATAACATTGCTGTTATCTGTGCGGTGCCTATAGTATATGATACTTGGGACAACATTTTCTTTTGACACGATCAATAATAAAAAAAAAAAAATTCCCCCTGTGTCTCTCCACCCCTTGCCTTTTGTGTGTCTTTCCTGATCCCCTTAACCTCTTGTGTCTCCATGTAACCTTCACTTTCTAGTGTGTCTCTCCTTGTGTGTACCGTGTTAGCTCAGTTACCCTCTCACATGATTCTCTTTATCCCCGCATCCTATTTTGTGTATCTTCTTACCTCCTCACCTCCTGTTATGTTTGTTATTTACCCCTTAAGTCTCTGTGTCTCTGTTTTCAATCTCAGCCTCCTGAGTGCCTGGTCCTAACTCCCACCCACTTTTGTGTCTTTATTAATTTCTACCTTTTGTGTCTTACTTCCCCCTCCTTATTATATTATCCCAGATTGCAGCATAGCTGAGAAGGGCAATGTCAGAGAATTTTCTGCCAGTTCATTATGGTGCCATGTGACTAAAGAATGGACCGAATATGATATTAACTCAAAAAAAAAAAAAAAATCCCCCTCCCTCACTCTTTGCTCAGAGCCTGGGTCAATTCTAACAGACCAAGCCTAGGATCATGAAATTCCTGTGCTGCTGAAGCTTAATGGCCACAACACAAACAGTGACAGTGAGGGAAGGTCTAGCTGTATGCACCCCTTACAATTTATTACATGTGGTGGTCTGCAACTGCACCATGCATGTATGTTACATTCAGAGACAACATCTTTATCCCTTAACAAATATTCTTATATCAGTTTTCAATTTTTGTATACACACTGACAATAGATGTGTATTAAACTTTATTTCCAATATTGACATGGTTCATTGTTTACCATATGTTATACACATTACAATAGCTTAAAATTAAAATTAAATTTATACAGATTCAACAGCGGATAATACATATGCAATGAGTGGACCTCTCCTCTTGTATTGTGCTGGGTTATTAGATGGGAATTTTTTTGATGGACTCAGATGGTCATCACATTGTCTCCTCATGGCTTACAGTCCTCAACGATATAAGATGTCCTTCTCACACACAAATGGGCAATGATTGGAACACAGTGCATCATTCCACAGACCATTTTGTCTAAAAGTAGCACAACTCTCAACTTCACCTGTCTTCTGGTCCCTCCCATTATCAGGTTGTCCTGGAACCCAGTAGCTACAACATAGAATGTATAAAGTTACCAAACGAAATTGGAATATGTTAATACATGTGTTAGCAAAATTGATTTAGACAACATTTTATTGCCAACTAATATGAAATAAAAAATCCTTTTTATATACTGTGAAAATGAGTATAACCCCCTCTCCCGTATTCTATAGCAATGATGACACAGAGAAAGCATCCTCTAGCATTCTATAAAATTGAGAAACCCCATCATAAACAAATAACTATTTATTAAGTCCACCTCCCTCCAATATTCTCTAACAGTGATAAATGCCAACATCCTCAAATAGTGAGAAAAAAACCTGTCTAATATGTCTTTGTCTCCTTTGTCATATTAACCTCTCAAATAATGAAACTTGTGTAGTAAAAAATGTCAAATTTCAAGTACATTTTCAGTGATGTCTTATTGTTCAGCAAAAAACAGCCGGTATGATACAAATGAGTAGAGTGGGTAAAGTGGGTAAACTGTGAGCAAAAACAAAAGTAAAATTTCAAGCAATATTCAAGGAGCTTGTCGTTTGATGTAAATTGTGAGTAATTTACTGAAAGTATTCAATACAATATGTAAATCACAACAGAGTGTGTGAAAAAAGCCTCATTCAATTCAAAAAGTGAGCAAATCAGAAATTGCAATCTGTTTACCATAGGATATAAATAGGGCTGTCTTATTGGTAAAGGGACACTCTGAACCCCTACAGCATGGCTGTGCTCGCATTAGGATTTCCCCGTAGGAAAGCATTATTCAATGGGGATTCCGGTGATGCTGGAAGACCTCATGCATAGCGTGAGGACATCGAGTGTTGTTTAGGCAACCAAAGGTTGTCTTCGAGCCCCAAAGTCCCAAACGTAGACAGCCACTAGAGGAGGAGTTAACCCTAGCAGGTAATTATTGAAGTTTCTAAAGTGGTTTGGGTGCCTACAGTGTAGCTTTAATTCTGACTGCAATGATATTTCTCATATTTTAATAAAGCCAAATTAAATATAGTCAGGCAAAGCAATCCTGCAACAATCGAATGGAAGCATTTGGTGTCCGAAGTAAAATGATTACTTTCACATCCAAATCCTACACAAAGTATAGGAATTGGATTATTCTCAAAGCACCAGTTTTGAACTGAATAAAGACCAAATGCACATTTTTTCAAATTGTCATTCATTTGCTTTTATGAAAGCGAACAATAATTTTAAGTACTATTTGCTCACTGGAAGTGCTTGCTATAAAGTGGATGTTTTATGACCCTTTGGTATGGGGCTGTGATAGATAACTCTGTCCCGGGATTGTAATTACTTTTTTTTATTCTCTTATGTGTTCGGGACATTGCAGTTTATTTCATTCTATTATTTAGTTTACCTACCAAACAAACTCCTCTGATGAATAGACCACCCGTATGTGGAGTGTGCCACTCAGTGACCCCTGTCACCTCATTGACACTCCTAAACCTTATTATTGCTATTTTTATTGTATTATTTTGTTTATTTATTTAGTTTATTTTATTTGTTGAGTTTTTATTTTAATTTCTTCTTGCCACTACAAAGCTCGCCCTTAGAACAGAAGGGACCGTGGTACTGGAAATGCTGAATTTTAACTTCTATCTTGTGAGTGCAAGCTAAAATAAACCCTTTCTTATTGATTATACTGGTGCACTATGTTTGCATTTCTCCCTCTTGATCTTTTAATAAAGGTTGAAAAAGAAGAAAACTGAGCTCCTCCAAATTCTACCGATTCTTATATACCTACAACTTACTTCTATCTTGTAAATGCAATTTGCCGCATGCTCATTTTCTGGTGCTTCAATATACCACACCATTGCTGGTTTCTGTATATTCTTATATTTCTAGATTGTACTGCTTGTATTTTATTAAGACGACTTGAGGGATATTCTTACAATCTAATATATTCACAAAAAGGGTACATTTTATTTTATATACTATTACCCACTGGGGAGCATGTGTGTTATATTTCATCTGTTGTACCACTAGTACAGTTCCTGCCACAATTATCTCTCAGGCACAGGGGAGCGATTACACAGTTTTTAGTGTCCTGGACCTGAGAGCCAAGGTTATAACAGTTTATACATTATCATAGTCCCCTCCCAGGTCCAGTAGGGATGCCTCTGGCATATGTAACAGTAGGTCCCATGGTCAGGGCCGGACTGGGGATTCCAAAGCAGCCCTGGAAAAAAAATCTATGCCAGCCCCATAAGTCATTGCGCCATATACACACAGCTTAATGTAGTGGCTCTGGTGTCTAGAGAAAAGGCAGTGTTTACATTGCTTCCTAGTGACAGACACTCAGACGGTCAGTAGAGGTGCTTCCTGTGTCAGTGCGGATTGGTTGAGATCATCAAGCTTGATGATCTCAGCCATAAAGGCAGGGCCAGTCGAGGGGAGACCAGCACGACGTGGTGAAAAAAAAAGGTAAGTAAAAACACACATACACACACACACACATACCATGAAAGACACACACACCATGACACAGACAGACCGTGACACAGACACACACACACCATGACACAGACAGAAATACACACACACCGTGACACAGAGAGAAACACAGACACACCATGACAGACAGACAAACCCACACACACACTGACAGAGACACACACATACCATGACAGACACACACACATACCATGACAGACACACACCTTAAAAAAGACACACACACACACCATAACACAGACAGACCATGACACAGACACACACCATGACACAGATACATATTACATGACACAGACAGACGCACACACCATGACACACAGACACACACACCACGACACAGAGAGACCGTGACACACACACACCGTGACACAGACAGACACACACACCACGACACAGAGAGACCGTGACACACACACACCGTGACACAGACAGAAACACATTACATGACACAGACAGACACACACACATCATGACATACAGACACACACACCATGACAAACACACACACACACCATGACACAGACAGACCGTGACACAGAGAGACACACATTACATGAAAGACACACATACAGAATGACACAGACACACATTGCATGACACAGACAGATGCACACACCATGACAGACAGAGACACACACACAATGACACAGACACACACAATGACACAGACAGACACACACACACCATGACACAGACAGAGACACACACACCATGACACAGATGCACACACCATGACAGACAGAGACACACACACACACACCATGACACAGACAGACACACACAATGACACAGACACACATACCATGACACAGCCAGACACACACACACCATGACACAGACAGACACACACACACACACCATGAAACAGACAGACACACACACACACACACCATGACACAGACAGACACACCATGACAGACACACACACAAATGACACAGACACACACATACACTCACACTGACACACATAATTGCTACCTATGTGCTGGCAGCCGCATGGGAAGCTCTGATGGTGGCCGCCTGGGGGGAGCTGGCTCTTCTGGTGGCTGAGGAGGGAGCTCTTTTGGCGGCCGCAGGGGAAGCTGGCTGTTCTGTCTCTGTTCCCCCTCCCCAGCAAGCCTCTTAATGAGACCGGGGCCGGAATGTGTGTGTTCATTGTTTACCATATGTTATACGCATTACAATAGCTTAAAATTAAATTTATACAGATTCAACAGCGGATAATACATATGCAATGAGTGAACCTCTCCTCTTCTATTGTGCTGGGTTATTAGATGGGAATTTTTTTGATGGACTCAGATGGTCATCACATTGTCTCCTCATGGCTTACAGTCCTCAACGATATAAGATGTCCTTCTCACACACAAATGGGCAATGATTGGAACACAGTGCATAATTCCACAGACCATTTTTTGACATCATATTCCGGCCCAGGTCTCATTAAGCAGTGTGCTGGAGTGGGGGACCAGAGACAGAACAGCCAGCTCCCCCTGCGACCGCCAAAAGAGCTCCCTCTGCGGCCACAGGTCAGCCAGTCCGACCCAGTCCGGCCCTACCCATGGGGACTGACATAAAAGGCTGTGTGTGGCCCCCATTAAACCAGTTGTCCCACAGTCTAGAGCAGCTGTCTCCCTACTGTTGGAGTGCTATATCACTAGCTCTTGTAAGAGCTGTTCCTGGTCGGCATCACAGGAACCCTCACACTAGGGGGGATGGAACACCTCTGGTGGCGAAATCCCTTTTCCCTTTCGGGTTGGCCGCCACATCTAGTGGCAGCAGTGGGATGGTTCTTTTTCCCTAGAGGAGATGCTGCATCTGGATCCAAGAATGGTATAAGTGGATGGAGAAATGAATGATTGAAGCAATAAACCCTGAGGGAGTTGTTGGAGAGACGCGGTCGAACGGCAAACAACCGTACGAAAAGGGAACTACTGGCCGAACTGCTGGAAATGGACTGAACGAACACTATGCCTGAACTGGTGAACCCGAATGCAGAAGACAAATTGCTGAGAACCATTTGGCTGCGATTGGCATTGTATGGACCCAATCCCCTTCAAAAATCTGCTGCAGATGCTGAGGCTCCGGAAAAGCGACAGTACCAGTTACGCCTGATGGAGATCCAGCGTCCAGAGAGCCCAGCCATGGAAAAAACCTCAGCCCCAATAGAGCAGAAGAAGGTGTCATTCACAGCTTTTAAAAATGTCCAAGAAGCTGAGGGGTAAATAAATGCCTACCTCGCAGACTTTGAAAGACAATATGCCTTACACAAAGTGCCCACTGATGAATGGGTCACCATTCTTGCCAGAAAAGCTGTTGGGTAAAGCTGCCGAAGCATTTAGAGCTATATCCAGCAATGAGATACACTCTACAATAAAGGAAGCCTTGCTTGCCCGGTACGTTGTCACCCCCGAGGTGTACTGCAGACGGTTCCGGGAATCCAAAAAACAAAGCGAGGATTTCTACACCGAGTGGGCCTGTCGCTTCCACAGAACTGCATCCCATTGGATTACAAGTTGTCAAGTCCTATCAGATGAGGATGTGTTATAGCTGTTCCTCCTGGAACATTTTTCTAATGCCCTGCAGCTGGAGATACAAGAATGGATTAGTGACCGGAGACCCCTCGCCTTGCCTGAAACTGCTCATCTGGCCGACGAGTACACAGACTCAAGGAAAGCATGCCCCAGTAAGACGCCACCTCTTCCAGAATTCCGGGCTCTGGTGACCACGGGTCATGCACCCTACCGAGGCCCGCCTATATTGCAACCCTCCCCACCCAACAACGGGGTGCAGTGTTACCGTTGCAAACAGTTGGGACATGTGATTGTCTCCTAGAGCCCCCCAGACCTACATTGGGCCGCACTGGCACTCCACCACCCTGTGCTCAGCTATGGCCGCTCATTGCTTGGAAACTGAGATCAACACAGAGGAATACACAGGGGAGTTTTGCATGAGGCTGACCTGGTGCAAGCAGCCACCTGGGATAACCGACAACACCACGGCAAATTGTGCTGATGAACGGGAAATAGGCTGGTCGATTTAGAGATACTGGAGCTACCCTGACTTTGGTCCAACGCCACCTGGTAAGAGACAAGGAACACACCGGACAAACCGTAGCTGTTCGGGTAGCTGGGGGATCTGTAAATCGCCTATCTACTGCCATGTTCACCTAGATTGGGGGCTGGATCTGGCACTGTGAATGTGGGGATTATGAAGGATTATTGGGGAATGACTTGGCTGCCTACATCCTGAGCGTATCTGCTGAAGCCAACCCTGTCACAACTCGACTGCAAGCGAGGAATGCGGCAGCCGACTCATATGCCGGAGAGAACCAGGGAAGAGACCAAAACCAGACTGTGACTCTAGACTCGACCAAGTTAGCCTGGGATACCCCAGAGGAGTTTGTGAGGGAGACTCTCTTTGATCCCACATTGCATAAGTACTGAGTCACGGCAGACACTGAGCAAGGGAGGTTAGAGGGTTAGATGTTTATTTGGGAACAGGATAGGTTATACCGACTTACTGAAACCCTTGGCAAGACATTTGGGAGATGCATGTCCCAAATGTCTTGCCAAGGGTTTCAGTAAGTCGGTATAACCTATCCTGTTATACCAACTTACTGAAACCCTTGGCAAGACATTTGGGAACTGCATTTCCCATAGGGTGACCCAGAAATTCTTTTGGCCAGGAGTCTCTATGAACATGCAACAATACTGCAAGACCTGTGATGCTTGTCAGCGGGTAGGGAAGGGTGGTTGCCACCCTAAAGCTTGGCTGTTATCTATGCCCATTATTGAGGAGCCCTATAGCTGAATATCAGTCGACCTAGTTGGACCCCTGGCTAGACCCAGTCCATCCGGTAAGAAGTACATTCTTATCATGGTGGACTACGTCACCCACTATTCTGAAGCGATTGCCCTCTTGAAGACTGTCCATGCAGAGACAGTTGCCGAGGCTCTGGTTAGGATGTTCGCTAGGCTGGGGTTTCCCAAGGAGATCATTCACCGCAGACCTAATCCAACAGCTGTGGAAGGTATGTGGTATTAAGCCCATACTTAGCTCGCCTTACCACCCCCAGACCAATGGTCTCTGTGAGCGGTTCAATGGTACCCTCAAGCAGATGTTGAGGACCTTTACCGATGTTTGCAGAGACTTGAAGTGGTTCGTGTCGCACCTCTTGTTTGCTTATTGAGAGGTGCCTCAGAAATCTACTGGGTTTTCCCCTTTCAAGTTGCTCTATGGGAGAAGGGTGCGAGGACCCCTTGATCTCATTAGGGAACACTAAAAGGGGAAATGGAACACGGAGGGACCCCCATTGTGCCGTATGTAGTGGAACTCAGGGACTGCATGGAGCAGTTGGCTAAGATGGTAAAGGACAATCTCCAGGCGACTCAGGGGCGACAGAAAGTTTGGTATGATTGGGGTGCATGTCAGCGTACGTTCCAGGTGGGGCAGAGAGTCCTGGTGCTGAAACCTACCAGACAGGACAAACTTCAGGCAGCATGGCAGGTCCCCTACAAGGTGGTGGAACAGCTCTGTGACACCACCTTAGTAGTCGCAAGCTGTGCCGATGAGAGGATACGGAGATCCTTTTATATCAACATGCTGAAGGAGTACCAAGAGAGACAGGAAGACATAGCAGTAGTATGTGTCCCAGTTACAGATGACCAGGACAATCTCCCCCTCCCCAATCTGCTAGAAAGGGCTATTCAAACTGATATCATTAGTCAGGTGAAATTAGTGATAGATTAATGGAGGTAGAGAAGGATCAGGCTCACTAGTTATTAGAAAGTAGACCTTTTCCCAAGAGCACAGGTACACCACTCTAGCTACCCACAAAGTAGAGACCCCCTGGGCAAGCACCACTCAGACAACCTCCCTACCATATCCCTGAAGCAGTTTGAGAGGGAAGGAGATACAGAAAATGTTACAGCTAGGCATCATCTAACCCTCTGATAGTCCGTGGGCCTCACCGGTAGTCCTCGTATCTAAGAAAGATGGGACTACCCAGTGTTGACTACCAGCGACTAAATGACAAGACTGTTACAGACGCGTTCCCGATGCCCTGGATAGATTAACTGCCAGATTGCATTGCCAGGGGACAATATCTGTCCACCATAGACTTGTGCAAAGGATATTGGCATATCCCCCTGGCTGAGGAAGCTATCCCCAAGTAGGCCTTCGTCACCTCATTTGGCTTGTATCAGTTTAGGGTCATGCCATTCAGGGTGAAGAATGTCCTGGCCACCTTCCAGCGCATGGTGGATAGACTCCTTGATGGCTTCCAGGATTTCGCCTGTGCGTAACTGGATGACATTGCAATCTACAGTGAGTCCTGGAAAGAACACTTAGTTCATGTAGGGACACTGCTGGACCAGGCCTGACTCTGAAGCCAGACAAGTGTCATCTTGGTATGGCAGAAGTTCAGTATTTGGGATACAGAATGAGGTGTGAAAAGCAGCGACCAAATCCCAAGTGTTGGCTTGTTTGTAAAACCACGGGGTATTACAGACATTTGTTACCTGAATATAGCACTATTGACAAACCCCTGACCGACCTGACAAAGAAAAGCTTACCCAGGCAGGTCCTGTGGTCACCAACATGTGACTCACTAAAGCAAGCCCTGATAAATGCTCCTGTCCTTGCTGCCCCAGTCCCTAACAAGTGTTTTATTGTACACACAGATGCTTCCATGTTTGGACTGGGGGCAGTCCTAATCCAAGTTGGAGAAGATGGAGGAGGGCACCCTGTCACATACCTCAGTAGGAAGTTGTCGCCCAGGAGCTGAGCTACATCGCTGTGGAAAAAGAATGTCTAGCCTGGTTGGGCATTGAAGAAACTAACCTCTTATTTGTATGGATGGAAATTTACATTGGTCACAGATCACAATCTGTTGGTGTGACTTAACCAGATTGCGGGTTATAATGACCGACTACTACAGTGCAGTTTGGCACTACAACTCTACATTTTTCTACTACTTGCCAGGTAAGCAGAATGGCAACGCCGATGGGTTGTCCCGACAGATGGAACAAGGCACATAACCCAAGACCAGACATCCCCAAGTTGACCTAAAAAGGGTCAAACCAGAGTGTTCCACAAGGTGGAAGCACTGTGATGGATCACCCTGTCCCTGAATTGTAATTACTGTTTTATTTTCTTATATGTTCAGGGCATTGCAGTTTATTTCACTTTATTATTATTTCGTTCACCTACCAAACAAACTCCCGAACGAATAGACCACCCATATGTGGAGTGTGCCACTCATTGACTCCTGTCTCCTCATAAACATCATCCTAAACCGCAAACGTTCTGAGTGGTCACTGTTCGACAAGCCATTTGGACTTCAGTAAATAACCCCATAAATTATATATAGGATGTATATGTAATAGACAATAATTTAGTGTATGTTGTGTGTTTAGTTTATATAATGTTTTACTGATATCTAATAGACTATTCAAATAACAACAAGTAATATCTTAAGAAAAATCAATAATTTACTTCAATTAGTCAGGAAATATATATACAGTTGCAAGAAAAAGTATGTGAACCCTTTGGAATGAAATGGATTTCTGCACAAATTGGTCATAAATGTGATCTGATCATCATCTAAGTCACAACAATAGACAATCACAGTCTGCTTAAACTAATAACACACAAAGAATGAAATGTTACTATGTTTTTATTGAACACACCATGTAAACATTCACAGTGGAGGTGGAAAAAGTATGTGAACTCCTAGACTAATGACATCTCCAAGAGCTAATCGGAGTGAGATGTCAGCCAACTGGAGTCCAATCAATGAAATGAGATTGGAGGTGTTGGTTACAGCTGCCCTGCCCTATGAAAAACACACACCGGTTTTGGGTTTGCTTTTCACAAGAAGCATTGCCTGATGTGAATGATGCCTTGCACAAAAGAGCTCTCAGAAGACCTACAATTAAGAATTGTTGACTTGCATAAAGCTGGAAAGGGTTATAAAAGTATCTCCAAAAGCCTTGCTGTTCATCAGTCCATGATAAGACAAGTTGTCTATAAATGGAGAAAGTTCAGCACTGCTGCTACTCTCCCTAGGAGTGGTCGTACTGTAAAGATGACTGCAAGAGCACAGCACAGACTGCTCAATGAGCTGAAGAAGAATCCTAAAGTGTCAGCTAAAGACTTACAAAAGTCACTGGCAAATGCTAACATCCCTGTTAGCGAATCTTCAATACGTAAAACACTAAACAAGAATGGATTTCATGGGAGGATACCACAGAGTAAGCCACTGCTGTCCAAACAAAATATTTCTGCACGTTTACAGTTTGCACAAGAGCACCTGGATGTTCCACAGCAGTACTGGCAAAATATTCTGTGGACAGATAAAACCAAGGTTGAGTTGTTTGGAAGAAACACAAAACACTATGTGTGGCGAAAAAAAGGCACAGCACAGCAACATCAAAACCTCATCCCAGCTGTGGTGGGGGCATCATGGTTTGGGGCTGCTTTGCTGCGTCAGGGCCTGGACGGATTGCTATCATCGAAGGAAAAATGAATTCCAAAGTTTATCAAGACATTTTGCAGGAGAACTTAAGGCCATCTGTCTACCAGCTGAAGCTCAATAGAAGATGGGTGTTGCAACAGGACAATGACCCAAAGCATAGAAGTAAATCAACAAGCGAATGGCTTAAACAGAAGAAAATATGCCTTCTGAAGTGGCCCAGTCAGAATCCTGACCTCAGCCCGATTAAGATGCCCGATTAAGATGCTGTGGCATGACCTCAAGAAAGCGATTCACACCAGACATCCCAAGAATATTGTTTAACTGAAACAGTTCTGTAAAGAGGAATGGTCAAGAATTACTCCTGACCGTTGTGCACGTCTGATCTGCAACTACAGGAAACGTTTGGTTGAAGTTATTGCTGCCAAAGGAGGTTCAACCAGTTATTAAATCCAAGGTTTACATACTTTTTCCACCTGTTTACATGGTGTGTTTAATAAAAACATGGCAGCATTTCATTCTTTGTGTGTTATTAGTTTAAGCAGACTGTGATTGTCTATTGTTGTGACTTAGATGATGATCAGATCACAATTTATGACCAATTTGTGCAGAAATCCATATCATTCCAAAGGGTTCACATACTTTTTCTTGCCACTGCAAGAAATATTCCAATATTCCAATATTCCAATATTCCAATATATATCTAGTATATGTTTTAGATATTCTAGATAAAAAGTCATTAGTAGTGGAGAGTATTGTTAGCCTTTATCAGCAATAGGTCTTCATATTCTATGTTCCACGGTATGGTATTTGAAAAAAAAATGCTTTGTATCTGCATGACGCAGCAAATAATCGGATTAGTTAGACAAGTCAACTTTTTTTCCAAGATTTCACTCTGTAGATTTGGTACAACTGTGCCCACTGTTGCCATCTTTATGTTCTTAGCATGTGTGCTCTTCTGCACAGCACTGTTGTAATGCACGGTTATTTTAGTTAGTTTGAACCAGTTTGGTCATTCTTCTTTTGCTTTTTTTATTAACAAGTCATTTCACCCTCAGAACATCTTACCCTTTTCACTTTTCCTACCATTAGCTATAATATCTAGACACTTTTATATGTTAATATCCCAGATGAGAATTTTTAAAGACACTCAAACCAGCGTGTCTGGCACCAGGTCACAGTCACATAATAAATATTTCTTCCCCATTTTGATGTTTGGTGTGACTAATAGCTTAACCTATTGGCCATGCTGGCAGACTTTCATGCATTGGGTCGCTGTCCCATGACTCATTGTTAAGATAGTTCTATTGATGGAGAAGTGTACCTCCTGATGTAGCCAATAAGTACAGAACATGGGGTCAAGAACCCTGTGTGACTTTGTGTTTTTTTTTAATAATCGCTTACCTTATAGCTATAAGGTAAGCGATTATTAAAAAAAAACACAAAGT
Organism: Pelobates cultripes; assembly: GCA_933207985.1. Taxonomy (NCBI): domain Eukaryota; kingdom Metazoa; phylum Chordata; class Amphibia; order Anura; family Pelobatidae; genus Pelobates; species Pelobates cultripes. Next base: position 16,341,900 of record OW240914.1, read on the forward strand.
CACACAGGGTTCTTGACCAAATATCAGATTTTGTTCAAATGGAAAAAATATGGTTAAAATTGCTGAATTCCATATCTGACCGATTTTGTAGAATTTGTTCAAATGCATTATAAAATCACCAATATCTGCATCCGAACCAATTTACAGCACATGATTCGGACATTGATCAATGACTGCATGGCAGCCAAGGGTAAACAGAATGCATCCGGAAGGAGACACATTTGCAAATTATCATTCACTTACTTTTTGCAAGTGAATCGATAATTTGAATAACTATTTGCCCACTGACAGCACTAGCAGACAGTGGGTAGTTAGTTAAAAATCCTTAGCGGAATAAGGTTAATTAAAAAGTAAGAAAATAAAATGAAAGTAAGAAAAAAACATCCTAAAGGGGTTGATAAGACTGTCATATTACTGTAATAGAGGTGTATTACCTTGATATTGCCTCACGGGGCATGGCTTATCTACTATATATATGAACCTACTGGGTAGCCATTTTCCATGCTTTGCAATATGCCCAAGATCTCTCTGATTGGTTGACTAGTAAGACAACCAATGAGCTCTGACAGCCAAGTCTTGAAAGAAGTGACTCTTGGTTATACTGCAAAGTTTGGAAAATTTACCCACATTTTTGATAGGCATCATAGTGTAGTAAAGCCTATAAAAGTGCTTTGCAACAGGGTTTTGATTTTTGTAATTGGACCTTTTTTAAATTTATTTAGTGGTGTTGGTTATTCTGTATTTTTCTTTGATCTTTTTGAGGGGCTGAAGTATGTGAAAACATAAAACTTTGAATGGTAAGTATAATTGAACACTTTTTAGATCTATTGGCTCCCTGCTTACTATTAGTGGGTAGGTATGGACTTTAATTTTAATGGCATGTGTATAATGGCATGTCCACCACCCTATTTTACAATAAATTAGGCATCCACCCCCACCTGCCACCCATGGGTGGTCAATAAGACCCTCCTTTTATTACTAATATTAGGACATCCACCAACCCAACATTTAGAAGATGTACCCACACCTGCCACATAGCACATGGAGACATGTGGAGGTGTTATGTGAAGTTATTACTATTATAGTAATTTGAGGATCTTATTTAATCCATATAATTTTTATTTATTTATTTTTTCTATGCGTTTTTCTTTGGTGTCTGGTTAATTGTTATTTTAACTATTTACCTTCTGGCTGCTAAGTGCTGCTAGCATACAAAGAGTTCAGATCTTTATAAATCCGGGCCTGGATCTGCAGCATTCAGTCTGGATTTCAGTCGTCCGAGTTAGTTAAAAAATCCATACATTTATGAATTCCACAAAAAATGTCTGGATTTTGCAGTCTGAATGGTCCAATACAGCATCAAATGGTTTAACCCATTCGGTATGGGGCCATTTGGACTATGGTAAATTACTCAAAAAACAGCTGCACTTGAATCTACTTACGTTTGATTAAGGTCATATCTTGTTCCGTCAACCCATTTCCAATCACCATTTTCCTTAGAGAGACCAATCCAATTTATCTCATTGCCAGTAAATTCAACTATATACTCCTTGTAGGGATGAAGAATGAAACAATCAATGTATAGCTCATTCCATTCACGTTAATGCATACACCTCCTTCCTAGCAAGTTCTATTAGAATCTGCTTCTTTACATCAACTCACAGGCACTCTATTCCCATTACTCTAATCATATCATACCACATTCTGGCTTTCTCACTTTTATTTTTATATTTATTTTTCTTCTGCTTTTTTTTCTCCATTTATGTATTTTGTAAGGAAAGAGAAACATGATAGAATTATCTTTATCTTTAAGGATATTTTTCAGTTTTTTTTGTTTCACATGGTATTTTTGTTTAGATTGCTGCATATATTTGTTGCATATTTTTTAGTATTTTATTTTACAAATTCTATTTATATAACACAGATCATGTATGCAACTTTCAATATATGTATGTGCGTGAATATTATTATATTAATATAAGTGAATATTAACACCCGGTTATTTATACACTCTAAATACACAAATAGGGTTCCAGTTCAATAATTTTGTATAAGCTTTATAAATTATTTAATTTTTTTTTAAAAAAAAAACCAAAAAAATTATATATTAAAAAAATAACAAATTATTAAAATATTAAAATGTTTTCAAAATGGTAAATCCATTTAAAAGTGTATCCACAAATTTTAAACCATGGACTATATGTCTCCTTTCTGTTCCTTGATTTAATTTAAGATTTAACATTGGTGATTTTTGGTATGTACACAGATATATCACTAATTTTCATGGTGGCATATATACTGTTTCACCAAATAAATATTTAATGGGCCAACAGTTATATATTTTCTTATATATTCTTTGAAAAAGGCCTGCATTGGGGAGTACTCATTAATCATAGTCCTATCAGTTTTTGTAACAACAAATTAAGAATTAAGAACACACCCTTAATTCAGTGTATGTTTGTGTAAGTATGATCACCCTCATATAATATAAATGTGAGTTATTCACTAACATGAGAATTAAAAGTAAATTCAAAGTGAATTACACATCTAATGCCAAAATATACGAATTGTAAAAAAATATCCAAGTCAGCTAAGCTTTCAATTTGTCTACTTTGGGCTAAAATGTAAAATTCTCATTGAATTAATTTTGAATTCTCACTTTATGGAATACCCTGTTAATATTGGCCGTTATGTTCCTTTTATACTTTATTAGTCATTAATTGAAATTGGGATCCCTGGATAAAAATACTCTTCAGTAGGATGAGAAATTACTGCTAATGTTCTTTTCTGACAGGTAGATAGTTATGGCACTGTTATTAAATCATGTCAGTGTTTTTAAACCAACCTTTTCAGCCGCACTGTTGATTACGACCAAGTGAGAGTTTTTTGACTCACAAAATGTCTTGGAATTATTGAAAGATTTATTATCCTTGAAGTATCTGTAACAGCTCAGGTGGGAATAAGACCAGCCTTGTTCACAGATGGGGTCCAAGGATTCTGCAACAGGTAGATATATGGTTATCTGGATATATATGGCACCGAACGGAAGTGGGTGGTAGCCAGTGGCGTACACAAGATTCATGGGGCCCCCCCTCCCCCTGGTGCTGAAACACATGGTGGCGGGCACCTGGTTGCAAGGCTGCGACCCCTGCGACCGTGGTGTGCCGCCAGTGCATGCCGATACACTTAAAGGACCACTGTAGGCACTCAGATCACTTCAGCTCAATGAAGAGGTCTGGGTGCCAGGTTCCTCTCGTTTTAACCCTGCAGCTGAAAACATAGCAGTATGTTTCACTGAGGGTTAATCCAGCCTCTAGTAGCTGTCTCACTAGAGGCGATTCCGCTGGACGTCCATAGGAAAGCACTGAGTAATGCTTTCCTATGGGCGGTTTGAATGCATGCATGCGCTTTCGGAGTTGAGAGGTGGATCGGGGCGGAGAGATCCCAGTGCCAAGGGATCCCGGCACTGGAAAAAGGTAAGTGCTGAAGGGGTTTTAAATACACACACACACTCTCAGAAACAGACTCATACACACTAGCTAACAGACACACACATTTACTGACAGGCACACACTCAGTGACAGACAAACATACACACTCACTTACAAAACATACACTCTCACTGACAAACACACACTCACTAACAGACACACACTAACAGACACACACTAACAGACACACACTAGCAGACACACACTAGCAGACACACACTCAATAACAGACGCACAAACACACTCAGTGACACACACACACAGTAACACTCACTAACACACTTACTGACACTCACTAGCAGACACACACAAACTAACACACACACACAGTAACACACTCACTGACACACACAAACTAACAAACTCATTAACAGACACACACACACAGTAACACACTTACTGACGCTCACTAGCAGACACACACAAACTAACACACACAGTAACACACTCACTGACACACACAAACTAACACACTCATTAACAGACACACACACACACACACACACACACAGTAACACACACTAACACACATACACACTCACATATTTTTTTATTTTATTTAATCCCCAGCCTCCCTACCTTTGGGAGTGCTGTGGGGATTCCTGCTGTCCCTGGGGTCCAGTGGGGTCCTGCTGTCCCTGGGGTCCAGTGAGGTGTTGCTGGGCTGCCGGCCAGGCTGCTGGGCGCGTGTGCGAGGGAGGGAGCACTCTCCCCTGAATGCTATTCCGCCTCCGGCATCAGTAAGCAGTGCGAGGGAGCTGGGCAGAGAGCATTCAGGGGAGAGTGCTCCCTCCCTTATGAGCCCAGCAGCCCGGCCGGCAAACTGAAGCCACTGCCAGCCTTGGGGCACCCCAGGAGAAGAGGCTGGCAAAATGTGGCCACACTGCCACTGGCGTGCATACCGGGTCGCAGGGCCTAGCCCGGTAGCAGCCGCGAAGCCTGCGACCCCAGTATGTATGCCACTGGTAGTAGCTTTGAACAAGGTCAGAAGATTGAGTGGCTTTAAAATGCAGCCTTGATAAGTTTCCGACCCCATCTCTGCATGCAATAGTGATGGTGGTTGGTGGCCTGGCCCATAACTCTTATTCAAGAAAAAAATACTACACAGTTCAACTCTAAATATGTTGAAAGCTGTATTCCTTCTGACCTTAAATCCCTCACCCTGGTGTTAATGGGCTAAATAATTCTTTAACTACTCACCTGACTCGGCACTGGATGGCTCTCCACCTCCTCCGACATCAGCGATGGGGAGACTTAATGCACATGAGTGTCGAGGACTGTGGCAGATTAGGCCTTCCCCATGGGAAATTATTGACTTAATACTTTCTTATGGAAATTCTGGATGACATCCAGCATCAATTCATGTGAAACTGCAAGAAGCCCATCTACTGGCTGTCTTAACCCTGAAATGTAATCATTGCTAGTGTGACCAGGTAAGGGCGCTGTGAACATTATTTACACAGGGCACCTAAAAACCTAAGGCCAGACCTGTGTATTAGAGCTTCTTTTCTCCTGACACTCAAAAAATAACATTTTTAAATAATTTATTTGCTTCCCTCCCCCCTTTCAGAATACACTAGTAGTCATAAAACCTCACTGGGAATTGTGTGAATCTTCATTTTACAATATATATATATATATATAATAACAAGTCTCTTTTTGTACCTTTCTGTTACCTTGGAAATCCACAACAAAAATATGAAGGCAGCCTTGAAAAGTAAATATTAAAGAATAACCATTTCAATTTCATATTATTAATATTTACTTTCCTAGGCTGCCTCCGTGTTTTTCTATATTCATTAAAGGGGATTCCCCGCTGTTTTTGGCAACCTTTATCATTCCTTTCTATCTAGCTAACACTTTATTATCTGTCTGTTACCTTATCTCACAGGAACATGTGTGCCCAACATATATATTTCTCATCTGTGAAAACTTAGATTGTAACCATTTCTCAATCTTCAGAACCAGAAATCTCCTTTTAATTTATTAAGCAGCAAATAAACTCATATAATCAGCTGTCTGTTCCTTTTACAAATACTAGTATCTACACCTCCGCACAACATATGTATTTCCTTTTTTACATTTCGACATAATGTTTTTTTTGTTAAACTTTTCAGATGTCTGGTGTGGTGAGATTCTGTCATCAAAGTAATATGGTGACCAGGGGTCATGTGACCAAACTCAGGTATGCCTTTCTTACAGGGGGATAAGCTTTACCCTTTGATATGGTAATTAGATAAATCAATACCTTTACAAGTCAGGAAAAAGAGAACCACGTCACCTTATCTCCATTCCTCCCTCTTCCCGTTTGGATGTGATATTAAACAGACATGTGAGCAGACATGAGCTAAGGTTTAGTTGTTATTGTCAGTTAGCTAGTCAGTTAGATTGGAGTTTTTGTGATTGTTTTAGTTTCATTAGATTGTGTGTCATTATTTGAATGTTGTTGCTGTTTTGTCTCTGAATAAATGTTTGTTAAAGTAGACAGACCAAAGTTTATATGTGTATGCGTACATATATAGTTTGATAATTCACGACACCTGGTAATCATCATATTTTACCAACACTTGGTACTGAAAGAGTTAATATATATATATATATATATATATGCACTTAAAATGTTTTTCTAGTACTGGGATCTGCAAATTGTTGTTGTACAACTGCAAATTCTATTATATTTGGCCATTCATCTTATTGAATTGGCAATAGTTCTTGGGGGTCTCACATTGTCCCTTCACTCTGAGTTAAAACAGGTTTTGAGCAGTGTAACACTGAAAGGGGGTTTCTGTCTATCCATAGTCTGGCACCTACCAGAGGCAGGAGCAGACAGACAACTCACAGGGTCCCTGGGAAATAAGTAATCGAAAGTCCCCCTTTGTCCCAGTGCCACACTTCCACTGGCTGACACACACACACATCCTCCCCACACATTGACTGTAATAGCCTAAATGTTAAAGTTTTTTCTTATTAGACAGTGTGTTTAATTTAGATTTTCCTTTTGCCTGCTCTGTTAATTGCCGATAAATCCTACAACAACTTCCTGTGTGTGATAAAAGTTCAATAAACGCAGCAGGGAATAAAAATATCTAAAGTAAACATAGTGTGCTGTAAGATCTAATTATAAAACAGACCTTATTTCTTTTTCATGGAGGCTGTGTGAGTCACATGCAGGGAGGTGTTGCTTGGTTTAAAAATAAAATATCTAACTCCTAAATGTCAGAGGATTGAGCAGTGAGGTTGCAGGGGTATGTTCTATACACCAAAACTGTTTCAGATGTAGTTGTTTGATATTTAGAGTGTCTTTTTAAACCCAGCATGAGTAAACATACAGTAGTACAATAATCTACTTACTGACTAATTGCTTGAACGCCCAGCCTGATATTCTCTCCAAGGTGGATTTCAAATTGTCATGCTGCAACCTTCCTGTCAAGAGAACACACATTTATTGTGGAATTTCACAACAATCACACTCAATATACACAACAATGACAATCTCCCCATACATAACTATTAAAGAACACGTTTACCTGCCTTCTACAAACCCCATCTCGTTCCCTCTTCAATAACTGTTCCTTATTTAATCTACATATCTTTCATCATTTACAGTCACTATAACCACGCAGAGCCTCTCTCTAAATCCCCCAAACCTGTCTGTCCCACGTAAAATATAATGGTGTGGAACGTACTGCCTCCCCCCTGGCCCCGACCCATAAGCAGCGGGTGGGGGACCTAGTAAAAAATAGGGGGGGAGGACCTATTCTCCCCCTCCGGTCCCCACTCATGAATGGCAGGTGGGGCCTAGTGTTGTACCCCCCATGAGCAGCGGGTTGGTGCTCTCAAATACAATGGAGGGGACCTACTGCCTTCCCCCCAGCCCCCACCCATGAGCAGCAGATGGGAACCCTCACATACAATGGGGGGGACCTATTCCCTCCTCCCCCGGCCCTCACCCACCCATGATCAGTGGGTAGGAGCCCTAGTAAAACATAGGGGGAGACCACTGGCTGCTCACTATTTAGTAGACATGCCCCTACTTGCAGTATAGTGAGTAGATGCAGAAGGGAGATTTTAATCTCCCTTAATTACTAATACTAAGTAATCTTTAATTGGTATTAGTAAATTTGTCTGAAAGACCAATTTAGGTCTTTCAGCCTTTTAGTAGAAAGCTTCCTAATATCTTGGGAATTAGGCAGCTATCTACTCGTGGCATGAATAGGATCAGAGTTTAATTATTTCTAATAAAATTCCGATCCAAACAAAAACTCCCAGATTGCATCCTAACATGATTGGACAAACTGTTCTCATTCTGTCAGAAAGAAATTCGGTAGTTTTGCCAGCGTTCGAACACCCAATGAAGCAGCAAGAGGAAGGTGAGTATTGTCGGAAATTGAGATCTTGAGAGTGGGAGAGAAGAGGAAGCGAATGGGGAAAGGTAAGTTTGGCTTGACAATGCTGCTTTAATTAATAATGCAGAATTAATATTAAAGTTAATGGACAACTGTCACTTCCCAAGGTGTTTAATATTATTTACTTATTTCCTGTTTTTAGCAAATATAGGTTTATGAATAGTGAAACGTAACATGAAATGTAGAAATGAACACATTTTTATCCTAAAACTGGGTTTCCCCATCTTAGCTCCCTGTCAGTCATCATTATCTGTCCTTTGCCCCTCGTGGTCAGCATCGAGAGGGCATACAGAGAAGAGGAGAAATGAAATAATCAGGGTCATGTAAAAAGAGTGTTGCTCATTTATTTCAGCTTTTACGTAATTTTTTAATTTGGCATATTTTTTCCATTATTAAAGGGACATTGTAGGCATGTAACTGCTTCATCTCATTAAAGTTGTGATATTGTCTGTAGTCCCCTGGTGTCATCTTTTTTATTCTGTGTAAACCTATTGTTTATGTTCTATGGCAACAATTTCCTCGTTGAATCGATAACAACACATTTTTCTCGCACCTTTTGTGTGACATGTTTTCACTGTCCGTGTATAAAAGAGAAGTGAAATTTTGCTCTATTTTTTTCTGTTATTTTATCACACCATTGTCAGTCTGCTGTAACCAGAAAATAAAATGTTCCAATGTATAAAGAGGGAATTTATATTTGCTTTTATACGTAAGAAACTGACCATGTTGGAAAATTATGGTGTGAACAGAAAAGAAAACAGCTTTTATAATTTTTTTCTATTTATCCTCTTCATTCGCAATGTGTGCCCTGCCTGTGCCTTGCCTGAACTGGATTAGGATGTCATTTGTGAAATTGTGACAGTTAACCTTTAAAATTACTTTTAGTAAAAATTCACAGAAAGCAAGTATTATATGTGTGATTGCTGTGTGTGTGTGTGTGACTCTAACTGTGTGTGTGTGGCTGTCTACATGTAACTGTGTGTTACTTAGACTGTATGTATGGCTGTATACATGTGACTGCCCACCTGTACCTGTGTATTCTTCATTGTCTGCTTGTAACTGTGTGTGTGACTTTCTGCCTGTAACTCTGTGTGTTACTGTCTGTCTGTTATTTTGTTTGTGTGACTATCTGCCTGTAATTGTGTGTGTGTGTCTGTATGTAACAGTGTGCTACTGTCTGCCTGTAGCTGTGTGTGAGTGTGTCTGCCCATAACTGTTTATGACTGCCTGTACCTGTGTGGCTGCCTGATCCCACCCCTAGTGTATAATAGCTGTGAGTGTTGTTTTAATGCTAGGGTGTAACAGCTGTGGAATATTTGCAAAACTATATGCAATGAGCATACCCCAAACAGGAACGCAGTGGGTTGGGTAAAAGGAGGCATTGATGGGGAATATTTAATATTTTTGGAAATTAGATGGAATGTGTTATGTGTATACTGTATCTGCTTAATGTGATGTGAACAATTGGAGTTATCATGCAAGTTACACTTTTACAAATTCCTGTTAATCTATGCCTGAACTAATCGATTCATTGCGTAAATCCTGGATCAATTCATTTGGCCACAGAGTAACAGGAATTTGTTTAGTTCGTTGCAGGTAAGAAGGATTTTGAAGTGAATTTCCAACTTAAAACCAAAGTAGCCAAACAGCTGACTTGGAGAATATTTCCAGTTAAATTAGACATTTATTTAAAATTTACTGTGAATTCCCCACAATTTTCACTTTATAAGTAACGTGAATTGTGTTTATAAGATAAACATAGTCTAGTGCATTATTCTATGCTTTCAGCTCAAAGTTATCGAGGGCTTTAAATATTAATATATAATTAAATCAAATCCCATTTACCTTCTTGAGAAATAAATTCCATCTGTGCGTTCACACTAACATTCATATTAATAAACATGAACTCTAGTTTTTGGTTCATCTGTTTCAGTTTATGGTCTGCGCAAGAAATAAATAGAAGAATCATTGTTAAAGTGTGCTATCTGAGATCACTCGAGCCACTACTATATCAAGTACATAAGTCCATGCTATGGGTTTTATTCAATAATCAATGATCAATTAACAACACCTCTGCAAAGCTTAGACCATAATAAAAAGCTGCAAAGTTAGTTAGAGTTTTGTTTAGAACTTGGAAGATGAGCTCTGGGGAAACTAATATAAAAACACAGCTTTAAGATGTTTGACATGTAAACTATGTTTGAGAACGACTGACGTAAATTGTGCTTAGCCCTCTATGCTTCCCTTTAATGTCTGCTTTGATATCAAGTAGAAGATAACATGTAGCTGATGGTCTCCACTTGGATGCACCCTATCTGTCGGCACTGACAATCTACACTCCTTGAATAATTTTAACTTTTTATTTTAAATATATGTATAGATTTTTATTTTTATTTTTTACAAATTACACCAATCGAAATGTTAAAATATATTTTTATATTTTATTTAGATTTTTTTTTCTTCAGGATATCTCTTTCTAAACATCCAAATGCTGAAATATGTATATAATTTCAGAAAGGGGCTTAAAATAGTAATTTTTCTTGTTAAAAAAAAAACATGATGGAGACCCAAGATGAACTTGGTCTAGTGCAGGTGGTACAATAGTTACTTTAAATAGTTACTTTAAATGGATACTCTGCTGTTGGTTTTGACCTTTCACATTGACCAGTTTAGAATCAATAACCATTCAGTAACTCTATGTTTCTTCATTAGATCATTAATATACAGTTCTTACATGGGACAAGTGCACTTATCATGGCAGTCATGAGGAGAAGTCCAACACAGAGGGCGACCAGTCCATAAAGAACATAAAAAGATTGTTGTTGACTCTGTGGTTGTAATGGCTTTTTTTTCCTGAAATCTGAGCGAGATATACATTAAATATGTCTTCATACAGAAAATATTATTCATTATTTCTGAGATAACATCTATTTAACTTTAGGTTGCTTCCATCCTCTGTATAGGAGTCTTAACTTCTCATAACAGCTACAATGACACTTTTCTATAGACATTACCCTCTGTCTCCCATTATCTCCATTATGACTGACTTTAAGTGTATTACTATTGTTACTTTTTACCTGTTACGGTGTTTAAATGTAGGCTCTTCGCATTCTGGTATTCATTCTCTGACATTTCCTAGGGGAGGGAGGTACAATATAAACACCATGCACTCCATAAGAATGGCCTCACATACAAATCATACACATATTCAACCATTTTCTTTATTTATTTGGATAGTTTGGTAAATCACCAAAATGCTAGACAGCTCCAACTTGGTAGTGAACTTAGAGAAACGGAAATTACAATGAATAGTTCATGACAGCAGAAATTATTTTATCAAAGCAAGAGTCAGAACATAGAATAATTTCTATATGGAAACTAGTTCATTATTTTAAAACGGCACTGTCAAACTTACCTTCCCCCAATCGCTTCCTCTTCTCTTCCTCTCTGAGAATCTGTTTCCCTTTCTGATCTAGTTTTCTTTTAAACGTAAGATGTAAAATTAAATTCACAGGACATCCAATCAGGGACTGTTTTGGTCCTTCAGCCTTTTAGTAGATGGCTCCCTAATGCCATGGGAATTAGGGAGTTACCTACTAAATAGCTGTAAGATGCAGCGGCGGCACTAATCGGATCGGAATTTCCTTCGTTCAAATAAAATTTTGAACCGAACAAAATGCACAAATTTCTTTCTAACACAAATGGACAAACTGTACTCATTTTGTTAGGATGAAATTCAGTAGTTTCTTCGTCATCCTGTCTATATGACAGGTCGTTCAAATGGCGAATTAAGCAACTAGAGATCACGGAGGAGAGGTGAGTATTGTGGGAAAATGTATTTGACCACAACAAATGGAGCGGACTTAAGCTCCTTCTCGAAGTTCCTACTTGGACTTAGGCCTCAAAACCTTAATGACTTGGAGAGAATCTGCAAAGAGGAGTGGGACAAAATCCCTCCTGAGATGTATGCAAACCTGGTGGCCAACTACAAGAAACATCATCTAACCTCTGTGATTACCAACAACGGTTTTGCCACCGTACTAAGTCAAAGAGGTCAAATGCTTATTTCACTCATTGACATGCAAACAATATATTACTTTTTTGACATGCATTTTTGGGGATTTTTTTTATTGCTATTCTGTTGCTCACTGTTACACTTACCCTTGGAAAACATTAAAAATCAGCAGGGGATCAAATGCTTTCTTCCCTCACTGTATCATTAGAAAAAGAGAGACACTGAATGCATTTTGGGAGAGATAGGAGGAGCACCACAAGAGGGCAGTGTCACATAAACTGAGGGATTAGAAGGAGGGCATGGTGAACAGTGTTAAAGGCAGCAGAGCGGTCATGATAGATTAGTAGAGTGCAAGGTGCGGTAGTCAGATTGAAGAGGGCTGAGGAGAAAGTTGGAATTGAGAAAGCAAGCCAAATTAGTAAAGACAAGTCTTTCTAGAAGCTTTGAAGAAAAAAAGAGCAGGGATATGGGATGATTCTTGGAAGGGGAAGGAAACAACAGTAGCATGTTTAAGGGAAACAGGGACAGAAGAAAGAGAGCACTTGAAGATATGCATCAAGGACAGCACAAGGCAAGAGGATAGAGATCTGATAAGGTGAGATGGTATGGGATAACGCAGGCAAGTGGATGGGCGAGATTATATATTCTCTCTTTTTTATGATTTTTGATTTTTGCTACATCAGGTAAAAACAAAATTTGTGTGAGATATTACATGCAGTGAATATATTATTTTACATCCAAACTAAAGAAAATAAACCTATTCACTCTTGTATGTTCTTACAAATAAAACTCAATAAATTAAAGTAGCTTGGGAAAGTTTAAATAAGGGCTTTGAATAATTATATTAATAAAATATACATTTGACAACTAAATTACACTTGTGGAAATTTAATGAGCAGAAAAAAAGAATCACTATACTTGTGTACAAATCCCATTTCAGATGGATGAACAAATCAAATGTCTGCCATTCTTTGGGTGAAAGAATCTACTTGTACATCCATAGATTCACAGGCATTTGATTCATTCAGCACAGCTAAAGGAGATTTGTGCACAAGTCTAAAATTTGAAACACAGGAAATCAAATCAGAACCCCCGAATCTCATGTGCACAGAATGCGCAGGAAATAAAAAGTCTTCATGCGGGAATGGAACTCCGTCTATAACTGAAAGAAGTGATCCATTTGGAATTTTACCTGAGAAGTCTTATTCCCACACTTATACAGGTTGGGCCAAAATTCAAAGTTCATAGCATTAGTTAATGTTTAAAGCTCCAGCGCTCAAATTTCTGCACAGATATTCTCCTTGAGCTGCTCAAGTCCACGCAGTTTGTTGAGATACACTTGCTCCTTCAGATATCCTAACAGGAATTCATTGGGAGCTGAAAGTGTGGACAAACATGGCGACTATTTAATGTGGAAATTATCCACTCACCGAACAGTTGTCTCAGCCTTGAAAATAAAATTCAACTATTTTTACTTGTTGCACCTTCGTGAAATCACCCATGACGAGTCTTTCAAGACTCTCCTATAATATGTACCTGCAACAACAAAAATCGAACTACTAACAAATACGTTATTGTCCTGTCAAATCCTACTCTGAATTTTGGCCCACCCTATACACAGTTGAAATCCAGATTTACACTGTGTCAGTGTATTTATATATATATATATTGAGATTGCAGGGGCATGATCAATACACTGAAACTGTGTATATATATATATATGAAATACAGTGGATAGCTTGGCCCTCTCCCCTTCGGTATACACCATATATCTGCCTAGGTGCAATCCACAATGCATCCAAAATATAGCCAAAAAAGAAATTTCCAGGATGCACTCACAGGCCTTTTCAATCGAAAAAATGTGGTTTTATTAAATCATGTGCAGGTAAACAACCGACGTTTCGACCCCTGCGGGTTTCTTTTTTGGCTATATATATATGTCTCTCTCTCTCTCTCTCTCTCTCTCTATATATATATATATATATGTGTGTGTGTGTGTTAATGTGCATAAATATCTGTGTAAGTATGTATGTATGTATGTATGTATGTGGTAGTGTATGTGCATACATCCAAGCAGTCAAACACAAGCACGACATACAAGCACACTCCTGCAATCTAATAAAATAATACATACAAACACAAGCCTGCATTAAAACAAAAAAATAGAAACACTTCCCTTCATTCAAACACAAATACTTCACACAAATGTACATCCGCATTTGTTTGCGTTCGATTTAGACACAACCCTACAATCAAACGCAAACATTAGATACAAACATACCCTTGTATTAAAATCCTAAAACTATATACAAGCACCCCTTCAAACGCCAACACTGTACATTACATTATAGCGCCAGTAAATGCTGCCGCGCTGTACAGATACGCAACCTAGAAATTTATACTTAGGGTGCCTTGGAAAAATATTGAAATATTAAGAGTGCCTTGAACCTAAAAAGTTTGGGAACCACTAACTTAGAGAATGTTCCAGTTTGGCTATTTTCACCTTAAATGTGAAATTCCTTGAATTCTTGATTAAGTAAATTACTCTGTATGAGATGTAAGATAAGAGAGTGTGACAGTGCATGCAGAGTTCACTTGTTTACCTGACACAGGGAAAGGTTTGACATGGCATATCTTAAAGGGACACTATAGTCACCTAAACAACTTTAGCTTAATGAAGCAGTTTTAGTGTGAATAGAATCTAAATTAAATAGAACTTGCAATAAAGGAAGGATAAACATTAGATGACTCTTTACAGGAAGTGTTTAGGAAGTTTGTGAAGTCACATGCATTGTTCATAGCAGGAAGGTGTGACTAGGGTTCATAAACAAAGTGATTTAACTCCTAAATGTCAGATAATTGAGCATTGAGATTGCAGGGGCATGATCAATACACCAAAACTGTTTGATTAAGCTAAAGTTGTTTTGGTGACTATAGTGTCCCTTTAAGCTAAGGGATTTTAAATTTAAAGAGACCTTAGCGTCATTAACATTTACGAATATCCATTTTTCATTAGCCAGTAAAGGTATCACTTATATAGTTTGTTTGTTAATTTATTCTCATTTATAATATGATTAAATTCCTGACCATCTGTCTTCTATCTCCCTCAAAAAGATAAACATGTTTCTTAAGAATGTTGCTTGAAATAAGAGCTGTACATGTAAAGAAACATGTAAGAAATATGCGTATAAATATGTACATATTTCATTATATATTTAATTGTGCTATTACATTTTAAAGTGGTGCATGAGTCAAATCCATTAGGAGTGCAATTTTTGGCCAATCAGAAGGTGAAAAGAGACTGAAAAGATGATATTTGGTCATTTATCTCACACTCTGCATGAGGACCTACAGAGTCAGATTTTTCCCCATAGGAAAGCATTGAATAATGCTTTCCTATGGAAAAATTCTAAAGCGAGTGCGGCAATTACCATGCATGCGCTTTCAGTCTCCCCCAGTGTCAGGTTTTTCCCCGTAGGAAAGCATTAGATAATGCTTTCCAATGGAGAAATTCTAATGCGAGCGTGGCCATTGCCGCACATACAGATTAGGTTTCTCCCAATGCCTGATGTCGGCGGGGAGGAGCATGGGCGGAGCCTGACCCAGCTCCAGGGACATCGTTTCTGAATTCAGGTAAGTGACTAAAGGGGTTTTAACTCCTTCAGTACTGCGGAAGGAGGGTGAGAGGGAGGGGGCCCCTAGAAAACTATAGTGCCAGGAAAACGAGTTTATTATTATTGTTATTTTGTGATTATTTCTATAGCGCCTACAAATTCCGCAGTGCTTTACAGTAGGTGGAAACAAACATGTAGTTGTAACCAGACAAATTGGACACACAGGAACAGAGGGATTGAGGGTCCTGCTCAATGAGCTTACATGCTAGAGGGAGTGGGGTAAAGTGACACAGTATTAGAATAATGACAGTTGCAAGAGAGGAATCAGTCGGGAGCTATTAACAGTTTAATTGATACGTTTTTATGAAGAAGTGGGTTTTTAATGATTTTTTTGAAGGAGTGGAGACTGGGTGAGCATTTAACTCAGGAGGAGGAAGGTGAGCATCAGAGGTGGGAGTATGGACAGAAGATAAGCATAAGTCTTTAGGAGAGCGTAAGGGCCTAGACAGGACATACTTGTGTATTAGGGAGGATAGATAAGTGGGTGCAGCATTATTTAGAGCTTTGAAAACAAGAACCAGAATCTTAAAGCCCTATATCTTACAGGAAGCCAATGTAGGGACTGACAGAAAGATGAGGTGTGGAGGGGAAGGCGAGCAGGAAGAAGAGCCTCGCCGCTGCATTCATTATGGACTGTAATGGTGCAGGTTGGGAGCACGTAAGACCATTGAGAAGCAGATTACAGTAGTCAAGAACGGACAGTGGAATGGACCAGCACCTTAGTGGCATCTGGCATTAAGTAGGGTCAGATGCACTTAGTGTTTTTAAGATGGAAGTGGCAGGATTTGGTGATAGACAGAACATGAGGTGTGAAGGAGAGGTCGGAGTTAAATAGAACACCTAGGCAGCGAGCCTGTGTGGTGGAGCTGATGGTAGCACCGTTGACTTGGAGGGAGACAGACACAGGAGTAGCAAAACTTAAGGGAGGAAAGACCAGAATTTCAGTTTTGATCAAGTTGAGTTTAACCCCTTAAGTACCAAACTTCTGGAATAAAAGGGAATCATGACATGTCACACATGTCATGTGTCTGCAAGGGGTTAAGGAAGTAGGCAGCCATCCAATTAGAGACACTAGTCAAGAGGGATGAGGTGAGATCAGGAGAGGACTCTATCTTATATTTGCAATGATGTTGGTGAAGACTGAGGTTCCCAGAACTGATCTTAATGGACAATATTAAAATGATTGGTGTGCTGTGACATAATGGTGGGCTTAATACGTTATGACCATATGGTGGAACTGCATCCCCATATTTCTTTGCTAAGATTAGTGATTTTAAATAGCCTTGTAAAATATAAAAGGCTTATTTGTGTGCGCTCTGTTCCTTAATCTGTAACTAATAATACAATGATGAACACACTATGCATGAGACATCATACAGAATGGTTCCACAAAGGGAGATTGTGAAATGCAGATTTTTACTGATATAGGGCAACACATGTGCAGCAACATCAAGGAGCTATGTGATATGGTATAACATTTATATATGGATTTTCATTTTAAATTATTTTTGCTTTAGTTGCATTTTTGATAAATTGTAATATATTTTACTGCTACATATGGTCTGTTTTTCCTTATGCTGGGAATCTCCTAACACATTTCTTCCATAAGCCCTTAAAGGAACACTGTAGTGGAAGGAATACAAACACACACACACACATATCTCACTGATACACATACACTCACTGACAGACAGTCATTGTCTCACACACTGTTTAACCAACACACATGTTCACTGACAGACACACACTGACATGAACATGCTCTCAGATACACATTCACTCACTGACAGACAGTCATTGTCTCACACACTGTTTAACCAACACACATGTTCACTGACAGACACACACTGACATGAACATGCTCTCAGATACACATTCACTCACTGACAGACAGTCATTGTCTCACACACTGTTTAACCAACACACATGTTCACTGACAGACACACACTGACATGAACATGCTCTCAGATACACATTCACTCACTGACAGACAATCATTGTCTCACACACTGTTTAACCAACACACAGGTTCACTGACAGACACACACTGACATGAACATGCTCTCAGATACACATTCACTCACTGACATACACACTCTGATGGATAGACACAGACAGTCACACACACATTCAATGACAAACTCTACACAATAAAACAGAGTTCGAACTCCAAAGGGTGAAATCATTTTCCCCATACACGACTTTCCAAAGATTCTTTATTAATTTCAAAACATTGCCAAATCCTCATTAGCATCTTTTTTTGATTTTACGACTCCATTATTCTTGTACTAAAATATTTTACATTCTGCCTGTATGTCAGTAATTATTCTGTTCACTATTTGTTTGCCAGTGTGACCATGTCAGTCATTATTTTGCAAGTCTTACTCTGTCAGAATGGTTAACAGAAACATACTGACGATCTCTTTGGCTAGCTTTCTGACTATGATTCTTAATTCTCTATGGCCATCCATGTCTATCAGTCTGTCTGCCACAGCATCTGTCTATCAGTCTCTGACAGCAACAGATAGACCAAATTTAAAACAAACATACTGTATTTTTTTGACAAAGTTAAATACAAAATATGTGTGTTTTTATTACAATCTGTTAATGATGTATATGTTGATTGTAACTTTAGCATTTCGTAGAGTAATAAGTGGATATAGCAACTCTCTGGCACCTAGTTTCGCAAATGTAACTTTTTTGTTCTTGTTGATATCTTTCATGGTTCTTAGGAAAGTGTTCAAATTGCGCCAGGGACACAATATTTTTTTTTATGTTAATAGATAGATAGACAGGCAGACACATGTATATATGTTCATATTTATATACTGGCTAGCAGTGGATAAATGTATATATGTTTCATACTTACTTTTTTTCTAAATGTTTTGATACTTTGTGCTTGTGTGTTAGTTTTGTAATCTATTTAACTTGTCCTGTAGAGAGTCTGGAACATGCTATGTTTAGTATGTGTTAAACAGAGTATGTACTCAGTATGAAGATGGCAGTGTAGCACGAACTTTGCAAAGAACTGAGTTTAGCTTTGTAGCAGCTGGTTGTAATGTTACATATCAGTCTTTCATTGGCTAACACAGTCTTTACTTGTCCGTTTTTCTGGCTGTCAAAGTCTGTGTTTGTCAGTTTCCATGGCTGTCAGTCTTTCTAACTGTCACATTCCTTGTATGCAAATTTGCAAAATGTAGTATGTTATGATTAAAAAAGAATAGTTAAACATAATCAGGCACTTAATACATATTAGATATGTGATAGGAATATGCACTGGTGAAAAAAATAATTTTCACATTTCAAATCATCACAAATTCAGAAAATATTAATTCTGAAAAAAACTAATTTTGTCTCAAAGTTTCATTAATCTCTGAAATTTGTAAATGAGACAAGAGTTTTTCTTTATTTTGATTCTTTGCCAATGTGGTATCCTTACATAGAATTGCCATAGTTAAGGGTAATCTATTAAGGACTTATCTACTATCCACTATGGAGCTGAAAGAGAAAACTTTGGAAAATGACTCTTCATTTTGCTCATTCGCTTATTAGTAGATAGAACCATAATTTGGTATCCTTATCATTTATCCAGCCAGGGATATCACATAGAGACTATGGATATAACCTGTGTCTCTAATGCTCAGTCTCTAAAGCATAGTGAATAACAGTGCAAATTAAATACTATCTACATCAGACAAGCATAACATAGAAATAAACTCACCAAGTCCACGATTAATGATCACCAACTAGGCTTCGAGAAATGAAGTCAAAAGAAACAAAAACAAAGCTTTAATAGCAGAGACCTATTTCCTGTTTCAATATTCCGTTTAAATATATGTAAGAGGAATACTTCCTTTCTGTAAATGTGCCAGAAAGAGATAATGAAACCATTTTTGGAGAGGGGGCATTAACCTTAAGTAAAGTCATCTTTTTATTATTATTATTATTATTATTAATATTATACATTATTATAATATTGTACATTGTTGCAAAATTATTTTCATTAATGACTCACTTAATTTAGAGTATAAATTGTAAGACATCAAATGTTGTCAGTTTGCTAATCTCTTCAGTATATTGCATCCATCTCTTGCCTGACCACTGCATAAATGTACCCAAATACGTCAGTAGAGAAGCCCCATACTACCATACCACCTATTTAAAAAAAATAAAATGTAAGAAACCTATTTAAAAAAATGGAAGAGTGAATTAGGTAAGTGGATTAATGCCCACACATCTTTTTTTTTTAAACCCTTGTTTTCAAATTAAATTACTCACGCAAGCAGGGCAAAATCACAATGAAAGGCATTTGAAAAAAGGGGGAGCAGCAGTAATTTATTTGTTATAATTAGTTTTAACATTTGTGGGAAAACAAGGGGATGGACACACGGGAACAGAGGGGTTGAGGGCCATGCTCAATGAGCTTACATGCTAGAGGGAGTGGGGTAAAATGACACAAAAAGGTAAGGATTTCATAACGGAGCACAGCAAATAGTCATAGTTATCTTAAGTCATTCAAGAAAGGCTTCACAGAAGTCCAAAAAAACCATTAAGACTGTAGTTGATATAGTCAGTTCAGTATAAAAATATATGAAGTACCTTTACTCTCTGCTCATAAAAATTTAATGAAAAGGTAAAACAGTGGCCAGGTTTGAGCTCCATCAACCATGCCCCATCCCTCCATGTCATTCAAGTAAAATTGATGTCTGAGCATGGAGTAATCGTGCAGAATACCAGATAGTGAACTGAAACATTTGGAGAATAAGAGCTTTATTATGGGTGTCTAAATATTGGAGAGCAAAAAACAGGGCGCAAGAGAATACTGAGAACAGGCAGCAGCTGAAATAGCCTGCCCTTCGGTGGATCCCCGCTCGGTTCTCAAGCTGGTTTTAGCTCATCTTGTGCCATTACAGAGAGAACATCTCTGAAACATATCAGACTGGTCTAACCCATACGGGCAGTCCAGATCTGAAATGCCAGCAAGTTCCCTCTACACGAGAGACAAAGCAACCCCAAACGATCGTTTCAGCCTTGTTAGGCATCATCAGTGAGACATAGCTGATATCTCTCTAGGGCTCCCAATATGTAAATGATTAAAAGAGTTTGCACTAGTTATGTTAGGAGGCTCCAACCCAGTCCAATGTGGACATACAGGCTAACTTAACTTGGCACAGTACCAGGCTTGGAATGTCAGCCACAATCCAGGTATGGGTAATGATCTTGGTGTAGCCACCAAAACATTCAAATAACCTAGGGCTATTTGAATAAATCCGACGGCTATGTCTGGGAAAATAACAAAGATGAATGGCTCCAGGGACAGTGGCGCCAGGAAGAATTTGGTAGATGTAAGAAGAGTTTTTACCTTTTTATATCAGTTCACTCATCAACTTTATAAATGATTCTAATGGGTGGCTAAAACAGTTTCCCTGTATACTACCTGTCTGTCTGTCTCTGTGTCTGTCTATCAATATTATTTAAGTCTATAATGTATTTACATGAGTTAGTAGCTGATGTTCCATATGTACAAATATTGAGTTTGCGAGTGTGCATGTGCAGCTGGAGATGTACACTAACATATATTATTAGGATAGAGGTAATAATTAGAAGGCTTTGGGTTTTTAAAGTCGCGTTATAGTGTCCTCAAGATAGAAGTTGAGGATAGTAGAGATTATTGATTTAAACTGTTTTCAATTGTACACCAGAGAATGCGTGTAGACTTTTTGAGTCCATTATCTTTGACCCTGTTCAATACAAACAATAACAGATCTTCTTAAATCAATACTAAGAAAAAAAAGACTGTTACAAAACCAAATATTGCTGGGAACGTTTGTGTTAAACATGTAGCAATCTAATTTGAGTTATATGTATTCAAAACAGTAGTTAAAATGGATTTGAAAATTACAATAAACTAAGTTGTAGTGGAGCGCCCAGAAAAAAGGATTAACAGGTCACGTTAAAAGAAAAAAAAGGGAAGAGAGAAAGGGTGAAAAAATAGGAAACCTACTAACCTATTACATTCATTCCATGCAAAGATTAACAATAATAGATTCACCCTATTCTCAATGTTCAACACTTATCCCGTTCTGTTCAAAATCTGTATAACAATTTATGATTTAGTAAATCGGCAAATGCAAAAATCATAAGTTATGTAAGATACAATTAGCATAAAAAAATCATAAAAATAGTAAGTCCTTGTAAAGAATAGGTAAATGTTTTTTTAAAGTTCCTTGGTGTTCAGGTAATCCAAAATTACTGCTTATAACTATTCACAAGACTAAATCTAAAAATATATCTATTTAAAAATATATATATATTTTTAAGATTGTATCTTACAAACCTTCTGATTTTTACATTTGACGATCTACTAAATCATAAATTGTTAAACAGATTCTACACAGACTGGGATTTGAAAATTAGTCAGAAATGCAGCACATTCTAGACACGTTTTGGAGAGCTGTCTGCTTTGATTCAATTTTGTAAAGATTAATCTATTTATCTTTGAATGTATTTCTATGTCCATGGAGTGAGACAAGTTACTTAGTGACTGAAAAGTCTTTATTGGCTTACAATGGCAAAGCAATTTTCATTCAGCAGTCAAGTAGAATTTAAAGATATTTAATGAGCACTAACAAAAAAAAGTGTCAATAGTTAGATATAGAAACCATTGGAACCAAAAGTCAAAACCTCAAGCAGAAGATATTATATTCTATATTCTTCTGACTGTTTAGGAACCTTAACCTTCAGGTATCATACTTCTGGTGGCCCTCCAGCATAATGGCTAGTGGAAGAAATTAATTTCACCTTTTCATTAAATTAGATCAAATTATCAAATTCAAAAAAATTTTTTTTACAGGTGCTGTTATAATCACAAGGACATTATGGGTTCTCTCACATTTGTCATGATTCTAAAGAGAATTTTATAAGTAGAAAGAAAGAATCCATTATGCATTAGCATTAACATTTCACTAACTAATTTGTTTTCCTCTTTTCTTTCAAATCTAATTCAGTAATCATCACACAATCATCCACAGAAGGACATCAGGTGGTATGGATGGACTTGAGATTCTTTGGAAGACAAACGTTCGTTTGGAAGAAATAAATCAGAATCAACTGGTTACCTTGATTTCTCTCATCAGCAGACTAAGCTCCAGCAAACAGATGCATGTTTAAATCAACAAATCTGGTGTTTAGGTTATGGTTTATATACTGAATCAACTAAAGTAGGAAATATATATATATATATATTTATATATTTATTTGTTTGTTTGTTTGTTATGATCTAGATGAGCCCATTAAAAGTATTAGGGATTATCCACCGATCTCTAAACACCAGTGAAATGAAAACCAAAATATCTTATTTGGAAACATATTTTCCATCTCAGCTATAGCCACAACTTGGCAATAATGTGCATTATTTGGCAAAAAAACAAGATCAAAATAATATAATAATTTTGATAAATTCTTACTAGTTTGCACATTTCTCTGATTCATATACATAGAAAGGGTATATTAACTTTTTGTGCTCAGTCATATCTTGGTCAGTATGTTTGACCAACTCAAATACAAATTCTGCCTACATATCCATCATTTTGACATATTATTAATTGAACTTTGAAATGAGCACATGCTGTTGAAAACAGTTGTAATTTAAGTTCCACGAAGGTAAATGTTGAGATTTTTTTTAAAGACATTGGGGAAACTATTGTATCGCCCGGTAACCTTTCTTTGATTTCTAATGGTTATCTCATTGTTCACTTTTAATGCTTTAATTTCATCTAAAGACCATGCTGTATTGTAAAATGTACACAGTAACTAGTAGTTCTAACTATATAATTTGGAACCAGAATCTGTAGTTATTCAGTCTTATATTTTTTGCTCAGATTTGTTGTTTAACGCAAACATTTTTAGGTATAAGAAGCCACTGAACTTGACTTGATTTTTACAATTTACATTGCATTAGATATGAAGATTTAAATGTTACTATGACAATGGATTTAAAGAATCAGACTGTGGTCACTGAATTCTGGTTTGTTGGATTCCAGAATGTTCCTCATCTCAAGATTCCCCTTTTTATTCTCTTCTTGGTGATTTACATTTCCATATTGTCTGGCAATCTGCTTATCATTTTATTAGTATCTGTTGGCCATAATCTCAGTTCTCCCATGTATTACTTTTTGGCTAATTTATCATTGTCTGACATTATTTTCACCACCATGATTATACCTAATATGTTATCCATGCTTCTGAAACAGAGAGGGAGAATAACGTTTACAGGATGTATCACACAACTTTATTTCTTTGGATCCTCTGTTGTATCGCAGAGCTTTATCTTGACCGTGATGTCCTATGACCGCTATTTTACTATTTCTAATCCTTTGCGTTATATCACCATAATGAATGGGAAGCTCTGTCTTCAGTTGGTCACTGGGTCTTGGCTGTTGGCTTGTCTTTTTACCATGAGTATTGCCATTCAGCTTAGCCAGTTGCAATTTTGTGGTCCCAATGTCATTGACCATTTTTTCTGTGACACTGTCCCTCTGACAAAACTGTCATGCTCAGATATATCTTCCATTAAGCTACAAGAACTAATTTTGGGGGGACCTGTGACATTTTTTTCCCATGGTTTTTGTTGTAGGAACATATGTCTGCATCTTCATCACTATTAAGATTTCCATGACCACTGGAAGACAAAAAGCCTTTTTCACCTGCAGCTCTCACCTTACTGTGGTCTTCATATACTATGGGACACATATTGCTCTGTATATGGCACCAGCGAATGATGGCTCAACTAATGTTACCAAAGTTCAAACTCTTCTATATATTACACTCACTCCTTTGTTAAATCCTATCATATATAGTCTGAGAAATAATGAGATGAGAGTAGCACTTACCAAGTTGTTCGGTATAAGACAAATGTGGTAAGGAACTGAACAATACCATCATAAGCAAACAAGAAAAACCCTGACTTCCTAAAAACACAAAATAAACCTTTCAATATACTTGACATGACATTACATCATAACATTTTTCATCTAATTATAGCCCAATAAGCATTAATTAGAACATGCATCAATAAAACAAACAGACTTGATTTAATATTTTTTAAGTGATTTACTATTATGAAACAAATCTAAAAAATCTTGTATTTTGATTTTTTATGCTTATATATTAAATTTGTTTCACATTTTAATATGTTAAAAAAATCATTTTAAAGGTTTATTCAAATAGATTAAGTAGTTTGCAAAGCTTACCCACTAACTTTACATGGACGCCTTTATCCTCAAGCACAATAGATATAGTTATACAGAGCTGTGTTATACGGGCGTTCCAATCAGCAACTGCAACCACTGAATTATTCCTGCATTATTTTAAAAAATAAAATAAAAACTAAGGGAATAATGTGCAAATCCCAATGGACCAATTACTGGGAGGAATGTAGTATGGAAATCAGCATTTCATAATACGCAATTGCTGTGTGTAATGTCCCACATTTCTTTTATGTCTTGGAAATCAGTAAAACTAATAAAAGACCTCAAACACCAGTCTTGTAAAGAGAGGTTATTCCACCAAAATACGGACCCGGAACATTTCATCCCCAAAAGAAGCCTTCGTTAAGCCCGCGTTCCATTGGTAATACATATGATTTCAAAACAGTTTGTAATAACTTAATTGTCTATACTTTCCCCTAGGAAATAGTATTACAGAAACAGTTGGTTTAAATACAAGTGACATTGCATTAAAAAAATTAGTAATAAATATATTCATATATTTTCTTTGTCTGTCCAAATGCAAGAAAAAAACTGTATCAGGTTACCTGCTAATAGAATGCATCTCACTACAGATTCCAGTAGACACCATAATTCTTAATATTATTCCAGCAGCGATTGTGCTTTTTATCCATCTCTCCTGACTGGGTATTTGGAATACATTCATGGCCTGGAACATTGTGTTTACATTTTAGGAAATAGGCAGAAACTCAACCAAATCTGCAACATTTGTCTGGATGCATTCACTGTCTGATGTGAAATCAGTGCTTTCCGCAATCGATTCCTATAGGAATAATAGAGTCTGGAAATTTTAAGCACAGATTTCAAGCACATTATCAAATTGTTATGATATTATAGTGTGAATTATAAAATTAGCAGCTTGTGGCCAAATAGTTAAGAAACACTCTACATCATTTCTATGTGGATCGATATTTATTTATTTAGAATTTATGAATTCTGTAATTCATGTAATTTAAAAACTCATAGCACCCTCATAGCACCCCACTATGTTATAGTAATTCCAAATTAAGGTCAATACCCAGAACAGTGCTCTGTCTACTGACCTATTTCCCTCCTAAATTCTGACGTAGTTAATAACAAAAAATATTTCAATATGCAAGATTTGTTCACAGAAGAAATGCTCTTGACGGTACACTTTAAAAGCTAATCCATCAGACGCATTTGTGACTTTGAAATATTTGGCTTACTTAGTAACGTTAAGATCAACATATCAGTATCTGTAATCATACTAACTGTCTTCAGCAGGCCTTTCACTACAGGTGAGTGTAATGCCCATGTGAAATGTATGTTGATATATTCGGTGGTTTTCTGTGGTGGCCCAACAAGAAAACCTCATCACCAGTACGCCAGACCTGGTGGGTGTTGGGAAAGGGAGAGGCTGCCAATCTCTTGGTATTGGATAAAGAGCAAGAAAGGCGGGACTTTGAAACATCAGAAAACCGGACATCGAGTAAGAAGCAACATACCAATTAAAAAAGCTGAAAGAGAGGGCGAAACGCGTTTTGGTAAAGGAGGAGAGGAAGAGGATCAATATACATTGTATTTATTTAACTTATGATATATTTTATATATTTTTTATTTGTTTGTGTTTGATATATTTTTAAAATTAAAATAAATTTTATGTACATACCTACCTCCATCTCCACCTTGCATCTTGGATCCGGTTAGGGCAGTGTCATCCTACAATTTGACACAAATACATAACACTTAGAGCCAGTTACCAAAAGGCTCTAAAAAAGGTGAGCACCCATCTTTTTACTATTTATCACCATTAACACCTTTAATTCTGCACCCAGAGATTCCGTGTTTTTTATATTTTTTCTCAGTAATATACATTTGCTGTGAGAAATAAGGGAAGTGAGCCATGCGAGAAGGGTACAGCTGCCGACCTTAAAGGCACAGAAAATGAAAGGGTTTAGAGCCTATATCCATATAAAAGTCTCCAAAAAATGTGAGTTTATTTCCACTCACTACACCTAGAAATTATTCTACTTGTTGCCATACAGTACTATTCTATATATTTTTCCTTTTTTTCTTTTTCATATATAATAGCTAAGCCATGCAATAAATGGGACAGTGAACATCTCTGAGATTATGTGGGTACTATTACATTGATGAGAAATGGATGGGAAATAAAATCTGCCTGGACCATTTTAGTTGAGTGAAAAGTCTATAATGAGATATTATATACTCTGAGACCTTGATTCAGTAACTCAGCCCCACAAGCAAAAACTCAGAGACTCTCCATTTCTCCCCTTCCTGCAACTTTCAGGTACTGGCTGGACCTTGGAAGATTGTCCAGCTCTACCTTCTACCTTTGTCACCATATTATTATGTTATTTTTTTAATAAAATGTTACCATTTATACGTGTTGTTTATTATTGATATTTTATGCACATGCAGTTTTTCATAGTAATTTCCAGTGAATATATTCCAACAATATTTAATCTTCACGTAGTTATTAATATTTTGGGTGATATAATTTGGTTTGTAAACTTTTCAATTGTATACAAAAATGTTTGCTTTACCCCCTCTCTCTATATCCTTTGCCCCACCTCATTGTAAATACCTTCATATAACTATGTTCATCTCTGTTTCTTATATTCTCTAAAATGCCAACCCAGCCCACCTAGAACTCTGTGACAAAGCTAAAATAGCTGTGTTACAGAAGCTCCCATGCCATAGACTGTTAGAGAGGCTTAAAGTGCAGCCTCTTGCCCAAAGACTGTGGATCTGGTTCCAAGAGCCCCTGAAAGAGGCTTATGAAGGTAGCAATTGATTTACAAACTTTTCATTGTTAGTCTGATAATTCTGCAGCACCCTCTGCTGACTGAATAGCAATATGTTCATTTACATAAAGGTGGTATGAAAATTAGTGCAACCAAATAAATAGTTAAATGTATATATTTTTGTTTTTTATTGCATTTGTAAGTTACTTGTATTAGTAACTTATTATTATAGCATGTATTAATAATAACTGCTTTTTAGCCGGTGTTCTGTATATTTTCATATTAAATGCTATAAAATATTAAATGCTTTTCACTACATGTGAAAACACAGAAAAAAAAGAGTTTTAATATCTATTGGTTGCACCAGTCTTTGATCCCTGGAATGAATTAAGAAAGTGATGACAGTGTCTTAGAAAAAGTGCCTTTGTAAAGGCAGTAGATGGAGACAGTGTTGGTAGTGGTGTTGATACCTCCCTGAGAGAGAAAAAGAAGAGGCAAAGGCACAGGTAATTACTGTAGCGGAGATGCAATATTCCCCAGGTTATCTCCGATAATAATCCAAGTGAGGCTCAGGAACAAGTAAATAGTAAATCCACAGGCAAGGCTTCCAGCAGGTAAAATATAGCAATATCCCCACAGAAATCCCAATAACTGGACGACACACAGTTTCAGGAGCATAACTGAAAGCTTTAATCCACAGTCTCCTTTTAAAGCATGCTCCCATGCAAGGGAGGGATTTACAATAATTATTACAGTAGCCAATCCTGTCCTGGTAACCTCCCACACATCTCCTCCCCTCAGCCAGCATCATAATCCCCTTATCCAGTACAGTAATTCCCCCCGTTTCTGGATGTACCCCTAAACGTAGGGGTACCGCTTTAAATCCTACATCCCCGGATACCCCTGATCTGGGTGAACTACATATCCAAAAATCACCCAGATTAGACCAGGGGTTCGGGAAATGTATGGAGGGAATAAAATGACCGACCGCACTAACTGAGATAGCCGAATGAGGTTCCATGCGAATGGGCCCTGGGGTCGGTCCTGGCATAAGGGAATAAAATACACGAAAACCTCTAGCTATAGAGGCTCGGGAGGGTTCGCCTGAATCCCCTTGTTCGGTTCTTTCTATCTACCGAACGAGGGGCCGTTCGGTAGTTAGGAACCGAACGGACCGGGCTTGTGGAGGTCTCAGCGGTGTTCGCCTACTCGAGTGTCCGATTTTAGTTCCAGACACTCGACGGCAAAACACCGCTGTTCGGGAGTTTTAAAATGGCCGCCGCCACGTGTTCGTTTGTCGAATGGCGGCCACCCCCGAGAACAAAGGACGGCTACTTACTAGGCAATTACCCGTTCGCAACAATGTTGCAACGGGTAATTGAGGACACACTTCACACAGGGGAGGTCTGGTTGTTCGGTAGTTTCATTCGAATGAACTAAGGGAATGGAACTACCGAACAATCAGAGGAATACAATTCTTTTAAAAGACATATAACACAACAGATCACACGAATGCAGTTATGTACAATATATTTGCAGGATAGCCTGGTGCCATCCGCTACAATTACACCTATATAGAAAGAGAGAACAGCACCCTGGTCCAGTGGTAGAGGTCCTCATAGTCCCCACTCAAGCTTCTGAGACTGGATCTGAAGTGCTTTATATATTATAGTAGAGAAGCTGACCAGATGCAGGCACTCAGTTGGAGTACAGGAGGTCTGTTACATTTGATGACAGAGTGGAATAGCTTCCTAGCTATTGAATAAGTAGCCAAACTACAACCAGAACCACTGCACATCTTCTGGCACTAATGGAGAGGGATAGAGCTAGCACCCATGCAGTGCCCTTGTTGGATGAGGAGTATCCAGAGATATTGGCTTTCTTCTGAGCCAATCCATCTACAGAGATGGTCCGAGAGAGGCAGGTCTGACTGGCCACCCAGGTCTGAGCAGTGGCCGATGGCAGAGTGCAGAGATCTAGATGCCAGACCTCAGAGTTCAAGCAGCAACTACAAGAAGCTCAGTCCCAGTTCGATGGCCCTGTCTCAGTAGAGGGTGAACTGGACATTCCCTGGCATATCGGATAAGATAAGACTGAGTTTGGAAGCCCTGTGTTATTCCAATTGTGGGACATCTTGAAATTAGGAGAGACCTCCTGGATCTTGATGAAGCTACAGACCCGACCTGATCTGACCTACCTGGCCACATTGGAGTGTGAACTGGATTAAAGGCAACTGTTCGACTCTGTACAGCAGCGGTCCGCAGAGATATGGGATTTAATTGCAGGGATACTGGGCAGCCATCCCAGATCATCAAACCCTATCTCTTTCATGGGAGAGCAGGTAGTCGGTTGCCCTTCCCAAATTGTGATCTAGGAGGAGGAGTTAGCCATCCTCCCTCGCCAGCGGTGGATTGCAACCTAGGAAGAGTAGACAGTCAACTTCCCTTCTCACCAGTAGATTAACATGCTGGGGGAAAAGTTAGTCGACCACCCTCACCAGCAGCAAATTGAGTTACCAAGAAGGGAGGTAGTTGGCCTCCCTCCCCACCAGCAGTTTTAAACTCAGCGAGATAAGGTAGAGGTAGCTGGTCTCCTTCCATAGTGGCATATTGGACTCCAGGGAGAGGAGGTAATAGGCCTTCCTCCCTAAATGCAGATCACAACACAGAGAGAGGAGGTAGTTTGCCTCCCTTCCCAGCAGCAGATTGCAACCCAGCGACAGAAGATAGGTAACCAGCCTTTTGACACTTTGACATTTTGACACTCACAGACAGCCATACTGAAACACACATACACACATTCATACTGAACCACACAGACACTGACAGAAAGACTCACACACACACAGACATACTGACACACTGACAGGCATACTGGCACACATACACTGACAGACATACTGGCATATATACATAGACAGACGGACATACTAAGACACACATACACACAGACACTGACAGACATATTGACACACACAGACATACAGAACCACACGGACACTGACAGACTCACACATAGACATACTGACACACTGACACACTGACAGACATTCTGGAAAACATACACACAGACAGACATACTAAAACACACATACACACAGACACACAGACACTGACAAACATACATACACACATACAGACATTTTGACACTTACAGACAGCCATACTGAAACACACATACATACTGAACCACACAGACACTGACAGACTCACACACACAGACATACTGACACACTGACAGACATACTGGCACACATACACTGACAGACATACTGGCACACTAACAGACATACACTAACAGACAGACATACACACATACATACACACACACACACACACACTCAGACACTCATGCAAAATTTGATAACCACCCTCCAGTTTCTTACCTTTTCCTGGAGGGTTGCATCCCTGGGGTCCAGTGGGCTGGCTTAGGTGGCTGGGAGTTAAGCTCTCCCAGCCTGGTCCTCCTTCCTCCCGCGTGGCTCCTGTTTCTGTGGGAGGAAGTGACGCCCAGTGCTGCCAAAAAGCAAGGGCCCAGTCGTGCTGTTAAAGCACCACAGCGCCTGACCAGGGCCCCTGCTGACACAGGCCCACCGGGTGGCCCTAAGTGCATGGGCCACCCGATGGGTCCCCATAGTTTGCGGGCAGAGGGCAAACAGAGCAGCTGCCCTTTTTGCCCCGCGTTAAAGACGGCCCTGACTGACACATACAAACACCCTGACAAACAGATACACACACTGACATATACAAACACACTAATACACAGATAGACACACTGATGCACAGATGTACACACTGACACATACACACACACACACACGTAAGAATTTTTATCCACACTCCTGTTAACATGCTTTTTATGTGCAGGTTGGTGGCTTACCTGGGACCCTGCTGCTGGCTCAGTCTGATGAAAGTGTGAGACTGGAGCTGGTTCTCTCCCCCTCCTTTTGTGCTGCCTCTTCGCTCTCCTCCTGTAGTTCCTCCTCCCTCCCGTGTGGCTGCGACTGTAACTGAGACAAAGTGACCTGTACTCACTTCCTTCCAGTATCGCTGACGTGAAGGGGGCCTGGTCCCACTTTTATAGGGCTGTGGCTTTGACCAGGATAATTTTAAGCAATTCCCACCGGGTGGCCCTAAGTGCAACCTAATGGGCCCCCTCAGTTTGTGGGTCCCGGTGGTTCCGGGTAGTTCCGCAGCTGAGTTAAATGTATATATTGTTGCTTTTTATTGTGTTTGAAAAGTTACTTGCATTATATGCAATAATTATAATTGCTTGTTCTCTAATATTATTATTACTTTATTTATATAGCGCCATCACATTCCGTAGCTCTGTACAGTGGGTGGACTAACAGACATGTAATTGTAACCAGACAACTGGACATACAGGAACAGAGGTGGAGGGCCCTGCTCAATGAGCTTACATGCTAGAGGGAGTGGGGTATAGTAACACCAAGGGTAAAAGTAGGGGTATAAAGTAGGTTGTTAGAAAAGTATTCACTCAGGGCTTAGTAGGTAATGTTTGACAGTTGCAGGAGAGGAGTCATGGGGGTGGGGGATAAAAACCTGCTAACAGTTTAATTGATATGCTTTCCTGAAGAAGTAAGTTTTCAATGATTTTTTTGAAAGAGTGGAGACTGGGTGAAAGGCTTACGGAGAAGGGAAGGGAGTTTCACAGAAGAGGTGCAGCCCTGGAGAAATCTTGGAGGTGAGCATCAGATGTGGGAGTACAGACAGAGGATGGACATAGGTCTTTGGCAGCGCGCATGGACCTCAATGGGACATGTGCATTAGGGAGGATAGGTAGGTTGGGACAGCATTATGTAGGGACTTGTAGGCAAGCACCATTATTTTAAATTTAGCCCTATATCTAACTGGAAGCCAATGCAGGGACTGAGAGCGGGGAGGCGTGGGAGGTCCGTGCGGACAGGAAAATGAGCCTTGCTGCTGCATTCATTATAGATTGCAGTGGTGCAATATGGAAACACATAAGCCCACTGAGAAGGGGATTGAAGTAGTCAAGGCGAGAGAGAACAACAGCATGGCCTAGCACCTTAGCCACCTACGGTGTTAGATAGGGGCAGATGCACGCTATGTTTTTGAGATGGAAGCAACAGGATTTGGTGATTGATTGGACATGAGGGATGAAGGAGAGGTTGGAATAGAAAAGAACACCCAGACAGTGAGCCTGCGAGGTAGAGGAGATGATAGAGCCATTGACTTGGAGGGAGACAGACACGGGAGAAGCAGCACGTGAGGGAGGCAAGACCAAAAGTTCTGTTTTGGACAGGTTGAGTTTAAGGAAGTGAGCAGCCATCCAGTTGGAAATTGCAGAGAGGCAGTCAGAGACACGAGTCAAGATGGGCGGAGAGAGATCAGGAGAGGACAGGTAGATTTGCGTGTTAGCTGCATAGAAATGATAACGGAAGCCAAAGGAGCTAATGAGTTTACCAAGGGAGGCAGTATAGATAGAGAACAGTAGGGGACCAAGAACAGAACCTTGGGGATGTCGACAGAGAGTGTTTGGGCAGAGGCAGAGTCAGAGAAAGAAACACTGAAAGAGTGCTGGGAGAGGTAGGAGGAGCACCAGGAGAGAGCAGTATCCCATAGACCAAAATTACAGAGAATGCGAAGCAGCTGTTGATGATCAACAGTGTCAAAGGCAGCAGAACGATCAAGGAGAATTAGGATAGAGTAATGGCTGCGAGATTTAGCAGCAATTAAATCGTTGGATACTTTGGTAACAGCTATTTCGACAGAATGACGAGCGTGGAATACAGACTGAAGGGGATCAGACAGAGAGTTGAATTCGAGAAAGTCAGTCAATCTCGTGTACACAACTCTTGAGGATCTTGGAGGCAAATGGCAGTAGCGAGATAGGGCAGTAGTTGGATGGGGAGTTGGGGTCAAGGTTGGGCTTTTTCAGAATCGGGGTTACAGTTGCATGTTTGAAAGGTGAGGGAAATGTGCCAGAGGAAAGGAAGAACAAGTGAGGGAGACAAAGTGCGGATGAGACACGAGGGAATAAGATCAAGGGAACAGGTGGTGGGGCGGGAGGACCGGAGCAGAACTGAAACCTCTTCTGCTGTAGCAGGTGTGAATGAGGGTAGAATGGTGAAGGGAGTGGGGTTGGGGGATGTATTGGTAGGGGAAGGAGAGAAATTAGAGATCTCTTCTCTGATTGTAGAGATCTTCTCAGTGAAGTGAGATGCAAAGTTTGTGGCGGACAAGATGGTAGAAGGAGGGGGGTAAAAGGGCAAAGAAGAGCATCAAAAGTGTGAAATAGGTGTTTGGGTTTGATGGGACAGTGTACTTATGAGGGTGTTAAAGTAATTTACTTTTGCAGCGGAAAGAGCCAGGCTGTTTAGAATAAATTTATAGTGGACGAGTGTTCTATATATTCGTATTTTAAATGATTTTCACAACGTTTAAGGACAAGTTACTAAAGGTGTCGATTCGTGCCTGGGAGAGGAACAGAAGAGGCAAGGGCTGAGAGGTTGATAACTGCCTGGAAGTAGAGAGTTGCAGTCTGGTCAAACTTCAGATACTGGGTCTGAAGCACTCCAGAGTCCCTGGTAGTAGAGAGGAAGCTGACCTAGTGGAAATATTCAGTCAGAGTCCGGAAGCTCCGTCACAAGCTTCAATGGCTTTCCATTTTGTATTGGTCTGTGTATATTGTTCCTCCCTCCCCTCCCCCACACACTTATACAGCACTGCAGAATATTTTGTGCTTTAATGATTTTGGTAAATATATTAAATAAATGAAAGAAATAAAATAGATTATTGTATTGATTAAAGCTATTAGAATCTTGAGCCAGGATTAAACTTCTTCAGACACAATAAGCTTGTGAAGACACAATAAGCTAATGTTTTATGAAGTCACAAGTGTTGTCAGATGGTTGTTGGCAGGTAACTAATCCTACCTTGCCCTGTTTGAGTAGGGATTGAAGTAAATGCTTAAGAAGTAACACCACAATCAATGCACACTTTGTGACATCACATCTTAATAATGCTCTGGGTGTAAAGTTCTGACAGAGCGTTAGCCCTGCTTAGGGAAGGTTGTAGATTGAGCTTATAGTAAATCTGCAAGAATGACAACTTTAGGGAAACAAAAACTAATAGACTTAAATGTGGTGCACTTCTCAGGCTTAAAATGATATAAGGCTTTATTTCTCTTTATTGTTTTTCCTGTTAGATGTAAATAATGTCATGCTGTTTAGACAATGCATAGGGAGATATTGTGTAATCCTCACACATCATGAAATGGTTAATCAATTCAAATAATCACTATAATGTGTAACTTTCTATTTAATATTCACATTAAACTCTCTGGAGAATGAAACTAGAATGTGTAATGCTGTGTTTCCGTCCCCTGATAAGCATTAAATCTATAAAAGCATACAGATATAAGCTTTGTACAATCCCTGATATCAGAACACATTGCTTTCTGCCCTGGCCATATATTTGAATTTTGCAGAATATTTTTTTTTTTTGAAGTTCTAAATTAACTGGGAAACTCCATCCAAGCACATTTTATCCGTTACATATTTTGCTGTGAGTAAGCACTGCTCATTTTCTGGAGTAACTAAGCAGTCGTTGTATGGACTCTATAGTATTTCAGATTATAGTACAGCTTAATCTGAAGGTAGACTAAAAAAAAAAAAATATTTATTCTCATACAGAAACCCTGGCACGTTATTTTTATATGGTTGCTCAGCCCTATCAATCAATCCATGTATTTTGTTTATATATCCAGTCTGTCTGTCTATGCAGGTACATGTACAATATCCAAAAATTCCTACAAGCAAATATTTAGGACAATATAAAGGTACTTATAATCATTTCAGACTTAATTTTCCGGATTTTGAAGGCAAGTTTCAATAGCAACCAGTGACCACCCCCCACGGAAATACAGAAATGTATATTATTTTATAAAAGCATACATCTTATGAAAATAATTCATTACATTCATGCACATTTAATCATTTTATTCAATGTCTACATAATTCTTACCTTTTTCCACGTTACATCACAACCAGTTCTATTTTGCCTCCTTACACGTGGTATTTTCTGATTAAATTTTTTTTTCAGACTCTTTTTTTGAGGAATGCATTGATAATGAAATACAAATGAATAACAGTTGCAAAAAAAAAAAATTAGAGCAACATACTTTATATTTAGAATAACAATTCAATTTAGAATTTGAAGAGGCATTCGTGGAAAGGGAAATGAATAAGTGCTGGAGGGAAAGAGGAGTAATGCTAATGGGAGGAAATTAGGCAAAACCGAGTGATGGTTTCTAAAAAAGTAAGGTCAACACATTTGCTTCTGTAATCTGCTTTTTAAAAAAAGTTATTTTATTGAATAACTAGTCGTTAGTCTCAAATATATACAACCTAAGTTGTTCATTATTACATGGAAAGAAGGGCATAAAATCAACAAAAATAAAAAAGTTATTTATATCTACATGACAAAACACAAAAGTAAACTTAAATCCTAACATTAACTGAAGGAACTGATAATTAGAGATCAAATTGTAATCAACTTCTGTTGAAAAAAAAATGTCTTCCACTTAACCCCTTAATGACACATGACATGTGTGACATGTCATGATTCCCTTTTATTCCAGAAGTTTGGTCCTTAAGGGGTTAAACTTCCCTAAGCTGATATTCTCCATCACCATGGCATTCTTGCTTAGATGGATCATGACTGTGGTACGTTTTGATATTAGTATCAACAATTTGATTACTAATGGAGAGGTTGAATGATATCGTTAGAGCAGCTGAACAATGCATTTTCATCAAATATTTTTTAAGTCTATTCTGTGTGCTACTAAAAAATAATTTGAGCTTTAAACATGTCCAGTGCAAACTTCTCTATCTCTCAATAAAATTATGTTTTTTGGTTTTTTTTCTAGCAGAGTTTTCAAAAAGTAAATGTATTTTTATTTTATTACAAGATAGAGCATCATCTCTTCCGTTAATCTTCCTTTGGTTTCCAATAGTAGTTTAATTAGACGTATGGGTTTGTTGTTGGCTGAAAAGCAGGTTCTCTGTAATCAGTAGCTCCCCAGTTCTATATGGACTTATACAAGAACCAACGACTCTCGCATGTTCATTTGTTTTGATCAGGGTTTCATTATTGCTGTCATAGAGAGATGAATGATGGGAAAAATATGATTTACAGTTAGGGGACAGTCACTAAATGTTGATTGTATTAACATATCAAGTGAGAAGTGACCAACAGTAGGGAAAAATGAGAAGCAAAAAAAAATATTTAATAAATATAAAATATATACATGTAGATTTCTTAGCTTCTCATCTTTTTCCCCTCATTTAATCTATGATCCAAATGGAATACATAAAATGTACATTTTCCAGTGCGCTGTTTGACCTATTTATACTCATTTTTGGTTTGTACAAATCACCTTCCCGTATATTTTAACATGAACAATATTTGGATGAGGTGTACCACCACATGATTAATAGTATACATTAAACTAAATTTTTTTTTTTTTTTCAGACAAATTAATTCAGGGGAATCAATTTTTTTTCATAATGCCCACGTCTAATTTTAATTGTTTTGAGCAAAATGCAGGTAAATTGTAAATATCCAAGGAAATTAGCACAAGAAAAACTGCTTGATAATCTAAAATCACAAGGGAAGATAAAACGAATAGAGATTCTATAATATGTAACTAAATGATATGAAATGGACATGAAACATCTAAATACATTTAGAATTTTTAACAAAAAGAACTAATCCTTTTTTTTATTCTAATTTGTCTGCAGCTGGGAGAAATGAAAAGAGAGAAAATGTAGTATTCACCTAGGTATTATTAATCAAATTGGCTTTCCCTTCACTTTGGTAGTAAAATCTTTAAACTGTTTCAATAAATCTTAACTGGAAAAAGTACAACTCTTGCGGATCAGGTATGTCATCCTGCTTTAGTGTTTGAAATGGTTTTTTTGGGGCTTTGTAATCATTAATCATCTTCTTGTTGAGCATAGTAAATAGCAATATATAACATACAGTGTCATGTTTTCTGAGAGTGGGACGCGCAGGTCCCATTCAACTGGTTACATTGGAAATAATCAAACATGCGTTTAAGTTAGCAATTTTCTAGGGTGTAGAATGAACGTAAGCAACCATGTACTTGACTGTGCGTTTGTCAGTTTAGCCCTTCTCGGTATTGGGCGGTTAAAATGGGTGCTGGCTGGTGTATAATGTGTTGTCGGTTGGATTGTGGATGTCGTAGCTATTGGGGTAGTCTATAGGTCAGGAGGGTGGGTGGAGGAGGTGGTGTGAGTGTTGAAGGGGGAAGGGAATCGGTCTTGGACCACCCTTCGGGAGGTTGCTCATTTATCTCCCTCTATTAGGGGTGTGCTCGGTGTGGATGGACGAGGGCCCGCCGCCCTGGTGGGCATTCTCGCGTTCCTCTCATGTTCGCTCATCACCCCCATCCCTGCCGTTTGCCCCGCCACGTATGCCAGCCATGGCCGCCACCTCTCCACGTATCTCTCCTTGGTACCTAAGAGGGATGCTTGCACTGATACTGCAGTGTATATTTCATCTACTTTTTCCATCCATTGTGCTGTCGTGGGGATTGTGCTCTGTTTCCAATGAAGCGTGATCAGGACTTTGGCCGCATTCAGGAGGTGTCAAAGGATGGATCTTCAGTACGTACCGATGGGGGTTGGTGTGGAGTGTAGCAGAGCCAGTTCTTTATTGATTTTTTTCTTGAATCGCTCCCCAGAATGGTGTGACATGGGGACAGTCCCACCATATGTGCGTTATTGTTCCTGGTCCCGTGCCACACCTCCAGCATGTGTTGGGTATTGCCGGGAAGATTCTGTGCAGGTTGTTTAGTGTTTTGTACCACAGTGCCAGCAGTTTGTAATTAGTCTCCTG
Organism: Pelobates cultripes; assembly: GCA_933207985.1. Taxonomy (NCBI): domain Eukaryota; kingdom Metazoa; phylum Chordata; class Amphibia; order Anura; family Pelobatidae; genus Pelobates; species Pelobates cultripes. The sequence goes on from OW240914.1 coordinate 16,380,409, forward strand.
GTATTTGGAGCTTGAGGAGGATTTATGGTGTAAGAAAAGTATATTTTTTCCATTGGGTGTCAGTAAATGATTTGGCGAGTAGTTGTTCCCATCGTCGTCTGTAGTTGTTCTTGGTATCAAGGTGTCCGACTAGTAGGTGCTGGTATAGGAGGGAGTTAGCTTTGTCTAGAGGTGTTTTGTTGTCGCATAGGCCTTCGGACCATGTTAGATCTCGGTGAACTGCTTCTCTGTTCGGGAGTGTCCGGTAAAAGTGTTTAAGTTGTGCACAGTGGAATGTTTGTAGGTTCGTTGGTGGGTGGCCCTCTGTCATCGCTCGAATTGGCTTCATTTTCGTGTTGTGTAGTGCCTTGTGTAGGGGGATGTAGTCTCCCCTGTCGATGAAGTCCTGAAATGTTTATATGAAGCGATTTTTGTTTGAAAAAAAATATCAGCATTACATTTATATCAAACATGGGCTGCATCTCTAGCACATGAACATATGATAAAACACTACTTTTGTGTATAGAATGCTCTCCATACAAACACAAATATAAAACTTAAGTACGTGTATTACAATTTTCTTTTATTTTTCATCTTTTTCATTCATTCTTTATATAAATGTTGGGGGGATAGGACCAGGTTTAGACAGTATACAGTATCCCTTGCCTTGTAATATTTTACAGAGGGTCTGAAATATTAATATAAAAGCAAAAATATTTTTTCACATACAGCAGGTGGAAAAAAATAGATAAATAAAAATGGTCAAATACTCTGCTTGTAGTTATTAATGATATTGATGTAGGTATCAATGGATACTGATCATATTCCTAACAGTACAGCTTACTGAAAAGGGAATATGCAGGCGTATTCACTAAAGTGAATACTGAAGTGAATTTAAAGTTAATTTTTTATTTAAGTCCAAAATAGTCAAAATTAAGATTTGGAGAATAGTTCTGGTTCAGCAATTTTGACCTTACATTTGATGTTCACTTTGGATCTTTTGGATTCTAACTTCAATAAATAGCTCTGATAATGTAAAATTAATAGTTGCATTTGAGCATAATGCCCACATACAGTAAGTGTAGTTAAATGATATATTTCGAAAACAAAATGAGTATTAACGTGTATAAAAAAAGTATTAAGAGTATAAAAGTTTTCTAGCAATCTACGTAATGCTAAGGAAAACACATCTGGATACCACATCTCTTTATAATATGTATTGCTCTCCTTTCTTCTTGTTGGGTGGTCCGTTGTGATGTTAATATACATATATATTATAATTCCTCACGGTGTCTCTAGGAATATCAGTATTCTTCAAATTTACATTTTTTCTAGGTTTATTTTGCCTAGAATTACTAATATATAATAAAATAGCAAAAGATGTTATAGATTGGAGGAAATTCAATAGAAATTCAATAGTATATATTGATTACTACATCTTGTCCATAAATTCTAAGAACAGACAGAGAGCATGGTTCTTTAGGTTCTTTAACCACTGTTCTAGCTATGACTCTTCAAAAGAAAGCTGTTCAAAAGAAAGTTGTTAGTCTTTTATTTCACCAGATAGCAAAAATGGAGTCACAATTACTAAACAGTGAATTGCACTCCTAGCAATTTTCGGACACAATATGTCTTACAATAAGGACAGATAAGAAGGCCCTCAACCCTCTTGGTACACACACACACACACACACTACACTTTTCATGGCAAATTACCCTCTGTTGCTTTATCCACTATACATACTGTATCTACCTAGGATTGCCATACCGACCATATTTTCCTGGTCACACAATTTCATCATGTTGATTGGCAGCACATAAAAATACTGCCCTGTATTATGGATTATGTATATGCTGAAGAATGCCTGATTGGTTTATCACCTGATTTATTACGTTGACTTCTACTTACTGCATGGCAGCATTTTATCTATGTTGCCCATCAAATTGTATCAATGAAATGTGTCCTGGAAAACATGGTGAATATACTGTATACCTTATATATACCTAATAGAAATAAGAAAAGGAGCATAGATTATGTTATATTCTATTATGGTATGAAAAGCCTTTCACTGGGAAGAGATTACAGAAATGGCTTTCATTTTATGGACACATGCTGACATCGGATTGGTGGAATGGACTCCTGGTAGAGACATTAATTCCTATACAAGCTGTTACTCACTCCTTTTGAACTGACTTTCATTATGCAAAACAAATGGGGGGAAAAAAGAGTATATCCAATTGTGTTAGTGAAGGGGATAATATACATGTATCTGTTTTAACATACTATGTGGAAAAACACTGAATATTACATGTAACTGCTATTACACAATGCTCTGTGTAAATGCTTTCTGCGATTGAGACTGAAACCTGGTTTGCACATTTTAAACATATTATTTCCAATCTAGGTTAACCCTACATGGTTTTCACAAATTGGACAATGGATTTAAAAAACCAGACCATGTTCACTGAATTCTGGCTTGTTGGCTTTCAAATTGCTCCTAATTTTAAGATTCCATTTTTTACTCTCTTTCTATTGATTTATATCTCTATATTGTCTGGCAATCTGCTTATCATTATTATAGTATACATAGCTCATAGCCTCAGTACTCCTATGTACTTCTTCCTCACTCATTTATCTTTATCGGACATTATTCTTACCACTATAACCATGCCTAATATGTTATATATTATTCTAAATGAAAGAGAATCCATAACTCTAACTGGCTGTATCAGTCAACTTTATTTCTTTGGTTCCTCTATAACAACACAGTGTTTCATACTGACAGTGATGTCCTATGACCGTTATTTGGCTATTTGTAACCCTTTACATTATATCACCATAATGAATCTCAAGCTCCGTCTTCAACTGACCACTTTGTCTTGGTTTTCTGGCTTTTTAATAACGATAATTATCGTTACTCATATAGGTCAGCTGGAATATTGTGGCTCTAATGTAATTGACCATTTTTTCTGTGAATCTATCCCACTGTTGAAACTCTCATGCTCCGATATCTCTGTTGTTAAACTAGAAGAACTTCTTTTAGGTGTCCTTGTGACACTTTTCCCCATGGTTTTCATTGTTGGAACATACATTTGCATTTTCCTTGCTATAATGAAAATCTCAACAACCACTGGAAGACAAAAAGCATTCTTCACCTGCAGCTCTCATCTATCTGTGGTTTGTATATACTATGGGTCTTTGACTATTCTCTATGTGATACCAACCAATGGGCTTTCAGTGAATGTGACCAAAGTGCAGTCTCTTCTGTATATAACCATTACTCCTTTGGTTAATCCCATCATATATAGTTTAAGAAGCAATGAGTTAAGAGAAGCTTTCTTTAATTTGGTAGGAGGAAGAAGGCTATTGTTGAGTTGAGTTCTAGTTTTAAAGAGTACTTTGTTACCAGACTACTGCACAGCAAGATTTTATTGTTCATCGAAATGTGGTCATGAAGACTGAAATTTGTCCAAACCAGATGACTCAAGGAGGTTAATCATGTGGCAGCAGGCCAGCATTTCCCAGCCAGCCGCCATATTAAATAATTGAAAAAAAATCATACGGTGGTCAAAATGACTCCCACATTAGTACAAGGGAGAGCTATTATTATCCAGTTGCTAATATTCACCCCCTTATCTCCATCTGCAATCATTAGGATGAGTCTTCTAGTTAAAGAATGGGGGGGTAAATAGTTCAAAAAAGGAAAAAAGAATAAGCCATAATCTTCTCACATGAGTGAGGAGAGGGCCCCCTGGATCTCTTTGGTGGAGACACATGTAACAAAAACATAAAAGCAATGTGACTATATACATAAATTCCTTAGCCTTGTAAGGCTTTGTAAGGCTATTCCTATATTAGATGAGACAGGTCTACCACACATGACTCGCTTAATTGTTGGTAAAACGAAGGTCCAGTGTAAGGTAGATTCTGTATGTATATTAGTCAGATTTGAGCAAAGTTTATCACAGTATGTGTATCAAAATAATACATAAAGTAATCATGCCAATAGTATCGATCTTACTACATGTGTTACTTCTGATGTTGTGATGGTAATTGAAGGATAGTACCAATATTTGTGTAAGGGGCAAATAGCCGTATGTGGAGTAAGGTTCCAGCATAAGCGTAGGATAGTATAAAGGGAGCAAGTTGGTTGTGGTGTGCCGAGACCGACGATACGGTAGGCCTGTAAATAAAGAGTGCCCACCAAGGAGTAAGAAAGTAAAGTAAATGGGAAGAAAAGAGAAAGTGTTGAAATGAGGAGTGGGTGGGAGGGTCATTCTGATGCTGACCTCAAGCAATATGGAGTCAGGTAAGGGGTGTCCCTTATATAGGGGAGTGAATTAATTTAAGCCCCTCCAACAAATACAGGCCAAACGGCCTTAATACTTATGTAAGGGGCAAATAGCCATATATGGAGTAAGGTTCCAGCATAAGCGTAGGATAGTATAAAGGGAGCAAATCGGTTGTGGTGTGCCGAGACCGACAATTAGTGATGCACCGAACAGTTCGCTGGCGAACAGTTCCTGGCGAACATAGCGTGTTTGCATCCGCCGCGGACGGCGAACACATGCGCGGTTCGATCCGCCCCTATTCGTCATCATTGAGTAAACTTTGACCCTGTACCTCACAGTCAGCAGACACATTCCAGCCAATTAGCAGCACACCCTCCCTAGCAGACCCTCCCACCTACTGGACAGCATCCATTTTAGATTCATTCTCAAGCTGCATGCTTAGTGAGAGGAGGGAAAGTGTAGCTGCTGTTGATTAGATAGGGAAATGCATAGCTAGGTTAGGGTATACAGTGTCCACTACAGTCCTGAAGGACTCATCTGATCTCTGCTGTAAGGACAGCACCCCAAAAAGCCCTTTTTAGGGCTAGAACATCAGTCTGATTTTTTTTTTTTCTGTGTAATGTAATTGCAGTTAGTTTTCTGCCACTGCTGCCAGCTTCTGTGTCAGGCTCACAGTGGATACTGTGCCCAGTGCCACCACTCACTCACTGGTGTCACAATAGCTTGCATTTAAAACCAAAAAACTTTTTTCACTGTTATAGATTGAATAGCAGTCAGTGTCCTTAAAGCGGGTGTGTCAGGCTCACAGTGGATACTGTGGCCAGTGCCAGCACTCACTCACTGGTGTCACAATAGTTTGCATTTAAAAACAAAAAACTTTTTTCACTGTTATAGATTGAATAGCAGTCAGTGTCCTTAAAGCGGGTGTGTCAGGCTCACAGTGGATACTGTGGCCAGTGCCACCACTCACTCACTGGTGTCACAATAGCTTGCATTTAAAAACAAAAAACTTTTTTCACTGTTATAGATTGAATAGCAGTTGTCTCAAAGCGGGTGTGTCAGCCCTACAGCGTGTACTCTGCCAGTTCACAGTGCCACTCATATCTGGTGTCACAATAGCTTGCATTTAAAAACAAAAAACTTTTTTCACTGTTATAGATTGAATAGCAGTTAGTTGTCTGCCAGCTTCTGTGTCAGGCTCACAGTGGATGCTGTGCCCAGTGCCACCACTCACTCACTGGTGTCACAATAGCTTGCATTTAAAAACAAAAAACTTTTTTCACTGTTATAGATTGAATAGCAGTTAGTTGTCTCAAAGCGGGTGTGTCAGCCCTACAGCGTGTACTCTGCCAGTTCACAGTGCCACTCATATCTGGTATCATAATAGCTTGCATTTAAAAACAAAAAACTTTTTTCACTGTTATAGATTGAATAGCAGTTAGTTGTCTTCAAGCGGGTGTGTCAGGCCTACAACGTGTACTCTGCTGACCTTTGCCAGTGCACATTGCCACTCATATCTGGTGTCACAGTAGCTTGCATGCATAGTACCACTAATCGAAAAAAAATGACAGGCAGAGGCAGGCCACCCCGCAGGGGCCGTCGTGGTCGTGGTGCTGTGATTCCCTTTTGCCCTAGAATAATGCCCAGTTTTCAGAGGCCAGGTACCCTGAACTTGAAAAGTTCTGAGGACATAGTTGACTGGCTAACACAGGACACCCAATCTTCTACAGCTTCCGCTCGGAACCTTGACGCAACATCCTCCTCCAGCTTAGCTTTGGGCACCTCTCAAGATACCACTCACCCGCCTGCCACCACCACCAACACTAGCACCACAGCCGCTTCACTTGGTATGTCAGAGGAGTTATTTACACATCCGTTTGAAGAAATGAGTGATGCGCAACCATTATTGACACAGGATGTAGATAACAGGGATATGTCTCAGTCAGGCAGCATTACACATGTACGGTGTGATGATGATGATGTTGTACCCGCTGCTGCTTCCTTTGCTGAGTTGTCAGATACAAGTGAAGCGGTTGATGATGACGATGCGTCCATGGATGTCACGTGGGTGCCCGCTCGTCAAGAAGAAGAACAGGGTGAAAGTTCAGATGGGGAGACAGGGAGGAGGAGGAGACGAGTTGGAAGCAGGGGGAGGTCGTCGCAAGGAGCTAGTGGCACAGTCAGACAGCATGCATCGACACCCGGGGTCAGCCCGACAGCACGCCAATCAACGCATGCTGTGTCCACCACCAGAATGCCGTCATTGCAGAGCTCAGCAGTGTGGAATTTTTTTTGTGTGTCTGCCTCTGACAACAGCGATGCCATTTGCAACCTGTGCCAAAAGAAACTGAGTCGTGGGAAGTCCAACACCCACCTAGGTACAACTGCTTTGCGTAGGCACATGATCTCACATCACAGACGCCTATGGGATCAACACATGAGTACAAGCAGCTCGCCTACTCTAAGCCGCCAGCCTCCTCCTGGTCCAGCATCTTCAGCCACGTCAACCACTGCTGTCCTCCTTGTCCCCTCTCAACCATCCGCCACTCCGCCTCCCGCCTTGAGCAGTTCACGCTCATCTTCCCACAGTCATGTGTCTGTCAAGGACATGTTTGAGCGTAAGAAGCCAATGTCAGAAAGTCACCCCCTTGCCCAGCGTCTGACAGCTGGCTTGTCCGAACTATTAGCCCGCCAGCTTTTACCATACAAGCTGGTGGAGTCTGAGGCGTTCAAAAAATTTGTAGGTATTGGGACACCGCAGTGGAAGGTACCCGGCCGAAATTACTTTTCGCAAAAGGCAATCCCCAACCTGTACTCAATTGTGCAAAAGGAAGTAATAGCATCTCTGGCACACAGTGTTGGGGCAAGGGTCCATCTGACCACTGATACCTGGTCTGCAAAGCATGGTCAGGGCAGGTATATCACCTACACTGCGCATTGGGTAAACCTGTTGACTGCTGCCAAGCATGGAATGTGTGGCTCTGCAGAGGAGTTGGTGACACCGCCACGACTTGCAGGCAGTCCTGCTGCCACCTCCTCTACTCCTCCTACTCCATCCTCTTCCATAACCTCCTCGGCTGAGTCCTCTTCTGCTGCTGCGTCTTGCTCCACATCAACGGCACCCCCCCAGCTCCCCAGGTACTATTCCACATCCCGGATACGGCAGTGTCACGCCGTCTTGGGTTTGACTTGCTTGAAAGCAGAGAGTCACACCGGACAAGCACTCCTGTCCGCCCTGAACGCACAGGTGGAAAAGTGGCTGACTCCGCAGCGACTGGATATCGGCAAAGTGGTTTGTGACAACGGAACAAATTTGTTAGCGGCATTGAAGTTGGGCAAGTTGACACATGTGCCGTGCATGGCACATGTGTGTAATCTGATCGTACAACGCTTTGTGCATAAGTACACAGGCTTACAGGACGTCCTGAAGCAGGCCAGGAAGGTGTGTGGCCATTTCAGGCGTTCCTACACGGCCATGGCTCACTTTGCCGATATCCAGCGGCGAAACAACATGCCAGTGAGGCGCTTGATTTGCGACAGCCCGACACGTTGGAATTCAACACTCCTAATGTTCGACCGCCTGCTCCAACAAGAAAAAGCCGTTAATGAATATTTGTATGACCGGGGTGCTAGGACAGCCTCTGGGGAGCTGGGAATTTTTTTGCCACGTTACTGGACGCTCATGCGCAATGCCTGTAGGCTCATGCGTCCTTTTGAGGAGGTGACAAATTTAGTCAGTCGCACCGAAGGCACCATCAGCGACATCATACCATTTGTTTTCTTCCTGGAGCGTGCCCTGCGAAGAGTGCTGGATCAGGCCGTAGATGAGCGTGAAGAGGAAGAGGAAGAGTTGTGGTCACCATCACCACCAGAACCAGCCTTATCAGCATTGCTTGCTGGACCTGCGGCAACGCTGGAAGAGGATTGTGAGGAAGAGGGGTCAGAGGAGGAATGTGGCTTTGAGGAGGAGGAGGAAGACCAACCACAACAGTCATCCCAGGGTGCTCGTTGTCACCTATCTGGTACCCGTGGTGTTGTACGTGGCTGGGGGGAAGAACATACCTTCATTGAGATCACCGAGGAGGAGGAACGGGAAATGAGTAGCTCGGCATCCAACCTTGTGCAAATGGGGTCTTTCATGCTGTCGTGCCTGTTGAGGGACCCTCATATAAAAAGGCTGAAGGAGAACGACCTGTACTGGGTGTCCACGCTACTAGACCCATATAAGCAGAAAGTGGCTGAAATGTTACCAAATTACAACAAGTTGGAAAGGATGCAGCATTTGCAAAATAAATTAAAAATTATGCTTTACACAGCGTGTAAGGGTTGTGTCACAGCACAACGGGAATCTACCAGGGGAAGAGGTGAAAGTAATCCTCCTCCTCCCACGGCCACGCCGGCAAGTACAGGGTGCTTTACAGATGTGTTGTTGATGGAGTACATGCGGAGCTTTTTAAGTCCTACACATCGCCACAGCCCTTCGGGATCCACCCTCAGAGAACGACTCGACCGACAGGTAGCAGACTACCTCGCCTTAACTGCAGATATCGACACTCTGAGGAGCGATGAACCCCTTGACTACTGGGTCCGCAGGCTTGACCTGTGGCCTGAGCTACCCCAATTTGCGATAGAACTTCTGGCCTGCCCCGCTTCAAGTATCCTGTCAGAAAGGACCTTCAGTGCAGCAGGAGGTATTGTCACTGAGAAGAGAAGTCTCCTAGGTCAAAAAAGTCTAGATTACCTCACTTTTATTAAGATGAATGAGGGATGGTTCCCAAAGGGACTGACAGTGGGCGATACATTCGACTAAAAAAGGCCTGATGAGGGGGACGTAACAGGGTGTCGCGGCTGCCGGCCCGCCGCGTGATATTTAAATCCCTAGCTCACCCCAGTACCTTGCCCTGTCATGGTTTCCTGTTCCTTTTTTCCTGAGAGTGCTTTATCATTGTGAATCTGATTTCCTGGTATCCTGATCTTGGCTTTTCCCTGGTTATTCTAAATTCTGGTTTCCCTGACTTGGCTTGTGTAAACGGTATTGTGTATTTTCTGGCTTCCTTGACCTTCGGCTTTCCCTTTGACCATTCTCTGTATCTAGCGTATTAGTCCGGCAATTCTAAGGTCCGGTTTACGCTCTGTCCTTTTATTTTCCTTTTCTTGCCTATGTATATGTTTACATAGTTTCTGCGTGCTGGACCACACTAGTAATCGTGACATTGGGATTAAACTGATAAGAATAGTACTACTTAAGACACCACTCCTATCTGGTGGCACATTAGATTGCACGCGCAGTGCCCCAAATTTGAAGAAGGAGGACCGACCAAGCATCTTTTTCCATCTCCCGGTTCCTAAAATTGATGCCATATACACGTCCCCTGATAGGGGACGTAACAGGGATTAAACTGATAAGCATAGTACTACTTAACACACCACTCCTATCTGGTGGCACATTAGATTTCACGCGCAGTGCCCCAAATTTGAAGAAGGAGGACCGACCAAGCATCTTTTTCCATCTCCCGGTTCCTAAAATCGATGCCATATACACGTCCCCTGATAGGGGACGTAACAGGGATTAAACTGATAAGAATAATACTATTTAACACACCTTATAATAACGCAGAGAGAGGCAACGCAGAGAGAGGAGTCTGAAGAAGAGGAGTCAGAGGAGGAAGGTGGCTTTGAGGAGATGGAAGACCAAACACAGCAGGCATCCCTTGGTTGTCACCTTTTGGGGACCCTTGGTGTTGTACGTGGCTGGGTGGAGGAAGAGACCTTCAATGACATCAGTGAGGACAAGGAGCGGGACATGGCTAGCTTGGTATCCAACCTTGTGGACTGTTTGCGGTTGTTTGCGGTGCGTTAAACGGGGAGTTTGGTCTATCACTGTGAAGCGGGCGTAACCCTTACACTACCTGATCGATACAACATCATACCTGATGTTTTAAAGCACATTATTCCAAACAATTTAGGAATGTTAGGTGATTTATGCCCTTTATGGATTAAAACCAGACTCTGCATCAACTATGTAATTTTCCATGGGAGTTTTGCCATGGATCCCCCTCCGGCATGCTACAGTCCAGGTGTTAGTCCCCTTGAAACAACTTTTCCATCACTATTGTGGCCAGAAAGAGTCCCTGTGTGTTTTAAAATTCGCCTGCCCATTGAAGTCTATGGCGGTTCGCCCGGTTCGCCGGTTCGCGAACATTTGCGGAATTTCGCGTTCGCCATTCGCGAACCGAAAATTTTGTGTTCGTGACATCACTATTAATAAATATCGGTATCTTTTACATGATGACCCTATTTTAAAAAATATTTTACCATCAAAACCTAAAATCATACACAGAGGGTGCAATGATATTAAAAATGTTTTAGAAAAAAGTAATTACAAAGATCCATCAAATATTAGTAAAAACAATTTTCTGTCCAAAAATAAAGGATTTTACGGATGCGGAACATGTGCAGCATGTAGGGAAACAAATAGCAAGAAAATAAATATAAAAGACATTAAAGAATTTACGAAAAAAGCTTTTGAAATAAAAGATCAACTAACTTACTTTTCCAAAAATATTATTTATCTTTTGAAGTGCCCATGCGATTTACTATACGTGGGGAGAACTATCAGATGCTTACATATTAGAGTATCAGAACACGTGAGAAATATCAAGAAGGGAATAGAAACACATAGTGTCTCACATCACTTCAAACAATTCCACAATCAAAATCCAAAAGACCTTACATTCTGTGCACTGAAAGTAGTCCAAAAAAATTGGAGGGGAGGAGACTATATTAAAAAAATTGGAATTGAAGAAATGAAATTTATTTTTAATCTAAAAACTCTAGCACCCCATGGCTTAAATATTGATTTTGAACTGTGCTATTTTTTATCATGAGATGATTCTCATATTTTTATAGGTAAACAATCTTTTTTAAGATAGTATATATTTGTATATATATTTTAATGTAACATATATTTTTTTAACGTTATTTCTTTTTTACTTTTTCTCTTCCTCTCCCCCAATATTCTCTTATTTTTCTCTTTTAAATATCCTTTAATATATATTTTATATATTGATTAATATATTTATAAATAGATATACTTTTACAAATATGCTATACTAAAGAGTGGGAACATCTAATATAAAATGTTTTTTAAATCATTTTTCTATATGCATAATTGTACTTTGAAGGGTGGTCTTTTATACATGTATACTTTGGTTATTTTGTATTATTGCTGTCTTTGTTTCTGTTTTGAGGAAAACTTTTTCGACCTTTAAGGACTTAGACTGATTATCAGTAACCTTTAAGGAGTTGGCATGATTATTACAAACGGAGGTGGAATGCATGGATGCGTTCCACAAGATAGGGAAGGCTGCAGCCGAATCACATGACCGAAGGAGAACTACACTTCCGGGTTCGCGGAGGTTAGAGCACGTGATCGGAACGTGCGTTCCATTGGAAGGAACGTGCGTTCCACTGCAATCACTTCCGGACATACAGATGGAATCAATCTACCAATTATGGAAGTATAAATGTATCACAGAGAAGCCGGACCATCTACAAACCAACTTAGGAAGCCAGGATTTTGGCGAAACGCGTTTTGAATTATATTTTATGATTATGTGGACTTATATAAGCCTATTTCATTTTATTTTATTTTATGTATTCATTATTTTTTATATTTTTAATACTCATTTGTAGTTAATAAATTGTGGATCCTTTCATCATTGGAACCTTCCTGTCTGCTCTATATATATAAAGGAGGAAGAAACCAGAAGGATATACATCAAAGTGGGTGGTTGATCTCCCTCAAAAGATCACAGAGCGGTACAGTTGGCTCTACTCTTGTGAGTTGTGAATTACCACTTATTCCTTGTATACATTTCTACATAGTTCATACCATCTGCACAATGTGTATATATTGTATATCATTTTCAGATTGCTATGAAGGAATACCATTGAATGCATTTATCATTTTTCCAGGTACTTTGGGTACTTTAGAGCTCCACTTATATTTATTTCTTTTTTAAAACTATAGTTATATTGAACTACCTAACTGGAAAATAAGATCAGAGGCACCAAAAAAATCTTCCTACCTCTCTGAGTTAATCAATAATATGCTTTCTTCCTGACATAGAGGAGCATAAACCCAAAATGGAACTTACCCCTGTTTTTGGCTTTTCTATTCTCTTACCAAAACTTTTTCTCATCCTACTCCTTATGTATACTTTGTGGTCTTTTCTCTATCAGTTTTATATGTTTCATTTTATCTTGACTTACCCTTGTTTGTTCAAATTTCTCCTATTTAGATATCCATTATACAGAAAAACTACTTTCCAATTTGATATTGGGGACATCAGTGGACCGGCTTCCTGTAGACAATGATGTCGAAGAGAATTATGAAACAACAACACGACCCTGAAAGGGTTTCAAGAATGTAGAGTTCAAAATCTTTCCAGACTGCTTGGTCTATAACTAATCTTTCAAGTTGCCATCTGGCTGTCACCAAGCTTATGTACAGAACACTTCTAAATAAACAAGAAGCAATGGCAGCTCTGGAAATTTGAGAATATTTCACAACTCAAAAGTATTTTTTTGCTTTTTTTTCAAAATCTCAGCTGAATGTTGTTATAACACAATTTGATTATGAGAAACTGTTATGTCTAAAATGAAAGCATTAATGCAAAAATAAAAATTGCAGATTGTAGTGTGCATTTGGTTTAAACTTTAAGAGAAACAAACATAAAAAGTGTGTACACAAAAATAAAACACATGGTATGTTATATATTTACATGTTTTCAATATGGAGTCTAATTACAATATTTGTTCTCAAAACATAGAGCTGGTCTGAAATGAGTCCAGAGACAATTAAACGCAAGCTTACCAGATAATCGAAAACCTTTCGGTGTTGAATCTATTGCATTTAAAATTCCTATTTTTATAGTTTTTAGGACTGAGCATTAGAGTAATGCTAATTGCTTTGAGACATGCAGCCTTGTCCCAACAGAGATAGAGCAAAACACATTAAATAGAACAGATTGATTAAGTATTTTAAGTACAACAAATAATTTTAGATTTTCATCCACAAACAAGTTTAAGATTTTTGCTTAAAATGAAGATTTGTTCAATAACTGGCAACTCATAAAAGTTAGTCTTCAGTAAAAGGTATTTTAATAATTTCTCACACATCTTGCATATTTTCTTAAATCTAATTGTTGTATATGTATTATTTACAAGTGTAGTCAAGCTATTTTAATAATATAAGTTAATTAAATATATATTATGAATGTATAATTTGATCCCTCTCTCACCTGTTGATGTCCTGGATAACATGACTTTGTGAGCTCTAAAACCCCCTTGATGGAAGATGAGATGATCCTTGTGGCAAACCTAGCCACTTGTGGGACGCTGAACTATATGTACAAAAAGGTTGTCTGCAATAACTGCTGGATTATGTATTGTAACATTGGTCTGTTCTGCTATGTGTATAGAATTCGTATGCTAGCAGCCGGAAGCCACTAGCATTCATGTATTTCGTTTCACGAACAGAGACTTTACTGGCTGTTCGTAAAACGAATGAGCTACCCTCCAGTAGCCCACACATAGAGAGACGTGTGGCACTCATTAACCGATTGCAACATTGTTGCAATCGGTAGTTAAAGGCATTCCTAGGTGGCTGTCGTTCGGCTACCAACCACGCGGCGGTCGGCCATCTTGGATCCTTTGTTTCACCAGCGGTGTTTGGTCGTAAAGCGTGGAACTGAAATCGGCTACTCGACGGCGCGAACACCGTTGGACTTCCAGGCCGTTCGGGAGCTCCAGTCTTTCGCTATTGTGGTTCCCCATCGATGTTTGGTACTTTTAGGCGAACACAATGTTAAAGTGTATTTCGTGCGGCGTTCGGTTGTTTAAGCTGGGATCTGAGCGGTATTCTCACGAACTATGCACTCAGACCCCAGCTATCTACCGAACGTCCATTCGTCTAAATAAAATGAATATTGCCAAAGTTATAGATTTTTATGTAAAATGCCGGTTCTGCTGCACGGAGGGATAATCCACTTAACGGTATATTCCAGTGGGAGTGTCCCTCTCGTCCAGCAGTGCCTGATGGGAGAAATGTCCAGAATGTTAAGTCCCCCATGTAGTCCCCTACTGTATTACCCCTGCTATGTCAGTAGGAAAACCCCTTGCATGGGGACTTGCATAAATACTTTGACCTCAGAATAAAAACCTCAGTTGACTCCCAGAACTGTGTTTCGTCCGGTTACTGGAGGATTTGGGATATTGCCTTACTTTTCAGCGCTTGACTGTGGATTACCTTCTGTACCAGCGGAGATCGTGGAATTTAATATTGCAGCTCTGCTACAATCCTCTTCTGCAACTGTCACTAGTCTAATACTATCCTTACCTTTTTGTGTCATTTTACCCCACTCCCCCTAGCATGTAAGCTCATTGAGCAGGGCCCTCAACCCCTCTGTTCTTGTGTGTCCAACTTGTCTGGTTACAACTACATGTTTGTTCGTCCACCCACTGTAAAGCGCTGCAGAATTTGATGGTGCTACATAAATCAGTCTACTTTACAGGGTCACTATAAGCATCCTCAAGTAATGGATGTAACTGCTCCTGCATAATATAAATATAGCTTTTCCTGAAGAATAAACCATGTATCCCATAAACCCCTGATGGTGAGAAGTTTATAGGACAAGACTCCATACACTTCTGACTGGAGTGCTTATTTCTGCTTTATGAAGAGGTCTGACTGTAGATAAATGGACAAAATTGCAATATAGGCAGGTGGTGCCATTGTGGGGAGGAGGGTTAAACACCACTTATATTAATACAGAAGATTTATTGACAACCATACAATTTGTATTTATTTATTTTTAACTCTTTCAATGTGGCAGCTTCTAGCAAAAACTTTCCAGCCACCATTTAATTAATCCTTGCAATGTCAATGGTTATCTACTTCAAATTATCATTCACTTGTAAAAAAAAACAAAAAAAAAACAGTTGCATGATAATTTGGTTCTGAATTTTAGTAAACGCCTCTAGTCGAATAGTACCTATTGTCAAGGTTTTGAGGAGCTCCTGGACCTGGGTCCAGAACAGTTTAATAAGTGGGTATTCCCACTAGATATGAATGGGTGTGACTATGGAGTGCATACATCTCCAGCAGTGATGGTCAATGGAGGGGTTAATCTTATGTAATCTATGTGGTGTACACACCTGTACAGGAATTTCCTATGTGCCTAAATATGATTGTAACACCAGGTGACCCCTTTCAGACTATTCAGTAGCTTGATCCAGACCTCTACCTCCCAGTCCACCCCACAGTCACTCTTCCAGAGCAACATGTATTTCTGTTTTTTTTTGTTTAATTCTTTTTATTACATTTTTTCATGAAAATATTAATAGACAGAGACAACACCCGTGGGAGGGAACCTTACAGAGAAAAAAAAAATAAGGATTCCCATCCCCATTAAACATACATAAATACAATGTTCAATTTCAAATTTCATCAATAAGCCGTCTAGGACACAGTCTGGTAACCTTAACATCCCATCGCCTGTATATCGTGGTCCAAAAACGGCCTATACAAAACCTTATAAATATTTTAAACATAAACAAAAACACAGACAAAACTGGTCATATGTATTGCAGATCCAAAACCACACTTAAAGGAAAAGAAAAAAAGCAATATAAGGACAAGGAGACTAATGATAGAACCCCCAATGAAGACATCATACCAACCGCAAGGAAATCGTACAAGATACCCCACCAAATCATATACCTTAAAGCCTCTTAATATTTTGGACAAGACTAGAATAGAACGACAAAGCCTTAAGATTAGAATATTCTCTCATAGACATTAATCCCTTTTCCATCTCGACTTGGAATAAAAGTTGTGCTTTAACTTGATCTCTCGTAGGGATGTCAATACTTTTCCAAAATCTAGCAATTAATATTTTAGTAGCCATTAAGCAGTGTATAATCACAATGTCGAAATTATCCTTTATTTCTGAGCCGAAAAGATGGAGTAGAGCGATTTCCGGTTTGAATTCCAAATAAGAACCTCCCAATCTATTTATAAATTCATATGTAATCATCCAGAGAGATTTAATTCGATGGCAGGACCACCATATATGAACCATTGAGCCATTGAGATGAAAACATCGCCAACAATTAGACGGGTTAGTAATAGAAATTTTAGCAAGTCTAATAGGAAGCAGGTACCATCTAAACAACACCTTAATAAAGGTCTCTAAAATATTCAAACAATGGATAATTTTTTTGGTCCTTACAAAAGATTTACACCAACTATTAAATGGAATAGAAATTGCTAGATCGATTTCCCATTTAGTTAAAGCTTTAGGGATGAGAGGAGTCCCTATCATCTTTATTAATTCAACTGCAATAGAGAAAACCCTTTTAACAGGATCCCCCGAAAAAAGTTTCCTGAACATTATTCCAAGTCGGCCTTCTAAAACCAATATATTATCTTTCAGATAGCTCTTAATACGAAGTAAATTAAATAGTTCTCTAGAGGGTAAATCCAACCAATTTTTCAAAACATCAAAACTTTTCAATTGATGATCCAAATAGAGGTCTTTTATCTTATAATTAAAGTCTTTATACCAATTTGTCAGGTTTATCTCTAGCATGAAACTTTCCAACTACTTCAAACTCAGATTCTCATATATTTTTCTGTTAATATTCAGCTTCCTCTTTATAGTCGTCCATTCTTTTAATGTCTGTAATAAGGACAAAGGACAGTGAGAACCCATCTCACACAAATGCCTGTTCTGACTTGCCTCTCTCCATAAGAGAAATTCGAGGTTGTCTAAACCAAGTCTGGCTGCTTCAATTTTATACCATGCTTGGTCTATAGAGTCGGTTAACTGTAATTTGCTGGCATGAACTAATATATTAGCCTGATAAATTTGATTAACAAGGGGGTAGCCCAACCCCCCCTGGAAGGCCTTCCTTGATAGATGGTAAGTACTAATCCTTGGTCTCTTCCCTCTCCAGACATACGCTGTAATACTAGTTTGCAACATGTTCAGCCAATAGCTCGAAATCGAGAGAGGGAGCATATTAAATAAGTATGCCCATTTAGGTATTATATAAGCTTTAATGGTGTTTATCCTTCCCAACCAGGAAATTTCATGCACTCTCCATTCTTTTAATAACATATTGGTCTCTTTTAACAACTTCAAAAAATTGGTTTCCATAGTCCGACTTATCTCTGCCGTTATAGTTACCCCCAAGTATATAAACTCTTTTTTTGTCCATTTAAAATCAAAGTCTCTCTTTAGGGAAAATAGATTATCTTTGTGAATGTTAATCGACATGGCTATTGTTTTATTCGTATTCAATTTATAATTTGAAACCCTACTATATTTATTAAATTCTTGCATTAAGTACGGAAGAGAAACCAGAGGGTCCGTAATGGAAATCAAAATATCGTCAGCATATAGACATATCTTCCATTCATCAGATTGAGTTCCTATGCCTTTAATCCCAGGATTTTGTCTAATATTATTTGCTAGTGGTTCAATTGACAAGATATATAATAAAGGTGAAAGAGGGCACCCCTGTCTCGTCCCATTTTTGATATTAAACCAATCTGAACATAAATCGCGGGCTACTATACAAGCAGAAGGGTTTGAATATATAGCTCCCACCGCACTCAGGAACCATCCGTCAAAACCGAACTGTATCAAAGTTTTATTCAAATACCCCCATCCGACCCTGTCGAAGGCCTTTTCTGCATCCACTGACAGGGTCAGAAGGGGGGTTCCCTCGACTTGAGCCCATTCTATAATATCTAGAACCCTACGTGTGTTATTAGAGGAATGTCTTCCCTGTATAAAACCTATCTGGTCCCTGTGTATGAGTGATGGCATAACTATTTTCAAACGTTCCGCTAAGATTGCGGCGTAAAGTTTCATATCAACAGTAACCAGAGAGATAGGACGATAATTACTCACGTCATCTGGACTTTTACCCTGTTTCAAAATTGGAGTAATATGAGCCCTTAATAGATCTTGAGATGCATTCCCTTTGGTTGCCAATTCATTAAAGGTGTCAGTTAACAATGGAGTTAATTTTCTCTTAAAAACCTTAAAAAACAAATTTGTATACCCGTCGGGTCCAGGAGCTTTGCTATTAACAAGTTTATCTATTGCCAATTCCACTTCATGAGAAGATATATTTCTATTAATTTTCACCCTCTGGTCGTTAGATAATTTAAACAAATTAGAATTTTTCAAATAGCTGTCCAACACATCTTGGTCAGGAGATTTATTCAAATTATAAAGTTTTTGATAAAACCCTCTAAATCTACTGGCAATTTCTTCAGGCTTATAAAAGTGATCATTCCCTTCTCTTAGCTTAGATATCTTATGATCTGTCATCTTTTTCTTTAATTTATTTGTTAGGACTGAGTGTACCCGGTTATTCTTATAGTAATATTTAATATTTAACTTGTTTAAATTCCGTTCCACCCTGTTCTTAATCTGTTCATTTATCTTTTCCTGGTAGAGTTTAATTGCTAAAGCTCTATCGTCAGAATAAACTTGTTTATTGGCTTTAGAGAGATTATAAAATTGGATGTAAAGATTCGACAACATTTTATCTACATTTCTTTTTTGAAAACTTGAAAGTTTTATCCAATGACCCCTTATGACTGCTTTACACGAGGACCATAGACATTCTTTAGATACCTCCTCAGATGAATTCTCCTTAATGAAGAAATCGATTATCTTCTCTATATGTTCTACATTTGCTTTATTTTTTAGCAGATAATCTGCCAATTTCCAAATCTGAGGAGGTCGCTTGTTATTTTCCATCAGATCTGCAATTACCATGTCATGGTCTGACCACGTGTTTTCAACGATAGAGATTGAAAAGATTGCCTGAACTGATTTTAAATTACCCAAAATCATATCTATCCGAGCAGCCAAATTATGGGGAATAGATCTGTGCGTAAAATTTCTATCATTAGGATGGAACAGTGTCCAACAATCGAACAGTTCCGCTTTCTTAATCACTCTACTTAACGATGCCGCTTGCCTTTTAAGAGATTTATCTATCCTCTGGTTTTTAGCCAATTGTTTGTCCCAAGAGGTATCAAAGATGCAATTGAAGTCACCTGCAAAAATAATTCTCCCTTTTTTAACCTGTTCTGCCAAACCTAAAATTTTCGTCAAAGTTTTAATTGGATCTTGATTGGGTAAATAAACATTGACCAAAGTATAATCCAGCCCATTCAATTGACCCACCAGAATAATAAATCTCCCTTCCGGGTCTAAATAGTTATAACTACAATCAAAAATAACTTCTCTAGAGAAAATTATAGATACACCACATTTCTTTTTTCCTTTTAAAGAAGCGGAATAAATCACAGGGTATTTTTTGAAGAACCATAATTTTCTAGCTTCCGCTGACCAGTGGGTTTCCTGTATAAACCCTATTTGAATTTTCTGATTCACCAGGGTATTAAACAAAAATCCTCGTTTATGAGGAGAATTAAGGCCTTGCGCATTGATAGACAAAATTCTAACCATCAGTTAATCTAGGTTTTTTCTTAGGGCTCCTTGCCCACATCTGCAACACATACGACCAGTTAAACATACTACACATCAGACAATACACCATTAAAACAATTAAATCTACATAAACTGCTGGAATACCAAAAATAATATTCCACATACTGAGAATCTCTTAGACTCCCACAGGAATAAGCATGGGATCATAGAACTTCCTATAACCGGAGAAAGAAAACAAAGAGGGAGGAGGTAACGAGAGGAAGAGAAAAAAACAAAAAAACATTTCATAATTATCTGAATAATACCCCATATCACATAGATATCTAAATTAGAATGATCTATATTAAAATATAACACCCAATAGTGTCACTGATCTTCCCATTACCCAGTAAGGGTCAACGTGAATATACTTTCAACTTCCAAAGTGATTAAAAAGTATATCTAAATAATTTATTGTTTACAGTAATATCAAAACCTATAATCGCTTCGTGCCAATATTAAATACATCCCCAAATTGTGCCAATATAGGGCATTATAAATTCCCTTTTATAAGTCAAAATTGTGGTCACCCTAATAATCACTTAAATACTCGAAGGTAACATCAGTATTAGTTTTCCCCCTATTGCCCTCCCTTCCCAGCTTCCCGATTGTGCTCTATATTTCTTACACCACACCAAATAATTTCCCCAAATTGATCTTTTCCTTTTCTTTCTTCTCTCTTTTCATTTATTATCCCTAATAAAACCAATGTGGATACACTCTAATTCTCCGTAAACAAACGAGTGTTTGTCTATAGATCATTACTCTAATTTTACCGTTAGAAAACAATGTTCACAGTTGCTATTTATTCATATATATTCAGTCTTGTGCACTTCAATATATTGCCACACTATCACCATTTTGCATTAAAATCTCGTAAAACATTATAAATATACACCTAACTTCGATAACAAAAAAAAAAAAAAAATCCAGTATCCTCTCATCTCCTCCACCTCCCTCGCCCTCCATCTTTCAGACGAGAACGCAAAAACATCTCTTCGCCCGTCAGACTAATTACCTAAAACTACTTATCTATATTTTTTAACCAGACATGAGCCAGATCTGCTGATTTAAAGGACTTCCAGATGTTGTTATAACAAATTAATAGAACTGATTGAGCAGTCCATTTGAACTTTAAATTAAATTTCTTCAAACACGGAAAAACCGTCGAAAATGAATTTCTTCTTTGCCTCGTTACAAAGGATACATCTGTTAACACCTTTATTGCTATAAATTCCTCATCCTTTATCTTCGTTTTCCTCGCTGTCTGAAGAATTTGAGTCCTAAGATCGTATGAATCGAATGCTACAATTACATCACGTGGATACATTTGATCTTTCTTTCTATAGGAAAGACGATGATACCTAGACAATTTGATTTCTTGTTGTGCTGTAAGGACCCCCAAACAGTTAAAATATTTCAGCAAAAAATCATATAGTTGAGCATCTAATATATCCTCCGGTATATTTCTGAACCTTAAATTCAGCCTTCTAGTTCTGTCTTCCAGCTCACACGTTTTATCTTCCAATTCTTTCAGTTTCAATTCCATCTTAATCTGAGTGTCCTTTACTGCCTGGAGCTGAAACACAGTGTCTTCTTCCTTTTCTTCTAATTTATAAATATGTTCCTTTAATTCCACTAAATCCGTCTTTATATCAGAAAACTTATCACTCAAATCTTTTTTAATTTCTTTAGAAAGATCTTCCAGACATTTCTTTAGAAAAGAAGGAGTGACTACTTCTTTATCCGGAAGTTTGATGGGTGAAACAAAAACCCCTGTTTGAAAAGATTCCATAGAGGATTGCTCCACCCCATCATGAGAGTCTTGTGGAACAAAAAAAGCTGATAATCTTTTTTCTTGCTTTTGGCCTTTTTTATCAGCTTTTGTTGAGGCTTTACTCTCCTGTGCTTTTTTGGAAGACATATCGCTTTTAATATAAAATGCCACAGAGTTCACAGTGTTATAACTTTTGGATTGCGGTGCCACAATATTCGCAAAGTTATGACCGTCTTTTGATATAAGTTGCCACAGTGTTCACAGTATTGAAACTACCTTTTGGCTTAGGATGCCCCAATATTCACAAAATTATGACTACCTTGTGGTATATGACGCCAGTATATTCACAATAATATAATTGTCTTTTGGCATACGATGCCGCAAAGTTCACAAAAATATAACTGCCATTTAGTGTAATATGCCACAGTCTACACTTTGTTGTAACTGCCTATTGGTATAAAGTACCTCAATATTCTCAGTATTATAACTGCCTTGTGATATATAATGCCACAATGTATCAATGTACAATGTATCAATGTACAATACATGAACATATCCTAGGATATGTTCATGTATTGTACATTGATACATTGTTATTGTTTTTAATTGTGGTCCCTGAGGAAGTTCTTATAGAACGAAACGCGTAGGACAATTTTTCTGTTATCTATATCCTATGCTGAAATGGTGACTACACTTTTTATCTAAATAAATCTTTTTATTACTGAACCCTACCTGTGGATGTCTTTTGGTGGAACAAGGATCCAGAGGTGATAAGGAATACCAGCTAGCCCCCCATTTTATTGGGGAAGGCACCCTAAGAGCGCTTTTACTATCTAAATCCTGTGAGTGCACAAGATTACTGCGCATGAAATATTGTGTTTCATAACAATATTACACTATGTTTTGTTTTATGTTTTCTCTGTAGATTTACACAGCCATATCCCGAATCTTCTTTGTTTTGGTTTATACTATATATGATATAGGTCGCTTGTTTGGGTAACGACCTAGGGAGGCTGTCATACATCTTTATAAGCTAAGTACTATTGCTTTTTATATTATTTATTGTTTGTATATTGTTTGGGATATACTTATAAGCTATTGTTGATATAAGGTGCCTTGATATTCACAGTATTATAACTGCCTTGTGATATGTGGTACCGCAATATTCACAGTGTTATAACTGCCTTTTAATATAAGGTGCCACAGAATTTCCAGTGTTACAGCTGTCAGTTGGATAAGGTGCCACTATCTTCTCAGTGTTTTTAGCGGCCTTTTAGCGTAAGGAGCCAAAATGTTCGCAGTATTATAAGTGCCTTTTAAAAATAAAATGCCAAAATGTAGTAACTGCCTTTTAATGTAGGTGCCACAATATTCACAATGTTACAACTGCTCTTTTAGATGTATAATGCCACATTGTTCACAGCGATGCCACGGAGCCACGGTACACACAAAAATATAACAGACTTTGATATAAAATACCGCAATGTTTGCAGTGTTATATCTGCCTTTTGGCATAAGGTGCCACCAGTGCTCGCAAAGTTGTGTCTACCTTTTAGAGAAGGACGGCACTATATTCACAAAATTCACAGTATTATAACTGCCTTTTGGCATAAAGTGCCATGGTACAATATTCACAGTATGATAACTGCCTTTTGGTACAAGGTGCCACAGTTTGCGCAGTGTTATAACTGCCCTTCAGTATAAAGTGCCACTAGATTCACAGTATTATAACTGCCTTTTAGTAAAGTGGTGTCTCTATAGGGACAATGTTGTAACTGGCATTTTGGCTTAGCATACCCCAGTATTCACAGCATATAGAGTTTAAAATGCCAAAAATTGTTCACAATATTAAAACTGCCTGCTGGCATCAACGCATACAATGTCACAGTGTCCTTTTTTTATAAAAAAGAAAAGCAAGTTCACTTAGGTAGTCCGTTTAAATATCTAACCGTCTGGTACCGTACTGCAGAATCAATCATCTAGGTAAGTATCAGCCTTCTTAGGCTCCGTGAAAGGTAGGAATCAGCCTTCTAGGGCTCCGTATAAACTCCATATAAACGAGGCGGCAATGGCGCCTCTTAACTAAGCGTCTCGCCGTCTCGCCATCTCTTCCCGCCAGTCTCCCCGATCCGGTCCCAGCTCCTCCCCTCCCGACGTGCGTCACGTCACGTCATCACGTCATCCAAAATCAACATGTATTTCTGTTTTATACTTTTATGTTCAGTTCTCAATTGGAGTGCACAGTGGCACAAAGACAAATATTTGGGCTTGGTAGAAGTAGATCAACATCTTGAGTACAAATGATGGAGATCTGGTAAGTGGGTCATGTGTGTGTCCCAATTCATATTCACCAATTTCAAGAGGGCACTTTTAAGTTAAAGGTAGTAGAAGATGTAGTGGGATGGTAATGTGAACAAAGTTTGTAACTCAGGGAATGGTGTAATTTTGTTACCTTTCATAACTTGCAATACGTATCATATGCCCAGTTTTAGCCATGGAGTTGTGTTGAGTTCTGGTATCGCTGCCTGTAGGGCTGCTATCGGAGCTAAGGGTGAATAGCACCTCTGATGCTCGCCTTCAAGACTTCTCCAGGGCTGCACCTTTTCTGTGTAACTCCCTTCCCTCCTCAATCAGACTTTCAGCCAGCCTCCACTCCTTCAAAAAATCTTTGAAAACTCACTTCTTCATTAAAACGTATCAATTAAACTGTCAGCAGGTTTCTCATCCCCCACCCCATGACTCCATTCCTGCACCTGTCAAAAATGACCTACCAAGCACTCAATAAACCCTTCTGTAACAAACTATTTAATTCCCCTACTTTAACCCTTTGTGTCACTATACCCCACTCCCTCTAGCATGTAAGCTCATCGAGCAGGGTCCTCAACCCCCTCTGTTCCTGTACGTCAGTGGTCTGATCTCAATTATGTGTCTGTTAGTCCACCCATTGTACAGCGCTACGGAATTTGTTGGCGCTATATAAATAATAAAATAATAATAATAATAATAGAGTTTGGGTGATTTTAGGTGCCGCATGGCTGAGTCCCACGTCTTAATTTCCAGGGACGTTGGGTAACAGTTTGTAGGATAGTCTCGCCCTTTTTTCCCAGATAAATGACTGGATAACAGTTTGAGCATCTTTGTGGAAAGATTGTGGAGGTGAGATTGGTATTGATCAAAAAACATAGAGTAGTTTAGGGATTATCATCATTTTGATTGAGTGTATGCAGCCTGCCCACGAAATCATGACCTTTTTAATGTTTCGAAGGAGGGGCTGATGGTTGTATTTGTGTAAAAGAGAAATGGATTTGGGGATTTGTATTCCCAAATAAGTGAGGTAATCAATCCTCCAGCCGAGGCTGAATTTCTGTTGTAAGTCATGTACTTCTATACCTCGTTTGCCTATCCAGAGAGCTTGCGTTTTAGCCTTGCTTAATCTATCAAATGACAACCTTCCGAAGTCCTCCAAAATGGTAATCAGGATTGGCAGAGAGGTATCATGGGAGGTTAAGGTCAGGAAAATGTTGTTGGCAAATAGTGTGATCTTATGGACCATATTATTGATCTGTATTCCCTGTATGTCCTTGTGGGATTTGGTAATTTTGTCATTCACACGAAATCTGGGGTCAGGTTAATAAACCTATGATCACGATTTATCCACTGAGAGGATTTTTAATGATTAAAAAAATGAAAAATGTGCACTCTTTGAAGGAAAAATCTTCCAAATTTAAGTCCTCACCTAATATGTAAAATACAGCATTGCCTTTTATAAAGCCTTTTAGCAGAATCTTACTAATTGTGGGCATTTTTGTCCATGAGGTGCTTTGTGGTTATAGACCCCCATTAAGCATGACCTCTGTTAGACCATTGGTTAATGTAAGTTATGTATGGATGATATCACTCAATGTACAGGGTTTGAAAATAAGATCTGCTCAGTGAAGTTACAGAAACATTAATCAATATATGCAGCACACTGCAAGATTTAAAATGCATTCAAAGTGAAATGGGATACTATCAGGGCTGGACTGGGAACTAAATAACTTCTTTACCAGCCCAATAATGCGTTTCGCCAGCATAGTGAGGTGGAAAAAAGATACAATACAAATTATGGAGCAATGGCACCAAGTTGAGGCTAAAAATCTCAGTGCCTCTAAAATAATCACCCAAGTGTTATGTCACCAAAAACTTTTGCAATGGCACCCCGAGTAGGTGAAGGGGTTAGCGCCATCAAAGCTGTTCTTTTTCCCGAATGCGAAGTCAGCTACCGAACAGGGATCATACGAATTATTCCCCCCAAGCACGAGACGAGGCTCTGTGTTGAGGGTCAAGCAGGATCTGTTTAATGGGGGCTACATGGCAGCCTTTTAGCAAGGGACACTCCCATAGGGACCTTGTGAAAGACTGAGACAGTTTTTACAGTAGCCAGTCATGTACAAGTACAGAATGCAAACACTCCCACACAAACAGTACAACTCCTCCTCTCTACTCTGGAGATAATTGGGTTACGTGCTTGAAGTAACTCAATTACCTCCAGGGATAGAGAATATCCCCATTTTACAATAATAGTAAAAACACATTAAAATACATATTACCTAATATACCAAATGGAACCCCACACTCAACATATCTCCAGATAGCTTAGATCAGAGCGCTCAATGTAACCAAACAGTGCTCAGATCCCATACATGTAGTCAAATCACCAAGGAGTTAAAGTTTATACATTGTGCTTTCAGGAAACGAATGAGCTCCATGGGTTTACTATCTGGTATAGTTCCGTTCATGTATTGTCAATTTATCGAACGGCACGGCGTTCGTATGAATTGGAACAAAGCGATGGATGGTTGGTAATCTCAGCGGTGTTCGTGGGAAACAGTGTCCGAAATTAGTTCCGTGTATTTATCGACGAACACCGCTAGGCATTCGACTGTCCAATATGGCCGCCGCCACGTGTTCGTTCATACAAACGGCAACCACCCAGCAGAGACATGCTCCTCCTTCTTCACTCCTCAGCATCAGTGACAGGAGTGCCGCCGGACCGGTGAGGCTACCACCCAACCCGGCGTCTCCAGTGTGGAATGTGGCCGGCCCCCTGACTCCTCTCAGGTAAATGGGAGGGGGAAGATGGGGAATAAAGAGACACAAGGGGAGGGGGGAAATCAAACACAGGGGGAATAGACACAGGGAAAAAAAGGGAGAAAGAGGTGGGGAGGGGGGAGAAAGAGACAGGGGAAAGGAGAGAGACACACAAGGGGGGGGGAGAAAGAGACAGAGGGGAAAGGAGAGAGACACACAAGGGGAGGGGGAGAAAGAGACAGAGGGGGAAAGGAGAGAGACACACAAGGAGGGGGAGAAAGAGACAGAGGGGGAAAGGAGAGAGACACACAAGGGAGGGGAAGAAAGAGACAGAGGGGAAAGGAGAGAGACACACAAGGGGAGGGGGAGAAAGAGGCAGAGGGGGGAAGGAGAGAGACACACAAGGGGAGGGGGAGAAAGAGGCAGAGGGGGAAAGGAGAGAGACACAGAAGGGGAGAGGGAGAAAGAGGCAGGGGGGAAGAGAGAGAGTGGAAAGTAGAGGGGAGACATGGACACAGAGGAGCAGTGAGGGGGAGAAAGAAACATACAGAGTGACTGGGGGGAGACAAAAAGGCACACAGAGGGGCTATATATATATCACTGGTGGATCTGGGGGGGGAGGCAACAGAGCAATTCCCCCCCACGAGGTTCTCCCCTGCCGGCCAATCTCTTTCCCCGTTCCACAGGCACCGTGCGGCACACACTGCCCCCCATACACACACTGCACCCACACACACCATACATATTCACACACTGCCCCCCATACACACATTGCCCCCCACACACATATACAGCCCCACATACACACATTGCCTCACACACCGTACACATTCACAAACTAAACCCTCCCACACACACATACACTGAACCTTTCACACACACACTGCACCCCTCACACATTGCACCACTGCTCCTATACTCTACTACAGCCCCATATCCCAGCAGACCCCAGGTAAGTTGTCAAACTGTTCTTAAACGGTTTGACTACTTACTCTGGGAGGGGGTCCTGGAACTCCTTGCACCATAACCACTACACAGAGCAGTAGTGGTTATTGTGCATGGATTATTTCTTTAAATAATCTACAAGTTCCCCTGCTGGGATCAGGCTCTGGATCCACC
>OW240914.1:16430701-16443675 GCA_933207985.1 Pelobates cultripes
CAGTGCCACCACTTATATCTGGTGTCACAATAGCTTGATTTAAAAACAAAAAACTTTTTTCACTGTTATAGATTGAATAGCAGTTAGTTATCTTCAAGCGGGTGTCAGGCCTACAGCCTGTGCTCTGCACAACTGTGCTAGTGCACATTGCCACTCATATCTGGTCTCACAGTAGCTTGCACGCATAGTACCACTAATCCCCCAAAAAATGACAGGCAGAGGTAGGCCACCCCGCAGGGGCCATCGTGGTCGTGGTGCTGTGATTCCCTTTGGCCCTAGAATAATGCCCAGTTTTCAGAGGCCACGTACCCTGAACTTGAAAAGTTCTGAGGATATAGTTGACTGGCTAACACAAGACACCCAATCTTCTACAGCCTCCGCTCAGAACCTTGACGCACCATCCTCCTCCAGCTTAGCTTCAGGCACCTCTCAAGATACCACTCACCCGCCTGCCGCCACCACCAAAACTAGCACCACAGCCGCTTCAGTTGGTATGTCAGGAGTTATTCACACATCCGTTTGAAGAAATGAGTGATGCGCAACCATTATTGCCAGAGGATGTAGATAACAGGGATATGTCTCAGGCAGGCAGCATTACACACATGGACGTACGGTGTGATGATGATGATGATGTTGTACCCGCTGCTGCTTCCTTTGCTGAGTTGTCAGATACAAGTGAAACGGTTGATGATGACGATGCGTCCATGGATGTCACGTGGGTGCCCGCTCGTCAAGAAGAAGAACAGGGCGAAAGTTCAGACGGGGAGACAGGGAGGAGGAGGAGACGAGTTGGAAGCAGGGGGAGGTCGTCGCAAGGAGCTAGTGGCACAGTCAGACAGCATGCATCGGCACCCGGGTCAGCCCGACAGCACGCCAATCAACGCATGCTGTGTCCACCACCAGAATGCCGTCATTGCAGAGCTCAGCAGTGTGGAATTTTTTTTGTGTGTCTGCCTCTGACAACAGCGATGCCATTTGCAACCTGTGCCAAAAGAAACTGAGTCGTGGGAGGTCCAACACCCACCTAGGTACAACTGCTTTGCGTAGGCACATGATCTCACATCACAAACGCCTATGGGATCAACACATGAGTACAAGTAGCTCGCCTACTCTAAGCCGCCAGCCTCCTCCTGGTCCAGCATCTTCAGCCACGTCAACCACTGCTGTCCTCCTTGTCCCCTCTCAACCATCTGCCACTCCGCCTCCCGCCTTGAGCAGTTCACGCT
The DNA here is from genome assembly GCA_933207985.1 of Pelobates cultripes. NCBI lineage: Eukaryota > Metazoa > Chordata > Amphibia > Anura > Pelobatidae > Pelobates > Pelobates cultripes. Next base: position 16,431,928 of record OW240914.1, read on the forward strand.
CATCTTCCCACAGTCATGTGTCTGTCAAGGACATGTTTGAGCGTAAGAAGACAATGTCAGAAAGTCACCCCCTTGCCCAGCGTCTGACTGCTGGCTTGTCCGAACTATTAGCCCGCCAGCTTTACCATACAAGCTGGTGGAGTCTGAAGTGCCTAAAAATTTAGGCTATTGGGACACCGCAGTGGAAGGTACCCGCCGAAATTACTTTCAGAAAGGCAATCCCCAACCTGTACTCAATTGTGCAAAAGGAAGTAATAGCATCTCAAGTAATACAGTGTTGGGGCAAGGGTCCATCTGACCACTGATACCTGGTCTGCAAAGCATGGTCAGGGCAGGTATAATACCTACACTGCGACAGTAACCTGTTGACTGCTGCCAAGCATGGAATGCATGGCTCTGCAGAGGAGTTGGTGACACCGCCACGACTTGCAGGCAGTCCTGCTGCCACCTCCTCTACTCCTCCTACTCCATCCTCTTCCATAACCTCCTCGGCTGAGTCCTCTTCTGCTGCTGCGTCTTGCTCCACATCAACGGCACCTCCCCAGCTCCCCAGGTACTATTCCACATCCCGATACGGCAGTGTCACGCCGTCTTGGGTTTGACTTGCTTGAAAGCAGAGAGTCACACCGGACAAGCACTCCTGTCTGCCCTGAACGCACAGGTGGAAAAGTGGCTGACTCCTCAGCGACTGGATATCGGCAAAGTGGTTTGTGACAACGGAACAAATTTGTTAGCGGCATTGAAGTTGGGCAAGTTGTCACATGTGCCGTGCATGGCACGTGTGTAATCTGATCGCATAACGCTTGTGCATAAGTACACAGGCTTACAGGACGCCCTGAAGCAGGCCAGAAGGTGTGTGGCCATTTGCATGCTCCTACACGCCATGGCTCACTTTTGCCGACATATTCAGCGCCGCTTAAACAACATGCCAGTGAGGCTTTGATTTTATGCATAGCCCCACACGCTGGAATTCAACACACTCCTAATGTTCAATCGCCACCCAACAAGCAGCCGTTAATGAATATTTGTAAGGACTGGGTGCTAGGACAGCCTCTGGGAGCTGGGGAATTTTTACACAAGCATTGACGCCATGCTAATGCCTGTAGGCTCATGCGTCCTTTTGAGGAGGTGACAAACCTTGTCAGTCGCACTGAAGGCACCATCAGCGACATCATACCATTTGTTTTCTTCCTGGAGCGTGCCCTGCGAAGAGTGCTGGATCAGGCCGTAGATGAGCGTGAAGAGAAGAGGAAGAGTTGTGGTCACCATCACCTCCAGAAACAGCCTTATCAGCATCGCTTGCTGGACCTGCGGCAACGCTGGAAGAGGATTGTGAGGAAGAGGAGTCAGAGGAGGAATGTGGCTTTGAGGAGGAGGAAGAGGAGGAGCAAGATCAACCACAACAGGCATCCCAGGGTGCTCGTTGTCAACTATCTGGTACCTGTGGTGTTGTACGTGGCTGGGGGGAAGAAAATACCTTCATTGACATCAGTGAGGAGGAGGAACGGGAAATAAGTAGCTCGGCATCCAACCTTGTGCAAATGGGGTCTTTCATGCTGTCGTGCCTGTTGAGGGACCCTCGTATAAAAAGGCTGAAGGAGAACGACCTGTACTGGGTGTCCACGCTACTAGACCCCCGGTATAAGCAGAAAGTGGCGGAAATGTTACCGAATTACAACAAGTATGAAAGGATGCAGCATTTGCAAAATAAATTGAAAAGTATGCTTTACACAGCGTATAAGGGTGATGTCACAGCACAACGGGAATCTAACAGGGGGAGAGGTGGAAGTCATCCTCCTCCTCCCATGACCACGCCGGCAAGGACAGGACGCTTTAAAGACGTGTTGTGATGGAGGACATGCGGACCTTTTTAAGTCCTACGCATCGCCACAGCCCTTCGGGATCCACCCTCAGAGAGCGACTCGACCGACAGGTAGCAGACTACCTCGCCTTAACTGCAGATATCGACACTCTGAGGAGCGATGAACCCCTTGACTACTCGGTGTGCAGGCTTGACCTGTGGCCTGAGCTATCCCAATTTGCGATAGAACTTCTGGCCTGCCCCGCTTCAAGTGTCCTGTCAGAAAGGACCTTCAGTGCAGCAGGAGGTATTGTCACTGAGAAGAGAAGTCGCCTAGGTCAAAAAAGTCTAGATTACCTCACCTTTATTAAGATGAATGAGGGATGGATCCCGAAGGGACTGACACTGGGCGATACATTAGATTAAAAAAGGCCTGATGAGATGAGCTGCCTTGGGCTAAAAATGGTCCACACGCTGCTGTATTTTAGTCATGAATGCCGGTTGACTTGCGTGACTTATCCGCCACCAACTAGGGTTCAAGCCGCCATGTTTTAGGGCACTTTGTGCCTGTGAAACAAACATCTATTATAGATTGAATAGCAGTTAGTTGTCTCAAGGCGGGTGTGTCAGGCTCACAGTGGATACTGTGCCCAGTGCCACCACTCACTCACTGGTGTCACAATAGCTTGCATTTAAAAACAAAATACTTTTTTCACTGTTATAGATTGAATAGCAGTTAGTTATCTTCAAGCAGGTGTGTCAACCCTACAGCGTGTACTCTGCCAGTTTACAGTGCCACTCATATCTGGTGTCATAGCTTGCATTTAAAAAAAAAAAACTTTTCTTTCAGAAGTTTAAAAAATGTCTATGTACCCACATCCAAGTTAGGTGTGTGTCAGTGTGTATCAGGGATCCTGAGGATAGGTGTCAATCCATATCTGCCAAGTGACCCTATGTAGGGGGAAAAGTCTCTATTCTGCTCTGTGTCAGTGTGTATCATGGTCTCTGAGGACAGGTGTCAATCCATATCTGCCAAGTGACCTGATGTAGGAGGAACAGTCCCTATTCTGATCTGTGTCAGTGTGTATCAGGGATCCCTAGGACAGGTGTCAATCCATATCTGCCAAGTGACCCCATGTAAAAAAGGCCTGATGAGATGAGCTGCCTTGGGCTAAAAATGGTCCACACGCTGCTGTATTTTAGCTCTGAATGCCTGTTGACTTGCGTGACTTATCCGCCACCAACTTGGGTTCAAGCCGCCAGTGTGTACTTTATAAATGGCTTTATAAAGCAGTGTGTACTTTATAAATGGCTCCACCTGCCACCTGTACAGCAACACAGTCTCCAGTTAGGAGGACCAACCAAGCATCTTCCTCCATCTGCCTGTTACAGAAATTACTGCCGTGTACACGACCACTGATAGGAGACGCGGAAGGTATTAAACTGATAAAAATAGTACTAAACACACCACTCCTATCTGGTGTCACATTAGCTTGACCGCGCAGTGCCCCAAATTTGCAGCAAGAGGACCGACCAAGCCTCTTCTTCCATCTCCCTGTTACAAAAATCAATGCCGTGTACACGCCCACTGATAGGAGACGCGGAAGGTATTAAACTGATCAGAACAATACTAAACACACCACTCCTTTTTTTTGGTGAGGCTTTACAGGACAGAGTGCTTCTCCACGGGACATGTTAACTCACGGCAGCTGGCTCATCAAGGAACCAGAGCAGCTTTCCATGTACAGGTAAGACACGTGCAGCCGGTAAGGGTTCAGGCTCTTCTTCCTGAAGGATACGCTGCAAGCCTGTTGAACGAGGTGACCTTGCTCGGGTCCCAGGTGTACGGTTCCTAAAATGGCTGCCATATACACGTCCACTGATAGGAGACGCTGAAGGTATTAAACTGATCAGAACAATACTAAACACACCACTAATAAGGTTTCTCTCCTGTATGGCTCCTCAAATGATGCTTAAGATTAGAAGCGGCTGAAAAGCATTTCTCACACTCTGAACAAAAATATATTTTTTTAACATTCTCTCCACTTTGAACGAAATGACGTTTGGGAAGAGATTAACATACTTAAACACAGGCAGTAAAAATACAGTTTTTAGCCATACCCTGTAACTTTAAAACTGCACATCCCATCTTCATAATTACATATTTGGAATCAGCACACTTAAAACATAAACATAACCAAAAATCAGCCAAATACATCCAGGGGTTAAAAAGTTAGCTGGAGGTCCCTTTATGACCGACCGCAAGCACATTTTCCTGCCCAAAACAGTTCCATAGATTGGGGCTGTGCGGTCGGTCTATTTCAGGCTGAAAAAAACGACTAAGTCCCATCGCCGAATGGGACTTAGTCTCTGCAGCTGTAAAACCAGTAGGGGAGAAGGTAGAGTTCAGCGGTGTTCGCGGAAATGTGTAGCCGATTTTAGTTCCATGAATTTGGCTACACATACCGCTGACCTCGTTGAATGATCAAAGATGGCCGCCGCCACGTGTTCAGCAAACGAACAAAGACCTCCCAGACACTATTTCGCGGTTAACCGGGCAGAGCTTCCCGGAGGTAAATTCGCCTGCACACTCACTCTAAAGTGGTCTGCCTGTGTGGTAATTTGGTCCAGTAAGCCCTGTGACGGCGCCCTTCACTTGTGCCTGGAGAGGACTGTTTGCCCCGCCTTCCCCCTGACTCATGGCCCTGGCTCTTGTACTTGCTCCCCTTTTAAAGCATTACGATTTGGGCATAATGGATTTGTGTTGTGCTGCTGCTGGCCCTTAAGAACCATCTGGGGACATACTGTGGAGTTACTGGGTGGCCACCATTTCCTGTATCAGAAGCACATGGTGAGAACAATGGATGGCGGCCATTTTAACTCACAGACACTGTTTGAACTTTTCAACACGGTGCCATCTCGCCAGTATTTGGTGCACAGAGACATCGTGCAGTGGTTTTGGACTATACAGCAGGGGACACATTATACAGTGAATGTTTTTCATTTAGCCTGTATATACCCTGCAGAATCTTGCATAAACTGTATTTCTTCCAAAAGTACTGAACGGATCTGGGTGGGAATTTTGATTGGTGGTTTACCCAGATCCCGTTCCAAGTGATATACTTTTTATGGGGTTATTGTATGTTTTGGGGTCCCTGTGTGTTTTATGAAACTGTAGTTATTTTCTGGCCAGCAGATAATTGAGCTTTGTGTATTGTGGTGAAACTCAATTATCTAGCCTGGCCCAGAGGAGGAGTTTTGTGTCAGTGGCTAAATTGTGTTCTGTGTGCCAGTAAATCAGTCTGTTCCAGCATTAAGCCTTGGCTCATGTTTGGGGGATTGAGAAATACATTCTGGGAATTGCTATAATCACTATACTCCCCAGGGTATGATCACCAAGTTCTGCTAAGAGCTTGTTCCTGCTCTCTGGGGAAAGAGAGGTTCACCCACTGGAAGCTGGATCCTGGCCTTGGGTCCAGGGTGGGTGGAGACAGCAGAGACCCCGGCGCAGTTGCATCGCTGGAAGTGGGGTCTGCAGTGCTGATGGTGTCGGTTGGAGTGCTTGGAGTCCTTAGCGAGCACTAGGAGCATCGATTGGCGGAGGTACTCAGTCGGAGTGCCAGCGTTCCGTCACAAGCCCCATTTACTGAACCAAGTGGGAAATAGCCAGGCAGGCACAAAGGTCTGGGGACACAGGGGACACCGTCTTAAAGGTGACACGGGGGACACCGTCTTAAAGGGGCAGTGTCCCCAACAAGTCTGGGGACACGGCCTTAAAGGGGCAGTGTCCCAATCTTCCTGATGTCCCAAAAAAGGTGTTTAAAGGGCCAGCACCAGTCACATAAAGAGTCCATAAGCCCCAATATGCCCACTGACAGTCTTAAAGGCCATACACACCAAATAAAAGTGCATACATTTTCACAATCTCCCAGGGGCCATAGTCATGCGGGAGGAGGCTGGCAAATAGGCTTCTCCACAGCCCAGTGAAGCAGGGCAATTTGCCATTTAAAGGGCCCATTACAAATAGCAGTTTGTAACAAGGTGTCAATCCATATCTGCCAAGTGACCCGATGTAGGGGAACAGTCCCTATTCTGCTCTGTGTTAGTGTGTATCATGGTCTCTGAGGACAGGTATCAATCCATATCTGCCAAGTGACCCTATGTAGGAGGAACAGTCTCTATTCTGCTCTGTGTCAGTGTGTATCAGGGGCTCTGAGCACAGGTGTCAATCCATATCTGCCAAGTGACCCTATGTAGGGGGAACAGTCTCTATTCTGCTCTGTGTCAGTGTGTATCATGGTCTCTGAGGACAGGTGTTAATCCATATCTGCCAAGTGACCCTATGTAGGAGGAACAGTCCCTATTCTGCTCTGTGTCAGTGTGTATCAGGGATCCTTAGGACAGGTGTCAATCCATATCTGCCAAGTGACCCTATCTAGGGGGAACAGTCTCTATTCTGCTCTGTGTCAGTGTGTATCAGGGACCCTTAGGACAGGTGTCAATCCATATCTGCCAAGTGTAGGGGGGAACAGTCCCTATTCTGCTCTGTGTGAGGAGGAGGAATGGGAAATGAGTAGCTCGGCACCCAACCTTGTGCAAATGGGGTCTTTCATGCTGTCGTGCCTGTTGAGGGACCCTCGTATAAAAAGGCTGAAGGAGAACGACCTGTGCTGGGTGTCCACGCTACTAGACCCCCGCTATAAGCAGACAGTGGAGGAAATGTGACCGAATTACAAGTCGGAAAGGATGCAACATTTGCAAAATAAATTAAAAAGTATGCTTTACACAGCGTATAAGGGTGATGTCACAGCACAACGGGAATCTAACAGGGGAAGAGGTGAAAGTCATCCCCCTCCTCCCACGACCACGCCATATCTGCCAAGTGACCCTATGTAGGGGTAACAGTCCCTATTCTGGTCTGTGTCAGTGTGTATCAGGGGCTCTGAGGACAGGTGTCAATCCATATCTGCCAAGTGACCCTATGTAGGAGGAACAGTCCCTATTCTGCTCTGTGTCAGTGTGTATCATGGTCTCTGAGGACAGGTGTCAATCCATATCTGCCAAGTGACCCTATGTAGGGGGACCAGTCTCTATTCTGCTCTGTGTCCGTGTGCATCAGGGGCTCTGAGGACAGGTGTCAATCCATATGTCAAGGTGTTAATATGTCATATGTCAGGTGTCAATCCATATTGATTGTGATTTAGGAATGTTAGGTGATTTCTGCCCTTTATGGATTAAAACCAGACTCTGTATCAACTGTGTAATTTTCCATGGGAGTTTTGCCATGGATCCCTCTCCGGCATGCCACAGTCCAGGTGTTAGTCCCCTTGAAACAACTTTTCCATCACTATTGTGGCCAGAAAGAGTCCCTGTGTGTTTTAAAATTCGCCTGCCCATTGAAGTCTATGGCGGTTCGCGCGGTTCGCCAGTTCGCGAACATTTGCGGAAGTTCGCGTTCGCCGTTCGCGAACCGAAAATTTCGTGTTCGCGACATCACTAGTCCCAATATTTTGGGGGCTACCCCAATTAAAAAAAAAACAAAAAAAACAAACAAACAAATAAAAAACAGTGTTGGCTACCTCCTCCGCCTCCACCACTGCTTCCACATACACCGCCACGGTCACCGCCTCCTCAACCTCCTACTCCACATCCACCTCCTCCTCCTAGAGCAGGGTGCAAAAGCCGAGCGGCTGTCCCCTAGACAGTACGCCTGCTACTGCCCACCGCACCCAGGAACCAAGCACACCAAAGCCAGCTCCAAGGAATTCCCTGGCGTGGCAGTTCTTCAGACAATGTGCTGATGACAAGACACTAGTGGTTTTCACGTTGTGCAATCAGAGCCTGAAGCTAAGCATAAACATGCTAAACTTGGGCACAACTTGCATGACCAGGCATCTACATGCAAAGCATGAGCTGCAGTAGAGTAAGCACCTCAAAAACCAAGAAAGGTCTCAGGCTCCTTCTGCTTTCTCTTCTGCTGCTGTGTCAGACCTCTTCTTCCACCTCTGGAGTGACAGTAGCACCTGCCACCCCGCAAACAGAGGATGTGGCAGCAACGCCACCACGTCCACCACTGTCCCCAAGCATCTCCACACTGTGTCATGGAAGCATTCAGCTGTCCATCTCCCAAACACTGGAGAGAAAGAGGAAGTACCCCCCTACCCACCCATGATCCCTGGCCCTGAATGCCAGCATTTCAAAATTCTTGGCCTTTGAAATGCTGTCATTCCGTCTGGTGGAGACGGACAGTTTTAAAAACCTAATGGCGTTATTGGTCTGCAAGAAATGCACCGTAGGCCGCAAACATTTTTATGTACTAATATTTTGGGGGCTACCCCAATTAAAAAAACAAAATAAAACAGTGTTGGCTACCTCCTCCTCCCCAAACGCCGCTTCCACCTACACTGCCATGGTCACCAACCTATGGGTCACTTAGTATCTTAGTATAAACTATGTACACAATTGCAGAGGCTTGTGAAGGCCTTTTCTCCATGCATCAGGAGTTGAGCTCAGTTTGAACAATGAAAGAGGATACCCTGCACTCCAACCCTCTCTTAAATGGATAATTCTGGTGATCCTCCTGACAGCCATGCTTTAGATTTTGATTTATGTTCTTCCAAAGCTAAAATCAAAGATTCCATCTAGTGCTATTTTATGTCTCAGCTGTATTTAAAATTTTAGGTATTTTATGTTATTTTAAGTGATTTCCCTTATCCACATTTGTTTGCAGGGCACTTGTCCTACTCTTACCCCCATTTTACTTCCTTTTGCAGCCCTCTAGCCCTTTCCAGGACTTTTTTAGAGGCATTTTAGTGCCCAAAAGTTCGGGTCCCCATTGACTTTAATGATTCGGGCCCGAACTCGAACTTTTGACGAAGTTCGACCGAACTCGACAAACCCAAACATCCAGGTGTCCGCTCAACTCTAGTGTGTATATTCTGGGGCAGAAGAGAAGCAGGGAGAGTCTGGAGCAGAAGAAGAGCAGGGAAACCTGAGGCAGATGTAGAGCAGGGAGACGGTGGCAGAGGAGAAGCAGGTGAAATCTTGGGGCAGAGGAGAAGCAGGCAGAACCTGTGGCAGAGGAGAATCAGGGGTCGCCTAGGGCAGCAGAAGACCAGGGAAACCTAGGGCAGAGAGAGAACAGAGAGCGCATGGGGCAGAAGAGAAGAAGGGAGAATCTGGGCAGTGAAAGAGCAGGGAGAGCCTGGGGAAGAGGAGAAGCAGGGGAGCCACGAGCAGAGGAAAAGCAGGTAGAACCAGGTCAGAGGAAGAGCAGAAAAAGCCTGCGGAAGAGGAAAAGCAAGGGCAGAGGAAGAGGAAGTCCAATGGTACTAGACAAGGTTGTCCATTGTCGCCGCTTGTATTTGCATTGGCAGTGGAACCTTTGGCTAAAACAATTAGAACATCCCCAGATACTGAAGCTATTGCAGTTGGGTATAAAAAAACTCAAAATAGGCCTATTTGCAGATGACATCATGCAAGAACCTGTCTAAGATGCATAGTTGCAACCTGGAAAACATTGGGCCAAATTAAAAGAAGAAATTAAAAAGTGGTGTAGGCTAGAAATATCATAGCTAGGTAGACTTAATTCAGTCAAAATGACTGTTGCCCCAAACATGTTAAATGTGTCAGGTGCAAAGTCTTAAAGGGACACTCCAGGCACTCATACCGCTTCTGCCTATTGGTGTAGTCTGAGTGCCAACTCCCATCACCCTTAACCCTGCAAGTGTAATTATTGTAGTTTTTATAAAATGCAATAATTAACTTGCAGGGTTAAGTCCTCCTCTAGTGGCTGTCTACAAGGCAGCCACTAGAGGGACTTTCGGGAACTATTATTTTAAGGATTCAGCCAATCAATATTAAAATCTCCAAAGACCAACGGTTCACTTTTTGGGTTTTGAGCTATGGTTTCACTAAGGAGATGGGCTATGTCAGATAGGGAATGCACTGGGGAGCTAGGTGGGTGGTAGATTCAATGATTGATTTACTGCACGGGATCTCAATTGTGCCAGAAAGGAAATCAAAGGTGGCAGGAAGGCTAAAATTTGTAAGGGGTTAAGCTTTATGGAATTGTCAACATAAATGACAATGCCACCTCCTCTTTTAGCTCTGTCATTTCTATGGCATGAATACCCATGTATAAATATATATATTTATTGCCATGTGTACATGGGATCAAAACAACAACCAAGAACAAGTCAAATATCAAGGGCTCTCTTGTAATGATAACTATATATATGGTTGTTATTTTGATTCTATGTACTCATGTAAAAACTCTGGATAAGAGGTGACACCCTATTATGATATGGTATGACGGTTACAAAATGCCACCAGGGATGGGGGTCTATCAACGGAAAGAGATCTTTACCAAAACCGGGTCAAACTCACAGCAATATCTACCCAGGTGGGCTTAACATCCCAGGCTGGTATTGACGCCTCTGCCTGTGCCTAATTTCCCAGGCAGGTATCGATTTATCTGCCTGTGCTTAATTCTCACAGCCATGCATTAAACCCTCTTTGCCTATTCCGCCTCCAACTACTGCCTTTAGAAAGACATTTGCATCTCTCAGACCTTGCTCTTTCTTAATATGTCTCTGTGACCAGTGAATAATTCAGCCTGAAAGCAAGTCAGATCATAATATGGTATTAAAAATAAGGTACAACAACAACTTGCTAACATATGTAAAAAAATAAACAGATTTAGCTGGATATTGTTTGCAGTTTCCTAATTTGCATATTGCAATTATACAAATAAATGCATTATTCAGTTTTACCAACAGAGGGCGTGGCTTACATTTCTGGTGTGCTGCATTATAGCATTTGTGATTTCTACATGGTGACCACAGAATGAAGTGCTTTATTTATTGTTATTTTTAACATATTTTTTTGCAAACTTATAGCTTTTTGGGTGTTTTTTTGCAATATTTTATATTGCTTTTATTTTATATTTTTATAAGTCATTGCTTTCATTGTATTGTTGTTCCTAAGCATTTAGGAGGAAATAGGAAAGGATTGGTTATACACACAGAGGTTCAAACCGATAAGACAAGAGAGCAGACTGGAGTGATCTTAGCCAGATCTCTGGATAGTAAGTAAGTAAAGTAAAGGTGGTTTTGGTATATATGCAGTTCCTAATAACATTAACAAATAGGTCACATTTAGGAGGTTGTTGATCAGCATTTAAGTAAGTTGTATAGTTCCAGTATTGGAGCTGGAGTGTAGCTAATGGCTATACTTCATGGGAAGTTTGCCTCAGTAAATATGGCATTGAATTATTGGCACATGTGCTTTTAGCACAAAACAAAACATGCTTCTCCAGAGAGTGGGATCTACCTCCTCTGCTGCACATTTTAAAAACACTTTTTGCTGGTTTGCAATAGGGTTGATGTTCCAGGAGGGATGAACCAAATGGCAAGTTATTTAGATAAATTAGAAAAATCGTCAGAGCTGTGGCAACTGACATTTAATGTGGATAAGTGTACCTTGGATGAATAACTAAAGGGCAGCAGGGCCGGACTGGCCCACTGGGATACCGGGAAATTTCCTGGTGGGCCGTGGCATCTGGGGGCTGCGCTGAGCATGTATGTGCCACCGGGTGGCGGGTCTGGTGGCACACACTCTGAGGGGGCCCGTGGGCTGGCAGCCACATTCCACACTGGAGCCGCCGGGTCGGGTGGCAGCCTCACCGGTCCGGCGGCACTCCTGTCACTGATACTGAGGAGTGAAGAAGGAGGAGGGAGGAGCATATCTCTGTACCATGCTCCCTTGCAGTTCCCACAATCCCCAGCACAGGAACCGTGAGGGAGCATGGTACAGAGACATGCTCCTCCCTCCTCCTTCTTCACTCCTCAGCATCAGTGACAGGAGTGCCGCCGGACCGGTGAGGCTACCACCCGACCCGGCAGCTCCAGTGTGGAATGTGGCCGGCCCCTCTGACTCCTCTCAGG
>OW240914.1:16443775-16461004 GCA_933207985.1 Pelobates cultripes
GGTGGCACTGGTCACTGCATCCACTGTTAGCGTAACACACCCGCTTTAAGGACACTGACTGCTATTCAATCTATAACAGTAAAAAAAGTTTTTTGTTTTTAAATCCAAGCTATTGTGACACCAGATGTAATTGGTGGCACTGACTGGGGAAATGGGCACAATATGCACTGTGAGCCTGACACAGAAGCTGGCAGCAGTGGCAGACAACTGACTGCTATTCAATCTATAACAGTGAAAAAAGTTTTTTGTTTTTAAATCCAAGCTATTGTGACACCAGATGTAATTGGTGGCACTGACTGGGGAAATGGGCACTGTGAGCCTGACACAGAAGCTGGCAGCAGTGGCAGACAACTAAGTGCATTTACATTAGATAGAAAAAAAAAATCCAAAAAAAGCATACCCTTATCCCTAACCTAGCTATGCTTTTCCCTATCTTATGAACAGCAGCTACACTTTCCCTCCTCTTACTAAGCATGCAGCTTGAGAATGAATCTAAAATGGATGCTGTCCAGTAGGTGGGAGGGTCTGCTAGGGAGGCTGTGCTGCTAATTGGCTGGAATGTGTCTGCTGACTGTGAGGTACAGGGTCAAAGTTTACTCAATGATGACGAATAGGGGGCGGGTCGAACCGCGCATATGTTCGCCCGCCGTGGCGAACGCGAACATGCTATGTTCGCCAGGAACCGTTCGCTGGCGAACCGTTCGGTACATCACTATTTATCTATTTATCTGCTATTTTTTGATAAGTAGAATTGTTTGTCTGTAAGATATCATCAAGCTACTGATTTAATTTTAGGCTAGATATGATTCCAGAATTTATGTAATCTGAATCCGCTATTATACGGGTATATTTGTTTTTAGGAAGAAAAAAAATGAGCCCATTTATAGTTACGAAGCAGTAGTAAGATTCGTTCCTAGTTCCTGGAGATGTATTTATCCGCTGGATGTTTGTGAGTTAAGTGTTTAGAGATGGGAAAATTAAGAATGAAAGTGTGGAAAGCAGCAAAGTATTTCTTTGGATTTAAAAAAATTAGACGAATGAATAGCTGGAGAGAAGTTGTTTAGGGAGTGTCCGTTGGAGAAAGTGTATAGGATCCTCAGAGGAACGTATTAAGCATTCTCTCTCTGGCTCTTTGTTGCCTATTTTAAGCACCCTTTATCTCTTGATATTCACACACATTTTTGAAGTAACCAATGAAATTATGGGATGTGTTTTATGATAATGACTTTGCGACAGCACTATCATGAGATTACACTTTGATAAAACACTAAAGTAAAGAGATTTTAGGGAACAAATTTGCATCATAGAGTGGTCATTTGTATGGCTATTTAAATCACTGATCTGTCAAAAAAAATATTTTCAAGTTCTAACCAGATAAATAGGTACATATGTGCCCATTACTCTTGTTTTGTAAACACCCAAAGTGTATGAATAGCATCCTAAAAAAGTGTACAGACATTTCATGATTCTAAGTACGTACTATAAAAATGACATCGTATGAGATGTATACATATTTAATGTTATCTCACCTGCATCTGGGTTTTTGTTACACTATGTATATATTGGTAAAACATGGAACTCTGTGGTTTGTACCATGCAGTGAACGGCTGTAAGAGATCTGAATGACACATTCCAAGTTTTACTTCCTGGCACTATTGATACAATGAACACAAGGCCGTATCTCTCTTCTAAATTAATAGACTTAAGAAAAACCATGTGTCTATATTGTTCACACTCTGCCAGCAAGCTGGAGTCACAATTGCTAAGCTGTTAATTGCAATATAGAATTAATTTCAACCACAAAGTGTCTGTCAGAATGCACCATAACTGTCATTAGTGAACTTCTTCAATCAAAACTATATAAACACATCTTTATGTCTTATACATGTCTTTTATGATACTCCTGCTTTACTTATACTTGTTTTTTGTCAATCTTTGTTTATTAGTATGATTTTTCAAAAGTAGTAGGCGATACAGAAATAAGAAAAAGAATAGCATTTAAACAACAAATTAAGGTACATAAATTCAAGTGAATACATCCTTCAGGATGCAACCCCCGTCTAAGCATACACATTGGGAGTTAGGTGGATGGGTACTTTTGTGCGTTGGGGAATGGAGCTTGTTTTGTCGTGACCCCTAGTTATCTAATTCACTGAAATTCACTGTGCCTCCTTTGGAAGGTATGGGAAGTATAGAGGTGTTACAATCCCATATTTCAGCCTCTGTTCACCTGTCCTACATACCAGGTATCCCCGTGACTTTTCCTCATGTTTGTGTGTAGCGTGTTTCAGGAGTCCCGGTGTAGTGCGGGTCATGTGGGTAATCCGTCTTTTTGCATAGAGGCTTGTTTGTCCTCTCTACCTATTGTCTGTCATATATCATATACCCATGGGGTGGGGGGGGGACTGTCTAACCTGCTTGTGAGCTTTACTTAGATTTGAGCAATTTATAGATACACATGTTTACTTGTATGCCTTTATCTGCTGTTTTTGATTAGCTTATTGATCTCCTCTGTTTACTTTGCTCTGGCTATTGTCAACCAATCTTAACATTTCACTCTCAGAACATCTTCTGCTATTTTTGAAGCCCCACTCATCTCCCATTCTTCTCTTACAACATCAGTTGTTTTAAGTATTAACCTCTATCATATTGATCAGTATTGCTTCAGACGTGAGGAAGAGAGGAAACTCTAGAAATCTTGTCTTTTAGATAAATCTATTTTAAATCATATATAGCAGTACATTGATAAACACAAATTCAAGTTAGAAGAAGCAACAAATAGAGGGGAAAATGAGGAGCAATAGGGGGGCGTGGCTTGGACGTCGACGGAGATGGAAGCATAAGCTGATCGCTCCGCTCCACCAGTCCCTGTAAAGCCCTACTAAACGGCTTATTTTAGCTTCCATGGGACGCACCCGCAAAGGTGAACCTCCTAGGACCCCCAGGGGCCCCCAACTGAGCCAGTCGCAAGGTCCGATGGACGAATACCTGCATAACACTGCAGATACACGTGGCGAGGCCTCGGGATCCAAGATGGCGCCCACCTCCGCCGTACCTGGAGCTCCCTCTGCCTCAACCCTGGAAGGCATCGGAGAGGAACTCCGCACCATTGCGGCCTCCATGGCCACAAAAGCCGATCTCCTGGTGCTTACCACCACCATTCAGGATGCACTAAGGGCCGAAATTGCAGGCATCCGGACGGAGGTAACCGCACAGGGACACCGTATACAAGCTGTGGAACATTCACATGAGACCTACACAGCCAGGCTGGCATCCACTGACACAGCACTAGCCAGACAGGGTGACCTAATACTACAACTCCGCAGAACAGTCGAGGACCTCGACAATCGCGGACGCCGCTGCAACATAAGGGTGCGCGGCGTCCCAGAGACAGAAGGGGACGAAGATATCGAAAGCTCTCTAACGGCCATCTTCAGCCTAATACTACCTGGAGATGACCTGATGGAAATCCGATATGACAGGGCCCACAGGGCCTTAAGACCCCGCTCCGTAGAAGATGGCCCCCGAGATATTATCTGTTGTCTCCATTCATTCTCCGTAAAAAATGCCATTATGAAAGCTGCCAGAAACCGACCCACATGGGAATACCGAGGGGCGCAAATATCATTATTCAACGATTTGTCGCCGGTTACGCTGGAAGCCAGGAGGGCCCTGAGACCTGTTACCTCACTTCTTCGGGAACGCAACATCCCCTATAAATGGGGCTTCCCTTTTGCCCTGTCAGCTCGACATCAAAATGGATGGGTGTCACTACGTGGACCGAACGAGGTTCCAAGATTCCTAGAAGATTTGGGCCTCCCGCCCGTACAGGTGCACGACTGGATCCTGGGGCCTCTGGACGCAGGCCCGAGACCACAACGAGCACCCCGCCGACGGAGGGGGAGATCTCCACCAGAACCCCCTGGACGGAATATTCATGAGTAACGCCCGCAGCCCCGCAAGTATCAGCCCGCTAGACTACCTCTGCCCGGCCTAGCCTCGGGAGACTGCCCGGATGTCGCTAGAAGTTGACCCCTTTAGTCCTACTGACATTGCTACGCCATATTTGTGCTCCCCTCCTCTAATTTTACATTTGCTGACCCTGCTTCAAGTTACAATATAGGGGGATACCAGATAGCAACTTGGGTGGTGGGAACAAGGGGGGTAAGAAATGTGAACTCCAGCTGCAACTGGCCCTCCCTCCTACCTAAACCTATGGAGAAGCTAGCCCCTGTGGTCCACTCGCTGACACTCCTGGTTTTGGACTGCCTGTTATGTTGGGACACTGGACTTCTACCCTCCACCCTCCTCGATAAGTATCTTGCCTTAATATGCTACCGTGAGACTGTTGGTTGTGTACCATTTGCTGCCTATACTGGTGTCATGCAATGTGATTTGCGGGGTCAGGGCAATGTACTATGCTGGGAATCAGAGTCGGTAATGAAGCTAACGACAGGTTGGTGGGACAGCCTGGATGGGGTGGGGGGTAGCTATAGGCGACGGCGACAGGTAGGGACCCTCTTTCTGGTTTCTTAAAAAAAATATATATATATTGTTAAAAAAAAAAAAAAAAAATTCATTAAATTAGAAACCTACATTTTAGCCACAGATGACCCTCCTCTCTACCCCAACCCACAACGCAGCCAGCTAACGACAAAAAAAAAAAACACCACAGACTACCACTGCAGTCACAGACTGACCCGAGCAGTATACATAGCATAATGGTCCTGACGTATACCCACATGGAGCAAGACATAAAGGATTAAGGGGCGACAGCTCATACCCTTGGTTAGGCCCAGCTGGCATAACTTGGTCAGTTGGACTCTGATAGCTGGTGAAGGGTCACGATTGCCTTATGAGGCACATACCGGGGATGGGCACTGTGGCAGACGGGACGGCGGGGCACACATGGGAAGTTGGTGATATTCGCTATTGATGGTTATTTTCATCCATGTTTAGACTTTGCACACCTGATTTATTAGTTTGTTAGTTCACACTATGTTTACCTCTCTGCTAATACACACCTCCCATGTATATCCGCACTTGGGCCGGGACCTGGTTGGAGCGGGACAACTCCATACTTACAGTACATACAATATATAAACTGCATCTTTCCTGGTTTCGACTACGACCACTACCCTACACTTACACTTGTGTAGGATCCCCAGCGGAGCCACAGGTACGTTCACTCACCGATCAGGTTATCGGGGTGACACCAGGCCACTCCGCTGGGACACAAGTGACCCTCCTTTCGGGGAGATATCGGGGTCTCCACCTCTCCAAACTCCGAGAGGGACGACGCCCGAAGGGGTGACCCACGCGGTTCACCCTTATTTTTATTAAACAAAAAACCTTAATTACGAACTACAGCCACATTGCAGACCCCATACCCCTACCCCACTCACACACACACCACATAATACACACATACTTCCCCCCGAGGCTGCGTTGCACGTTTAAACGTCATACGTCTAACGAAAGACGATATCCAACCGACTACCTGACAGTAGCTGGCTCTGACGAGACCCTCACACATATCCCAAGCGGAGCTGCGCGACGTTCCCGTGGGGCCGCGCCTCATCGCGGGCCATCAATCCGCGGTTCTGTGCGCCCGATCACGAGAAGTCCCATGGCATACACTCGCACACCCCTGTCCATCATGACTCTCAACTGCAGAGGCTTGAACATCCCGGAACGCCGCTCGCATCTGTTGAGATCCCTGCACCGCAAACGCATATCCATAGCGATGCTCCAGGAGACTCATTTCAGAGCCGACGCAGCTCCCAAACTGCGAAACTCTCATTATCCAGTGAGTTACTGCAACGATCACCCGACCACCCGACGCGCGGGAGTGGCGATCCTGCTGGCCGCGGAGTTAGGCTTCCGGGAAATGGACAGATTGGCAGATACCCAAGGCCGCTTCCTCTTCCTGAAGGGACTGATTGCGGACAGGATCTACACTCTCGCGACCATATATGTTCCCAACTCAAAACAAGCACAGTTCTTACGTGGGGCACTGAACAAGCTCCGTGGATTCTCAGAAGGAGCCCTGATAGTGGGAGGAGACTTCAACGCTCCGTTGGATCCTCTGCTAGACTCCTCCACCGGTCACAGCTGCATCTCGCACACCCACATCCGATCTATCCGCAAAGCACTAGGTGAGCTATCCCTGGTAGACTGCTGGAGGACACTCCATCCCGCCGACAGGGACTATACACACTACTCGGCGCTGCACAATCGCTACTCCCGAATAGACTATGTCCTTATCAAACAAGCTGGACTGTCCCGCTTACGGTCGGCAACTGTCGAACCAGCCACGTGGTCGGATCACGGTCCGGTCCGGATTGAGTTGGAATCCCCACTGTTCAAGCCAGCCACCTGGTCATGGCGTCTTAATGAATCATTACTTCAAGATCCTACGGTAAAAGAAGAGATTTCCCAAGCGCTGACTTCATACTTCACGGAGAACGAGACGGAAGGGATGTCGTCTGTGTCGGTGTGGGAGGCACACAAGAGTGTCATACGTGGCATACTCATAGGTCTCGCAACTCGCAAGAGAAAGGAAGCGACCAGTGCAATGGCAGACGTATACGACACCATTAAACGCTTGGAACTCCAACACAAACGATCTCAGCTCACCGAGAAGTATGGTGAATTAATGGAAGCTAGGCGCACCCTGAACACTCTCCTCACGAAGCGATATCAACGCTCGCTCCAACGCTCGAAGAACTTTTTCTACGCACATGCGAATAAGGGCGGGAAATTCCTCGCCCGCTTACTGAAAGGCGACACACCACGAACTCAAGTACGAAAGTTGCGCTTAACCTCGGGCAGAGTGTCCCCATACCCAGAAGACATAGCAGACGAATTCAGGGCGTACTATGATTCCCTCTATAACCTCCGTCCACCAGGGAATCAGGCACCAGACGGGGAGGCACCACCTCATGTACAAACATACATCCAGGACACCGTGCGGGCACGAATAGATCCAAACGCCGCATCCTTCCTCGACGAACCACTTACCACGGAAGATCTCGCCGCTGCCCTGAAACACACTAAAAATGGACGCGCCCCAGGACCCGACGGATTCCCCTCGGGGTACTATAAACAATTCGCCACGGCGCTCTTACCGCGGCTGACAAGGGCGGTTAATGAAGTCTCGGAGGGCGGTCGTTTTGGCATCGAGTCCCTGACTGCGACCATAACTGTCCTGCCTAAGCCAGGGAAAGACCCAGAACAATGCTGTAACTATCGGCCAATCTCTCTGCTAAATGTGGATACTAAGTTGTTAACTAAGGTGTTAGCAACTAGACTCCAACGGATCCTCCCGAGCCTTATCCATGTGGACCAAACGGGGTTCATCCCAGGACGGGAAGCACGGGACAGCACCCTACGCCTATTCTCAATACAACACCACGCGCGGAAATACCGAAAACATCTATTGCTGTTGTCGACTGACGCAGAGAAAGCCTTTGATCGGGTCAACTGGGCATACATGTTTCAGACACTCCGATACATGGGCTTTGGACAACGGATTATGGCTTGGATCACCGCTCTATACAGCACACCGAGGGCAGCAGTGCGAGTTAATGGCGCACTCACCACGAGCTTTGGGATCACGAACGGGACCAGACAGGGGTGTCCCCTATCGCCACTCCTGTTTGCACTGTCACTGGAGCCACTCCTACAGGCAATACGGGACAACCGGAATGTCCACGGATACACTTGGCAAGACACTGAGCACAAGGTAGCCGCATACGCGGACGACCTCCTGTTCTTCATCTCCCAACCTCGGATCACTTTGCCCTGCATACTCTCAGA
This sequence comes from Pelobates cultripes, assembly GCA_933207985.1. Lineage (NCBI taxonomy): Eukaryota > Metazoa > Chordata > Amphibia > Anura > Pelobatidae > Pelobates > Pelobates cultripes. The sequence continues at coordinate 16,451,597 of OW240914.1, forward strand.
AATAGAACGGTTTGGCCGCATATCGGGGTTTCGACTCAACCTGGCAAAATGTGAGGCCCTGAATATCACCATACCCGCAGCAGAATATGAAGCCCTCGGCCCACTTTTTCCATTTCGCTGGTGCACAGAGGCATTGAAATACCTTGGCATCTGGTTCACCACAGACCCCCAGGGAATATACCACCGTAATTTCGAAACACTGCTGAAAAACATCGAAACAGACCTAACGAGATGGTCCTACCCCCACATCACTTGGCATGGCCGTATAGCAGTCTTAAAAATGAACGTTCTTCCTAGGATCCTGTATTTATTTCAGACTATACCAACAACCCTGCCGGCATTATTTTTCTCGACCTTGAAATCAGCGGTCATAAAATATGTCTGGAGGGGGGAACGATCCAGGCTACGCCATGACATCCTATGCTTACCAAGACACAGAGGGGGCCTAGCCCTACCAGATTTTAAAAAGTACCACCAGGCAACAGTCCTACAAAGGATCCTGGAATGGCACGAAACAGATACGAGTAAACAATGGGTAACTCTGGATCGGATGGGAGAGGCTGCAAAACTAAAGGCAGCGGTTTGGCTGAGGAGAACAACCAGGGGCAGCAGGAGGGGAGAGGAGGGACCGGTGGCTGAAACATTACTAGCGTGGGAAACACTCAGAGAAATGCCTCAGGTGTCCCCGACCCCCTGTCCCTTACTCCCGATCCAGCACAATCCCAATATTGGAGGCGGACCATCGACGGAAGCATGGGCGTTTTTGGGTGGAGAGGATTATATACCAATCTACAAAGTCACTCGGGATGGTGAACTAAAATCTCTAGACGAGCTGCTAGCATCACGCCCACGATCCCATATGGCGACCTTCCGATACTTGCAGCTACGACATTACTACAACTCCCTCCCACACCGGGACAGACTGCACAGAGACCTGACATGGTTTGAAGACGCCTGCTCTCGCGGCACCTCTCTTGGGAAAGCCATCTCACAACTCTACCAACACCTGCTGTCTGGAACTACCCCGGAGAACAACACTTTCCAACGTCAATGGGAGCGGGCAATGGACACCACGTTCACCCCTACACAATGGGACAAAGCGTTGATATGGCAACACAAAAGCTCCTCTAGCTCCCGCTACCAAGAAGTTAACTACAAACTACTCTCCATGTGGTACCGAACGCCGGTATTGCTTCACAAACTTTTCCCTAACACATCCCCAACGTGCTGGAGGTGTCAGGAAGAAAGGGGGACACTTATACATATCTGGTGGGAATGTAAGCATATTGGCCCATATTGGGATCAGATCAAATCCGACATCTGTCAGATTTTGGGGGACATCACCTGGTCGGTGGAGCTAATCTTACTCCACATCTCCACACAACCACTATCTACATATAAAAAATCCATCTTGCGGCACCTCCTAAACGCTGCTAAATCACTCGTACCAGTATACTGGAAAAAGACAGATATCCCTACCAGAGAAGAATGGATCCATCGAGTTGAGGATATTAGAGCGGCTGAAGCTATGCAAGCGGAGCAGATGGGCAGGGGTCCGAAGTGTGCTGAACTCTGGACTCCGTGGTTTACCTTCCGCGCGCGGCGGTAGGGGGGGGCCGGGCGGGGGTGCTTGCCGGGCGACGCGTCTATGGCGGGTGATGCGCTCCGTGATGGCCGGCTGGAGGTGGCAACGTTCAACCGTATACCGCGCGTCTCTCTAAGTTGGGGGAATGACTCTGAAGGCACTGCCGACTGAGACAAACGGGTGACCATGTGGACCCACAAGGGAGACATACCCTCAAAGGAATAGCTGACGAATCTGAATGACACCCCACTACATAAATATAAACAGGGATACGGCTGTCCTGCACATGACCCCCCCCCCTCCCCCCGACCCTCTCCGACTACTGCATGGAATCAGAGCCACGGTTAGGGGACCTTGATGGACTACACGACGAGGACACGCTGGATAACTGCTAATGTGGACGATGGGCGTGCAGTGCAGCCTTGGATTTACACCCCCACCCATCTCCCCGCACACTCGCCTCATCGCTCACCACTACACACCTCCCACGCCACATCATAATCTGAACAACTCTTTCTACGATGAACCCACATCACCCACTTATATATACTAGGGCCACGCATAACTACAGGTTATCCACCTCCCCATCCTTATCGATGCCACTCCTATAAATACACTATAAGCACATATAGCACCTTTGGCAATATACGGACCCCATTTCATTTACGCTGCCCCGTCTCCTATGGGCCTAGCCCGACTGTGCGAGGCTCCTATACTCACATAACTCAACGACTTAATAGAGTCAACAGCACATCTAACTAAGGGCACTGATATGAGCGTATAGGGGAACGATGATTGACTCTCGCTCTCATTGAAAATTTGTTACAGATATCTTCGGTTTATTTATTGTCTCTTCATGCTTGTATGACAAATGGAGCCTGCGAGCCCGAAATGTGATATACTCACCTACACACAGGCACACAGATCACCTCAGACAATATATGGTTTCCACCACACTCACATTGACCTACCTCTCACGGGCCTAGCCCAAATACGCGTTTCTAATACCCTCACACATCTCAATAACTTAATTGACACAACCACTCACCTAACTATGGGCATTGGACGTGAGCGACCACTTGAACTGTGACTGATCCCCTCCTTCATTGAAATCTCAATGTAGTAGTCAACTGCTTATCCATTGTACTTTCATGTTTTTATGATGACTTGGGCCTGCGAGCCCGAAATGCATTATTTCTACTCACGAATAAAAATGATTTTCCAAAAAAAAAAAAAAAATGAGGAGCAATAAAAAAAATGATATATATATACATTAAATAAAAATATAGATTTTCTTACTGCTCCTCCTTTTTCTCTCAATTTCTCACTTTTTGCTTTACCTGTAAATAAAAAAAATAATAAAAAAACATTAGTGGCTGTCCCCTAATAATCAATTATCTATTTCCCCAATAATCACCTCGAAACTCGAAATCAGGAATCAAACAAACCTGTTCGTCCATTGCCCGTTTGATTTGTTCTTGATTTGCCCATTTAGTGCATCGGCATTACGGAATTCGGACAACCATTTCATTTAAACCTGAATGGACAAGTCTAGTTTGGAGTATAGTAGACCTGCTAGGCAGAGAAACACATAAGTCAAAATTGTGTTATCAGCTATACATACAGCAAAAGGAAATCTACAGAAAAAAAGTGAAAACACATACATAGGGTAATACTATCACTATTAATGGGGGAATGCATCTTTAAATTAGAATGATTAGATTTCAAGAGATCCCAGAAGGAAATCCCTAGATTGGTATGTATAGGTAACACTTTACAGTCCTAATAGTAATGCAGCTGGGATAGAATGAAGGAAAATAGATACAATTTGGTAAGTGTAATTCACTTTGTTGCTTATTCAGTAGTTTATTAGGCTTTATTTATTAGTTGCCAAAATGAAAACTGACATAAAGTGTAACTCTGTTTACCAAATAAATTAGGGTGTCTATTAACGTAATTGGAGTATCAATACTCCCTCTAAAGAATATGAAGAATATGACTCCCACTTCTAGGTCTGTTTTATAGTAATAGAATACAATTATCTAAAAAACTCTTGTGGTGTAGCGCTATATTTAAATAAAAGGGTAGTGATAGAAAACTTGGTATATACCAATACTACCTTGAATATTCTTTATGTCTTTATATTCACATAAGAGTATAAATTCTACAAGACATAAAAAACAGACAAACCAAACATAGTGCAAACTGTATAATAAAGTCTGTTATAGAGTATTAGGAAGGGAAAATTTCCCACTCACAATTTTAGGAGCTAATATGGAATAGCTCAATATCTGCGCTCTTGGGGTCCGTAAAGGCGACCCTCACCCTTCTTGTGTATAGGTGTCCTTGATTTCCTATAGAAGTAGAAACCGTATATGGTGCAGTATCGTAATTATTTTCAATGTGAGATAAATATAAAATGTAATACTCACAAAATTAGAGCCATCCAGATCGGCTCTAATCCACACACTTGTGTAGTTAAGGACTACACACCTTCTTTTAAAAAATAAATAAAAAGTAGCAGGGAAATGCCAATATATAATATAAAAGAGTAGTAATTTTATTGTAACGGTAATTGTATAAATATATATATATATATATATATATATATATAAAAACAATAAAAAACAATATCAAATTGGCATAAAATCCAAAAGTCCAAAGTCTCACAGTCTCTCCAGTACGCGTTTCGCCTTACAGGCTTCCTCAGCTGGATGTGGTGATTCAAACTTCTCATGGATCCTCCCTGCTATATGTACCCCTCTCAGGGGTGAGATAATTAGTGTGCAGGCTTGTATTTTCGCGGGCAATCACCATAGAAATGGTGACGCCCTGCGTTCCAAGCCTTTTTTCTGTTTATTTCCGGGTTTTCTGTTCCGTCGTGTCATTTCCGGTTTCGCCGATATGTCACTTCCTTGCGTTCCACCGTGCGGTTCACCATTTATTTCCCCAGGATTTCCGGGTCGGCGGTTTTTGAGGGGAAATATAAGTTTAAATGAGTTTAACACATATGTGGAATTAACAAGCTTTCATTACCCAACATATACAAGCCTTATATTTGTACATTCAGACCATTAATGCCTAAATTCCATTCTATAGTTTTTTCTTCTATTCCTATTTCTGACATAAGTGTGTTAACACAAGGTGACCATTTTACATGCATATTGTGATCTTATATCATTGTTAAACAGATGAATTTATAAAAGATAGTAAATATTAATAAATGAATCAATTGTTATACAACATTTAAAAACCTTATAAATGTCTAATTTCAGATATTATCTTAATATAGTATATAATAAAAGTTGAAACATAGTCCAGTCAATGCTCACAAAAAAAAAAAAGGGGAAGAAGGTCATAATTCAATGAAGGGAAGTATAAGTGCAACCATAAAATAATTTTGCATTTATTTTAAAAAATGGCACATCTCAAAGTCTGCATTTAGACCGTTCGGGATTAAAGTATTTAATTTAAAGATCCACTCCATCTCAATTTTGCTGTCAAAGTTACCTCCCCTCCAATCCTTTTTAACTTTTATAATTCCTAAAAACGTAGTGTCTTTCATGTCACATTTGTGTGCAATTTTGTAGTGTAAAGAGACACTATGTTTTTCAAAACCTTTTAAAATGTTGCGGCTATGTTCTTCAATTCTGATATGTAGGGGTCTGGTGGTTTTCCCTATATAGCATAGACCGCAAGGGCAGATCATTAAGTAAATGAGGTTTTTTGAGTGGCAACTCAGAAAATCTTTAATTTGATATTCTTTACCATCTCTATCTCTAAAGAGCTTTATATGCCTTTTTTTATTAATAGACCTTTTACACGCTAGGCATTGGCCACACCCAAAAAATCCCTTATCTGAATTTAAAAAAGTATTCGTACTTTTCTTTTCTTTCAAAAAACTTGAAGTCAGAGAATGGTGTAAATTGTCAACCCCTCTGTGTATAAATTTAGGTCTTTCTGGAAGAAAAGGTTTTATACCTGGATCTTGTAATAAAATTGGCCAGAATTTAGAGATTGTCTTAATGTCAAAAGAATTTTACTGTAAAGAAGCAAAAAGAATATTAAATGATGAATGTACCTATAAGAAATTGACATATAATCCGAGTAACGAGATGAATCAAATATTTCAAAGTTTCTTTAGAAAAGGGATAGAGTTAGAAATCTTAAACGAAAAAGAATACAACTATTTAAATATGAAATATCCTAAAATCCCAGTGTTATATTTCCTCCCCAAGGTTCATAAAGACATTGTGAATCCCCCAGGTCGACCAATAGTGGCGGGGATTGATTCAATATCTAGCAGATTGTCTCATTATGTAGATATTCATCTCCAACCATTAGTAAAGAAGACTACCTCATATATTAAAGATACCATTATGGTTTTAAATCTTTTGGAAAATTGCACTTGGAATAATGATTGTTTTTTAGTCACAAGTGACGTTACAGCTCTTTATAGTAACATCCCACACCAATATGGTTGTAATGCTGTTAAACATTTTTTAAGCGAAAGTCCAGATTTTACAGATAGTAAAACTAAATACATCTTAGAAGGGATTGAGTTAATTTTAAATAACAATTAATTTTGGTATGGAGAGGACTTCTACCTCCAGATTAATGGGACGGCCATGGGAACCAAGTTTGCCCCCAGCTATGCTAATTTATTTATGGCCCATTGGGAGAATACGTTTATTTATGGCACTCATTGCTGGGGGGAAAGCTTGGTTACCTATGGTCGTTACATTGACGATATTTTCTTTGTATGGAAAGGAGAAGAAAAAGATCTTATTGAATTTTTAAATATTCTAAATGAGAATACCTGGGGTATAACGCTTAATAGCAATTGGAGTAAGACGGAAATAATTTTCTTAGATTCATTGATATACATTGAAGAAAACAAGATTAAAACTAGAAACTATTATAAGACGGTAGAAGCTAACAGCTACATAGAGAGGGAAAGTTGCCACTACTCTCCGTGGCTTGAGAATGCCCCTAGAGGACAGTTTTTACGTATTAGGCGTAATTGTACTGATCTAACTGTGTTTGAGACCCAATCTATTAAAACTAAAGAAGATTTTACAGAGAAAGGATACGAGGAGTTAAAATTGGAAATGGCCAGGAAAGAAGTAAGGATGATAGAAAGAGAGAACCTTCTGAAATATAAGGACAAAAGGGAAAATACATCTATGGAACTCCCTTTTATATGCAATTTTAGCACAGACAACAAAAAAGTGAGAAAAATAATCTCTAAATTCTGGCCAATTTTATTACAAGATCCAGGTGTAAAACCTTTTCTTCCAGAAAGACCTAAATTTATACACAGAGGGGTTGACAATTTACGCCATTCTCTGACTTCAAGTTTTTTGAAAGAAAAGAAAAGTACGAATACTTTTTTAAATTCAGATAAGGGATTTTTTGGGTGTGGCCAATGCCTAGCGTGTAAAAGGTCTAATAATAAAAAAAGGCATATAAAGCTCTTTAGAGATAAAGGTGGTAAAGAATATCAAATTAAAGATTTTCTGAGTTGCCACTCAAAAAACCTCATTTACTTAATGATCTGCCCTTGCGGTCTATGCTATATAGGGAAAACCACCAGACCCCTACATATCAGAATTGAAGAACATAGCCGCAACATTTTAAAAGGTTTTGAAAAACATAGTGTCTCTTTACACTACAAAATTGCACACAAATGTGACATGAAAGACACTACGTTTTTAGGAATTATAAAAGTTAAAAAGGATTGGAGGGGAGGTAACTTTGACAGCAGCAAAATTGAGATGGAGTGGATCTTTAAATTAAATACTTTAATCCCGAACGGTCTAAATGCAGACTTTGAGATGTGCCATTTTTTAAAATAAATGCAAAATTATTTTATGGTTGCACTTATACTTCCCTTCATTGAATTATGACCTTCTTCCCCTTTTTTTTTTTTTTTTTTTATGTGAGCATTGACTGGACTATGTTTCAACTTTTATTATATACTATATTAAGATAATATCTGAAATTAGACATTTATAAGGTTTTTAAATGTTGTATAACAATTGATTCATTTATTAATATTTACTATCTTTTATAAATTCATCTGTTTAACAATGATATAAGATCACAATATGCATGTAAAATGGTCACCTTGTGTTAACACACTTATGTCAGAAATAGGAATAGAAGAAAAAACTATAGAATGGAATTTAGGCATTAATGGTCTGAATGTACAAATATAAGGCTTGTATATGTTGGGTAATGAAAGCTTGTTAATTCCACATATGTGTCAAACTCATTTAAACTTATATTTCCCCTCAAAAACCGCCAATCCGGAAATCCTGGGGAAATAAATGGTGACCCGCACGGTGGAACGCAAGGTGAACCGCATGGTGGAACGCAAGGAAGTGACATATCGGCGAAACCGGAAATGACGCGGCGGAACAGAAAACCCGGAAATAAACAGAAAAAAGGCTTGGAACGCAGGGCGTCACCATTTCTATGGTGATTGCCCGCGAAAATACAAGCCTGCACACTAATTATCTCACCCCTGAGAGGGGTACATATAGCAGGGAGGATCCATGAGAAGTTTGAATCACCACATCCAGCTGAGGAAGCCTGTAAGGCGAAACGCGTACTGGAGAGACTGTGAGACTTTGGACTTTTGGATTTTATGCCAATTTGATATTGTTTTTTATTGTTTTATATATATATATATATTTTTTTTTTATACATTTACTGTTACAATAAAATTATTACTCTTTTATACTATATATTGGCATTTCCCTGCTATTTTTTATTTTTTTTGTATAATTTTTTTTAAAAGAAGGTGTGTGGTCCTTAACTACACAAGTGTGTGGATTAGAGCCGATCTGGATGGCTCTAATTTTGTGAGTATTACATTTTATATTTATCTCACATTGAAAATAATTACGATACTGCACATATACGGTTTCTACTTCTATAGGAAATCAAGGACACCTATACACAAGAAGGGTGAGGATCGCCTTTACGGACCCCAAGAGCGCAGATATTGAGCTATTCCATATTAGCTCCTAAAATTGTGAGTGGGAAATTTTCCCTTCTTAATACTCTATAACAGACTTTATTATACAGTTTGCACTATGTTTGGTTTGTCTGTTTTTTATGTCTTGTAGAATTTATACTCTTATGTGAATATAAAGACATAAAGAATATTCAAGGTAGTATTGGTATATACCAAGTTTTCTATCACTACCCTTTTATTTAAATATAGCGCTACACCACAAGAGTTTTTTGGGTTCCTATTCTTGTAAGATAAGAACTAAGTGTGATAGCAGCTTTCTTTAGTTATTTGGAACACAGTTCACTGGTTGGGGAATATTTAGCGCTGGTACACCCCCTTTCTTTTTCCTTTGTAAATACAATTATCTAGTCCATTCCCAGGTAGGGGAGGAGGGGGGAGGGGGTCGGCTCTCAACAAGATTAGAAAGGGAAAGGTTCACTAAACAGTTTCTTCTCATATATACAACCTAAAATGGGGATACATTAAGGATGATGCTAATTATAGAGAGGGAAATAGGGATAGTTATAGGAGGTTACAATGTCCACAGTGAGGGGAAAGGGGTATCAAGGAAAGTAGTAGAATCCACAAAACAAAATGCAGTAAATCCTATAACTCTTCCTGCCTGCACCTTAACAGGGGCTTAAATGCTGTATAGATCCATTGCTGTTCTGACAAATATACTAGCTGCAGCTACCTGCCAAATGCTAGGCTAAATAGTAGAGTTAACTTCTCCTAGTTCTCCCTGTCTGCACCTTCGTGGGTGCTAATAATAGTATGTAACTCACTTGCTCCTATTCTA
>OW240914.1:16461104-16478267 GCA_933207985.1 Pelobates cultripes
AGTCACCAATACCTTCCATATCTATCCTTGTGGCTATCCCCATAAAATAAAAAGGAGGATGAGGTAGTCAACACTGTTTTTTTTGTTTTTGTAATTGTGGTAGCCCACAAAATATTGGGACATACAACAAAAGAAACATTTGCGGCCTGGGGTGCATTTCTTGCAGTCCTGATGCATGGAGAAATGCTCAACTCCTGATGCATGGAGAAAAGGCCTTCACAAGCCTCTGCTAATGTGTGCCTAGTTTATACCAAGTGACCCATAGGTTGAGGAGGCGGTGACCGTGGCGGTGTAGGTGGAAGCAGCGGTGGAGGAGGAGGATAAGGTAACCAACACTGTTTTTTTTGTTTTGTAATTGTGGTAGCCCACAAAATATTGGGACATACAACAAAAGAAACATTTGTGGCCTGCGGTGCATTTCTTGCAATCCTGATGCATGGAGAAATGCTCAACTCCTGATGCATGGAGAAAAGGCCTTCACAAGCCTCTTCTAATGTGTACCTAGTTTATACCAAGTGACCCATAGGTTGAGGAGGCGGTGACCGTGGCGGTGTAGGTGGAAGCAGCGGTGGAGGAGGAGGATAAGGTAACCAACACTGTTTTTTTTGTTTTGTAATTGTGGTAGCCCACAAAATATTGGGACATACAACAAAAGAAACATTTGCAGCCTGCGGTGCATTTCTTGCAGTCCTGATGCATGAAGAAATGCTCAACCTCTGATGCATGGAGAAAAGGCCTTCACAAGCCTCTGCTAATGTGTACCTCGTTTATACTAAGTGACCCATAGGTTGATGAGGCGTGACCATGGCGGTGGAGGAGGAGGATGAAGTAGCCAACACTGTTTTTATATATATATACACTTATAAATATATATATATATATATATATATATATATATATATATATATATATATATATATATATATATATATATATATATATATATATATATATACACATATATATATTAATTGGAAGAGCCCCCAAAATATTGGGACATATAAAAAATACAACTCTGTATTTTTGTAGAGTAGCTGTTGACATTATAGTTGCGCAGGAACTTTGTTGACTCTAGAGAACCTCGGGCAAATCGCACACCCCCGTGGCGGCGACTTTGCGTTCGGATGTCATCCATATCAACTTTCAATGCCAGTTTCTGCACCTACCATGGTGACCACGGGTAACGGGGAATCAGGGTTCCATTCTGTACAGGGACCCTGAGAAACAGCTACCACATGCAAGGAAGGCAGCAGGCACGCAAATGACCCACTCCCGACGCGGGAAGGTAGTGATGACAAATAACTATACAGGACTCTTTAGAGGCCTGTAATTGTAATGAGTCCACTTGAAATACTTTAACTCTGATCAATTGGAGGGAAGTCTGGTGCAGAGCCAATGACCCGTGCGTGCTTCAGCTTAAACTCCACTATCGCCTGCTGCTGCTCGCACAATCTCATGAGGCGGTGAGCGGGAAGGCCGAAGTTACGCTGCAGCGCAGACAGGCGAGCAGCAGCAGGCTAAGAATGCCAAAAGCACACACAGCCGCTACAGTGAATGTCACATCCTGTTCCAAGTTGCGGATCAGTCTGGTGATGGCTTCTGGTATCAAGTACTCTTTTTACTGAAGCTGCATCAGGCTCCTGGTATGTGGCCACACAATCGCTGGTGCTCAACACCAGGGGGCGTGCGGTTACCCTGCACCAGACCCTGCTAATCCATTCCACACTGTAACTCCTAACTTCAACATCAGGCATACTGGGTCCCGGTCGTCCGACCCTCGTCACGGGACTGCCCACCTCACTGTGAAACTACGAATGCAGTTCGGGTTCACTCAAGTCTATTATGGATCCTTTGATCACTACATGTATTACTTGGATAACTGGTAATTCTCGAGCTAACACATGCCGGCGAACGCTAGGGGACGGCTGCTCCGCTTTTGCACCCTGCTCCCTTTTATGCTGTGCTGGTGCCTCTGTGTGACCAGCGCCTCTTCCTCCAAACTGCACACGTCACTCGCATGACAGAATTCGGATTCATCAGACTTTGAAATTATGTTACAGGTTGAAGATTATCAACAGAAGTAGTGAAATAGCGCTGTTAAAATGTTACTAAAACAAATTTTTAGTGATCATTTAAGCTTGACGGATTAACATAGATTTTTTTTTTGTAGGTATGTTTTGTAAAGGTATTGTAGAAATGCTTCAGTAAAACAAGGTGTGATTATAATCTCTACAATATTCTACAATATTCATACTTGCTCATTAACAGCCATTTAAAAGACTCGTACTAACTGCATATGATAGATCAAGACTTATATTAATACTAAAAAAGAAAGAATGAGAACTCTGAGAATGGACAAAAGCGTAGAGAGACTCAATAGCTTGCCATTTGGTAAATCCCCGCTCAGGTCTCAAAATAGTTTTTGCTCACTTGTGCCATTACAGAGAGAACATATCTGAAGCACATCAGACTTATCCCACCCATATGGGCAGTCCAGATCTGAAATGCCAGCAAATGCCTACTCCCTATTACTTTTTTCCCCTGCCCCCCTTCTTCTTTTTCGGTCCCCTTTCTGTTTCCCTTTTTTTGGTTTTCCTTATGTATTTGTGTACCTTTTTGCGTCACTATATCTTCCTTTTAATCTTAATGTTTATTTATTGTGCATTTTGTGTCATTCCATTCTTAATTGGTGTGTAGCTTTATATGAGGATAATATACTTTTCTTTGTGCATTGCTTAACTTGATATCTGTGTACTTAATCAATTTCCTAATATGTTTATACTTTTTTCCCTATTCTTTACATGTTTTACCCATTATCCCCTTGTGCTTTCAAACTCTTCTTCCCTACCTTTCCTTTAGATAGTTGGAGCCTTTCTTTGGTTGATGAGTGATTGGGGCTACTTCCAATTTTGTTTGCGATTAGCCAGCTTTTTAGATCTTCTGCTCGGTCAATAAGAGTAATCTTTCATTTGTATGTTATAATAATTTTCAAGGGGAACCCCCATCGGTATTTGATGTTATTGTGTCTCAGAATTAATGTACTACAAGAGAAGGTTTTCCTCTTTTGTCTGGTTGACAAGACAAGACAAGTCCTGAAATATTTTCAGGGTTTTATACTCTTCTGCGCATGTATTACTTCTTGTGGCTCTCAGTATTTGTGTCTTGAGTTTAAAAGAGATGCAACATATCAGTACATCTCTTGGAAAGTGGTCTGGGACACCTTTATGTTTATTCACTCTGTGGCATCTCTCCATCATAGGGAATCTGGTGTCCCATTCCACATCCAGGTGTTTGATAAAATCTTCTATATATGGCTCCACGTTTTTTGCAGTTATTTGTTCTGATACTCATCTGATTCTTAAGTTGTTCTGTCTTGACCTGTCTTCCAGGTTTGTCAGTTTGTTCTCCATGTCACATATTTTTTTTTCTAGTGCCAGGTGTACTTCTTTGTGGACTTTTTCCTTGCATTCCATCCTGTTTCATTTCTCTTCTATCCCTTGTATTCGTAAATTAAGGGTCAGCAATTATTTCTTAATATCCAGGGTATTAACTTGAATTTCCTCTCTAAGTTTCCCAAATTGTGTACTTAGGTGTCTGAGTAGGTGGTCATTTTAATTTCTACCTTCTCTTGACTCTTGATTATCCTCTATTTGTCCTTTATTTATATCTCCCTCTACTGGAATATTTGACAGGAGAGATTGCTCCAGATTTGTCTTATTGTCTGGAGGGTGTGGTGAAAAAAAGGAGAGACATTTTTCTGTTTTGTTTTCAGGTTTTTTTTTTAAAGTGCTTGCCATCTTGTGTCTTTTTAGTGGCCATTTTGTTTATTTACTCTCTCTCTAGAGATTATGAACTCTTTCGAATAGTGATAACTTTGATTACTATTCCTTTTGTCCTTAACTTTTCCTCCTGGACCCCTCTCCTCTTCTCCTTCCCCCACACCCTCTTTTCTCCATTTTTATATACCCAATTGTATTTTATCTTTTTTTTTTCTATTTCACATTCACTTATTTCTGCTTTAATGAAGTAGTGAATTCATTGCGAGAAATAGAAAAAATAAGGACAGAGTACAAGTAAGCTGGAAGGAACAGCAAGAAAGAAAAACAGAGTAAACGTTAAATAAATAAATAAATAAAATAGAAGAGAGAAAAAAATATATATATAAAAAATCTAACAAACAGAAACCATAAGGAAAATGAACCCAACCCGCTTAAGACTGTCAGGCAATCAGCTCAGCATTGTGAGCAAAGTTGTACGGACTTTAAATCCTATCTTTCTCAAGGGTCCTTTAGTATTCAGCTGACCAGGAATTTACACTGTGTTACTTGTATATTCCCCTACTGACGATACACATGCATTTAAGTATCATTGGACACTTAGCTTTTTGAAATATGCTCCGGGTTTGGTTTAAGCTACTTCCTCCTGCTATCTTTATTCCTGGAGGAGCTAGCTGTATTGCATAGCTCTGTCTGGCACGGCATTAGGTAGCTCCCTTCTTCTTAGCCCAGCGTCAGGTCCTCTTTGGTCGTTTTGTGGGATCCGTAAAATATCCCCAACTGGCATACCGCGTAGATTGAGCTGTCCCTTCAGTTTTTGGTCCGCTCCCTCAATCGCCCCCTCAGCCGCATTCCATGAGGACGCACACTGTGCACGTTACGTCATCGCTCCACCCCCTCCATCCCTATATAATTTACAATAACCCTTTCTGACATCTGTCCTCTACCAAGCGGCCAATTCATGTATGCACTACGCAAGTTACATTAAATAACATTATAGTACAACAATGAATTATGTACCCTTGCCATGACAGTGTTCTTATTATTTGCCTGTTTTCCTTAGCACAACTTTGAAAGAATACACAGATTATAAGAGGACGGTGGTTGGTTTTTGGAGCGTAGTCAAGTCAGCAGCTCTGCTCACACTGATAGTTCTTTGGATATTTTCAATCAGGAGGGTGTTTATACCTTTAAAATATAGATAGTAATACAATAATAAGCTTAATCATCACAACCTATATGTTTCATTTAGAATTGCAATTTAATTACTTTTATATTTGTTCTTGGCTATTTTAGTAGAAATTATCGTGAAACAGCTATATCTTGTGATCTTGTTTTCTAACAAATGCATTGAACTCTTTTCTGATGTCCTTGTTTCTCAAGCTATAAATAACAGGGTTAAACAATGGGGTAACTAGAGTGTAAAAAAGAGATGTGACCTTATTGATATTTAGTGAGAATCCTTTGTATGGGCTCAAATATATACTAATTAGTGTTCCAAAATATAAACACACAACAATTAAATGTGAGCTGCAGGTGGAGAAGGCTTTCTGTCTCCCTGTGGTGGAGGATATTCCAAGGATAGTGAAGAATATGTGGACATATGTGACAATGACAAATACAAATGGAAATAGTAGTACAAATGGAGTGACCAAAAATACCTCCAATTCAACTACAGAAGTATCTGAGCACGAAAGCTCTACAATTGGAAGAAAATCACAGAAGAAATGATCAATTATATTATGATTACAAAATTCCAATTCATAAATCAAAACATGAGTAATAAAGGTTAAAAAAAAGCCAAGTGACCAAGACAACATAACGAGACAAAGACACATCTTAAAGTCCATGATGGAAGAATAACGAAGTGGGTTACATATGGCTAAGTATCGGTCACAGGACATCACAGTGAGTATATAACATTCAGCAATACAACACAATCCAAACATCTGCAACTGGGTAAGGCAACTAAGCAGAGATATTGTTTTACCTTCTTTCAATATAACATCTAACATGTTGGGTATTACATTTGTAGATAACAAAGTATCGCATAATGACAAATGTCCGAGGAAGAAATACATAGGAGTGTGGAGGGTGTGACTGAGTGACACTAATAGAACAATGAATAAATTACCAGTTGTAGTTATAAAATATAATGAAAAAATAAGAATGAAGAATGGAATTCTAAATAAGGAAAGGTTCTGGAATCCGAGGAGAAAAAATTCTGATATTCCTGTATGATTTTCCTGATGCATTCTTATCCAGAAGAGCAAATAATAAATAAAGAGTAATGTCACGAATCTGTAACAAAGCACAACATGTTGATACAGGTGAACTAATCAGTATTACTTGAATAAAGAAATACATAGAGTTTTCCCACTCCAATGAAAATCAAGACTGGACCAAATAAGCAATTTTCAATACTCCTACTTTACTTGTATTTGTGAATTTTATATATACACATATATGAGATTGTATATTTGTCTGCCTTTCTTTGCTGTTTTTTATGTGCTGTTTGACTCTCCTCTGTTTATTTACTTGTTCTGGCTATTGTCAACTAGTTTTAACCGTTCAATCTCAGCACATCTTCTGTGGTTTATGACAGCACACTCTCCCCCCCCCCCCACATTGGTTGTTTTAATTATTAACCTCTCTCATATTGATCAGTATTGCTTCAGACCTGAGGACGGGAGGAAACTCTAGAAAATTTATATTTTAAATAAACAATTTTTTTAATCTTGTATAGCAGTACATTGATAAGGATATTTTCAGGTAAAAAGAAGCAACAAATAGAGGGGAAAATGAGGGGAAATAAATATATATGTGTATTTTATTAAAAATATATTATAACTATTTTACCTAAATAAACAAAGATGTTCTTACCACTCCTCCTTTTTCTCTCAATTGCTCACTTCTCGCTTGATCTGCAAATATTGATACTTTATAATTTATAGAGAGTTCAGAGAATGGCTACTAAACTGTTTCATGGATTGTGGGATAAAACTTACCAGGAAAGGTTAAAGGATCTTAACATGTATAGCTTGGAGGAAAGACAAGACAGGGGGGATATGATAGAAACATTTAAATACATAAAGGGAATCAACACAGTAAAGGAGGAGACTATATTTAATACCTTCCTGACCAAAGACGGAAATTTTCCGTCAAAATTGTCCTTGTGTTAAGGACCCTTGACAGAAAATTTCAATCACCTACTAAAGGTAAGCCCAGATCATGGGGTTAACGTTCCTCTAGTCTGCTTTTGTATTCAAGGCAGACCCGGAGCACCCGATTATGCTGTCCCTCCAGCACATGTGCTGCAGGGACTCACGATCCACCTCCCTGCTCTTCAGCGTTCAGTGTGAAATGCAGGTAGATGAATCAGTGATGATCTGCTTCTCCCTGTAAACAAAAAATAATTAAAGTAAAATCCCACCCCCCCTCCCTTTCCCCTGCTTTAATAAAACCCCTTCCATGCCAAATGATCACTGACAATAGTGATTAATTGTCATGGACTACATTTTACTGTCATCTGATTTGGTTTTCTTAACCCCTAAAGGTTAAATTTATTTTATTAATTAATTTAAATATTTTCAAATTATATATTTAGCTAGCCCCTTCCCTGTCAGTTGATCACTGCCTAAAGTGATAAAAATACAGATCATAGTATTATACCCATCATATTTTTAATCCCTGAGGATTACATTTTATTTATTTTTTAACCCTCAGGGGTTCAGTTTATATAATTAATTAATTTAAATATTTTAAAGTTATATATTTTGCTAGCTGGGGTGAATGGGAGATTGGAGAATTTACTGTTAGTGCGGCTTACTGCTAGTTAGGGGTTAACGGTAAAAAAAAGATTAGAACAAAATTTTAAAGTGTAAAAAAAAGTTACAAAAGGAGTTTAAAAAGTAAAAAAAAAATACATTGAAAAATGCTTATTACCACTACACCAAGAATAAACTTGAAAAAAATGACCCCACGCTAAGGTTCAAAATATGCCCTTTGAATTACCGCGGGGTATATTCTTTAAGAAATGTGTTTGTGGGGAAGTTTGAATAACCAACCAACTAAACTACTCCAAAACATGGACACAGCGTAAAACTTCAAAGTGAGAAAAAAACTGAATAGCTGCCTCTCAAATGTGCCCCTTCAACATCCACATATACCAGGCAAAGGTACATACGGGGCTATTGCTGTACTCAGCCGACATAGCTGAGCAACATATGAAGTATTATACAGTCATAGCACACATAAGGTTTGCAAAATATGACTGTGCAAACTCACTTTGTATGTCAAAAAGGCAGAAAAAATGCTTATTACCACTACACTTGGTACAAGCTAGCGGAATAATTATCCCATGCTAAGGTTCAAAATATGCCTTTTGAAATACCCTTGGTGGAGTTGGAATACGTAGAAACATAGAAACATAGAATGTGTCAGCAGATAAGAATCATTCGGTCTATCTAGTTTGCCAATTTTTTTTAAATACTTTTATTAGTCCCTGGCCTTATCTTATATTTAGGATAAAATACACAATAGCTTAAATATGTCCCTTAGTTCTTTGGCTGACAACCAGGTAAACAAACCTTTGGCTTTGATCACCAACACTAGACCTAATGGATCACACAGAACCCTGCAGACAGCAAGGTGTGGCTGCCCCTTTAAGAGACCTGGCTGGATTTGAACTCACAGCTCGAGCATCCTTGTCAGGACTTCATATAGCCTGCTCAAGTGCTCCAAAGTGGGACATGGATGCATCAAAACCCTCCATGAAAATTCACACTTAAAAACCTGAACTTGTCACGTCTCTTTTACAGCACTGTAACTTCACAAAATAGTGTCTAGGTCATACATTGGGCATATTATTTTACTCAGAAGATGTAACTGAGTATCATTTTTTTTTTTTTTTATGACAGTGGTACATATCAAGTGTAAGAAATATGAAATTTGAAGAAATTTAAGAAATAAAGTTGCAACATATATGTAAAACTGCAATTTATGTTTTCCCTCACCACAAACATTAACATGAATTGGTGAAAAAATTGTGACAAGTTAAGGCACAATATACACCATGCAAGATTCCCCGGGGTGTCTTCCTTATGAAATGAAAACCCTTTGTGGGGTTATTTGAACAGTCACACTGCTATAATGCCCTAAAATGAGACATAGGCCTGTCAAAATCCATCTACAAAAATTCTAACTATAGAAACTGAAATAGCCTTGTCTCTAATATGGCATTGTAGCTTCACAGATTAGTGCTACAGGCATATAATGGGGGTATCGTATTCAAAATCAGAAATCAAGCAAACCTGGTCATCCATTGCCCATTTCATTTGTTTTGTGTTTGTCCATTTGGTGCATCGGCATTACAGAATTCAGATGATCATTTCATTTACATCCGAATGCACATGTCGAGTTTGGAGTACAGTAGACCTGCTAGACTGAGAAACACATAAGTCAATATTGTGTTATCAACTATACATACAACAAAAGGAAATCTACAGAAAAAAATTAAAATACATACATAGGGTAATACTGTCACTATTAATAGGTAAATGCATCTTTAAATTACGCTCAGAAGAATTTTAAAATAAAAGGTATTTCTCCCAAATAGGGATGTTCAATCTCAGATGCTTGTGTCTTCCTACACTTAAATGTGGAAAAAAAAACATAACATAGTGTGCACTATTTAAAACATAATATCTTAATTAAAATTGCACTTCGAGAAATGTATATTCTCAAACAGCGTTGCTTCATGTTTAAAGGATAACACTGGAACAATCTCAGGATCTTCTATGTTCATTCCACTAGTCCATTGGAGAATGCAACCATATAAACAATATTAATAATATTAGAACTAATAACTGAAATCTGCATTATGTCAAAATTTAAACGCACATTCAATAATTAATAGTTACAGTATAAGCCTATGTAATACTTTAAATGTTTTGTAAGATTGAGCAACTATTACAGTTTTTCATTGTAGTAAGGTAACTGCTGTGTTCAGTTTTAATGTCCAGTTCCAAATGAGAAAGAGGATATTACTTGAAGACAGTTATTAAAATAGAATACAAGTACCAACAAACAGGTAGCTACAATGCAAAAAGAGAAAAACATAGGGCAGAATTGCCGTTCCTAAAACGGTATAAAATGGGTAAAATACACACTCACAAACCCAAATTGATTGAAGGCGTATCTAATAATGTGAAGAATATCCTCGTATTCGAATTCCAGCATATAGGAGGGAAGAATTGAGAAATAATAGTGCAGAGTTTCTAAAACAGCATAAATCTTTAATACATATTTCACTTACAAGATAGAGGTTTTAAATAGGCACATCACAAATTGACATCTCGATAGCAGCAAACAGGAACACCTTCAGAGACGATGTACACTGATGGGATCCTCAAACAGCATCAAAAATATCAATTTGTGATGTGCCTATTTAAAACCTCTATCTTGTAAGTGTAATATTTATTAAAGATTGATGCTGTTTTAGAAACTCTGCACTATTATTTCTCAATTCTTCTCTCCTATATGCTGGAATTCGAATACGAGGATATTCTTCACATTGTTACCTGTTTGTTGGTACTTTGTATTCTGTGATTGAGGGCTTGGAGGAGTCCTACTCTACATGCAAATACCTTATTAGGGTAAAAGTACATTTTTACCCCTATTCTCTCCTTTTTCCATTAAGGTATTTCTGTTACACGTGAGTTATTAAAATAGGCTAATATAAAAATTAACAGTACTTACAATTTTACAAAGTGTTATCTATATTATTGCATATGATGTTCTGGAAAAAATGAAATAAATTTACAGTAATGAAAACATGCACTTACTGTCAAATAAAGAGAGTAATTTTAATTTTTATCCTACATGCCAACAGACAGTTTGAATCTGATATAAAGTGTTTTTATAGGTTTAAGACTCAACAGAAAGATGTCCTTAGTGAGTAAATAATTCCACGCAGGGACTATTGCCATGTGCACAGATAATCACTTTGCATTTAGTATCCACCAGAAATCATTTAGGAACAGTTTAAACTTTGCTTTAATGCTTTGGCATTTAACAATTTGCAAGCTAGATGGATAGCAGAAAAAAAAAAAATAGGGAAAAAGTAACAGCTGTGATAAAAATCGGGGGATAATGTGAATTTATTCCAAGTTTCTAAAACATATAAAAATAAAAATAAACTGAAATCCTTTATGATAAAATAAATAGATTATAGTACCAAGTACAGAGTTATAATCGAATGTAGGATATTAACATGAACAGTTATTTAATCATCTGAGCACCATAACCACTACATTCTTGAAATGGTTATGGTGCCAGGAATGGCCTTGCACCCTCCTGGTGTCTCTACAATTTTCATCTCTTTAACCAGGAGAGTAAGAATGTCCTGCTTATGAGCTGTATTTTAGCCCTCCTTAGCTAAGACCTGCATTGCACACCAGCTGATCATTCTCAGTCAATTAATTATGCCATGTATAACCGGGATTAGCAAGGCAGAGAGATACAGGCTCTATGAATGCTGATATTAGATAAGAATTAAAACATTTTAAAAGAGTTTAACTCCTTACATTTGGGATTATCCAGGGCACTTCTCACAACATGACTATTAGCAGTGAGATAGTATTTAGACTGTGTTTTAAGAGACTTGTTATACATTTCTCACATATGTAACTCTCCAAAGCTCTTAGTGGATCTAAAAACATGGTGGTAGTTTCTTTATCAGACTTTATGGTGCTATAAATACATTGTCTTTCTATGTTTAGTTTTTTCTTATGTAGTGATATGTAAATAAATCATGGGTATGGTTGGCATATAGGCTGTATGCCAACCATACCTGTGATTTGTTTATATATCACTACATAAGAATAAATATATATATGTATTTTTATTTTTTAAACAGAATTTTCCATGCCGACACATTTTTGGATTGTGTTTGCAACATTTTATATTATATATTTATACATTTTTTTTAATAAGTTTTACATTTTTATGTATTTTTTTTTAATTTTTGGGGGTCATTGCTTTTATTGGATAATTGAAATTCAGTTTATTGGTATAATATTATCTTTTCTTGTTTCTTCTTTAGGAGGAATTAGGAAAGGATTTGGATTTACATATGAAGGTTGCTGCAGATACCCATAAGTCTTTAATGTAGTTTTGTTATTGAAGAAAATGCATTGCTGACATCGCATCTTTGGTGACTCCAATAGAACAGTAATAGGTAATTTTAGTAGGGTATTTGGCACACAGCCTATAGATAAAGGCAGTTGGATAGTAACACAAAATCAGACTGACCACCGTGAGGGGGTTATGCTCCAACTATTATAGGTCTAAAAGGTCAGATCCTACAAAATATTACATTCCATTGATTGCCCTCTATTTCACTTTTAAAATATTAGACCAGTAATCAAACTAGGCCCTGAATGCAAGAATCAAAGAAGGGCCCGCTGGTCTCTCCAATTCTAAGCAATGCACCTAAATGGTATCTGTGGTTGCTATGTATGATTGTGCTGGGTTTTATATGTATTTCTGGAGGTGGCTAAGTGTGTGGTGGTTGGCTGATTAGGATTCTACCATGATATCTTTAAAAACATTTCAATGTATGTAAAAATAAGCAAAAGTCTATGTTTAACAGAAAAGCACTCACACTTACCGACAGATACACACACTTACTGACAGACACACACACACACTTACTGACAGACACGCATAAACACTCACTGACAGACAGACAGGCACACATTCACACCCCCCCAAAACACACACTTACTGACAGACAGACACACACACACACATTCAGTAACAGACACACAAACTGAAAGACACACACTTATTGACAGACACACACACACACACAAGGGCCCTGCTCAATGAGCGTACATGCTAGAGGGAGTGGGGTATGGTGACACAAAAGGTCAAGATAGTATTGGAGAAGCAATGGCAGATGCAGGAGAGGAATCGGTTGGGAACTAGTAACAATTTAATTGATACACCTTTTTGAAGAAGTGAGTTTTTAATAATTGGAGTGGAGACTAGTGACTAGTGAGCATCTAACAGAGAAGGGATGGTAGTTCCACAGCAATGGAATTTAAAAAAAAAAATATTTTAGGATTGTGAGGTAGTTGTTATTTTCAAAATTCATCTTCTAACAGTATTACCCAATGTTTTTAATGATGTGTTAGACATCAAATGCTCTAGAGTTAAAATGTGTATTAAACGCAAAATCAAAGCTGGAATTCCTAATAAGGCCATCTTTTTTCTTGTCTAAAAGTAAATCATTCCTATTTAGATTACCTACTTTCTGAATTTATGTATCTAGGAAATCCTTAGGGTAACTTTTTTCCAGAAAACGTTCCTTTAAAACCTTCGCCTGTTCATAAAATAATTGTTTGGTCACTACAGTTCCTACGTGTTCTAATGAATTAGCTGTTTGGAACACCTCTGAGCCAGCTTGGGTGGTGTCCACTTTTAGTATAGATGAAACTGTTTAAGTCAATTGTTTTGAAAAAGGTTTTGGTCTTAGTTGATTTTCTACATAAATGGTTAGGTCTAAAAAGTTGATTTCTGTGTGGCCAATTTTTGGGGTAAAAACTAATATTAAAGAGTTTTGGTTAACAAAGTTAAAAAAAAAAAACATTAAGACTATCTATAGAGCCGCTCCAAATAATTAAAATATCATCAATGTAGCATCTCCAGAGCACCAAGGTTGCACCATATGGATTACCGGTCCAGCAGGAAATTCTTTCTTAGTAATTCATAAAAATATTAGCCAAACTTGGTGCCCATCGCAATTCCCTTAATTTGGAGAAAAAACCTCTTTGTTGAAGTTGAAAAAATTGTGAGTTAAAATAAATATATAGATTTAATTAGAAAGACACAAAAATTTGATTCAATTTCTTCGTTGACTAGATTGCTTCTTACTGCTTCTAAACCAAGATCGTGAATGATAATGATGTGTCACATCAAGAGTGGCCCATATAAAATTGTCTTCCCATTCTACTGAATCTAGCTCCTGGATAAGGTGCTTTGTGTCTCTTAAATAAGATAACGCAATTTGGGTGTATTTTTGTAAATAAAAATCTATAAATTCTGAGAGTTTTGATGTAAGGGAGTCTATACCGCTGATGATTGGCCAGCCTTGTGGTTTTTATTTACACTTATGTATTTTCGGGAGAAAATAAAAAGTCAGGATTTTCTGAAAATCTGTATAAAGTAATGAAAAAATAGTATCGCCAATTATCCTTTCCTTTTTTGCATCTGTGACGAGACCAATCTCGCCACATTGCATTGGAGAAGCCTGGTTGCTCGCCTGCTGCCTTTGGACTATGGCCCCCTGTTAAAAGACATCTTTTTTACCTGCAGAAAAGCTTAATTCGTGCTTTTCTGCCTGGGGTTCGGTAGATTTGTTTGAATGTGTTATACCCCAGATAGGAATCCCATGGAGCCCATTCGTATGAAACTGACTGTAAAGACTTTGGCTCCATGGCGATTAAACTGTATTACGTGTGGTCTGAGCGCCATTCGCTTAATAATATGCGCTCAGACCTGAGCTATCTGGGGATATGTTACATGTCTGTGTTTTATGTAATAAATGTTACTTTATGTATTTTAAAGTATAATACTGGTTTTGTGTCCCCATGTGTGTAATGGAGTTTTGCCTTTGTCTTGGGAGATAATTGAATTACTTCTCAGTTATCTCCCAGGGCAGAGGGGAGGAAGCCAGGATGCATTGTGGGAAATACTGTGACTGTGTGTCCTATTTGTCTAATTGTCTGTCCCTTGTCACAGTCTCCCATTTGGTCCCCTAGGGGAGTGTCCACCAGGTGGGAGACCTGCATAAATACTGGGCAGGTAGCCCTCATTAAACAGACCACTGCTTGACCCTCAACACGGAGCCTTGTCTCGTCTTTGGGGGGATTTACTGTATGCTGCTAAGGACTGATTGCCAGGAGTGTAAGCCGCTTGGGAGCTTTTCCTGTTCGCCTGTAGCAGCAATTCGTATGGTTCCTGTTCGTGTATTTGGAGTGCTACCTTATTCCCTTGTATGCCGTTCGGGAGTTTGGAGCATTCACTTGTATGCAGTTCGAGTGTTTGGACCATTCCCTTGTATGCAGTTCGAGTGTTTGGACCATTCCCTTGTATGCAGTTCGAGTGTTTGGAGCATTCCCTTGTATGCCGTTCGGGAGTTTGGAGCATTCACTTGTATTCAGTTCGTGAGTTTTGGGTGATTCTACAGTAGCTGTGCCTGTCTCTGAAAGGGGATTATCGTCTAAGCGTTTTTTTTCCCTTTTGTGCAAAACGGTCCGTTACAGCATCATTTAGGAACTATTTTAATTCTAAGTTAAATTTATGGTTGGGGTCACTTTTTAATTTGACATTGGTTTGGCAATCTCCCAACAGTCTATAGGATTATGTTAGATAGTCTTCTGTGGCCATGACTACTATGCCACCCCCTTTGTCAACATTCTTAATGGTTAAATCTTTCCTTTTTTTGAGGGTTCCTAATATGTTGCTTTCCTTCCGTGTTAAGTTAATATACTTCTTAACCTTCTTGATCTTGTTTCCCAATTTCTCAAAATCTCTAATTATCATTTTATTAAATGCCTCAATTTGGCTACCTTTTTCATTTGGGCAGAACTTAGATTTAGGTTTAAATCTTTTAATTTCTTTGGTCGTAATTTGCATCATATGTATTATCAATATATCCTTCATTTTCCTTTTTAATAAAAAATCTTTTAATACTAACTTTCCTTATGAATTTCTGAGCATCCACAAATCATTCAAATAAATTAGTTGATTCACTAGGAACAAATTTCAAACCTTTACTCAAAAGTGAAATGTCTTGAGAAGTTAAAACCTTATTAGAAATATTAAAAACCCCCAAACTTTCCTCCTTTAGTTTATTAGTTATTACACTCCCAGCATTTTGTCGCTCAACCTTCTTCTCTTCCCATGAGTTTCCATCTCCCTCAAAAGGTGCAAATCCGGTGTTGGTATTTATAATCTGAGACCTTGGTTGAAACAATTCTGTTATTTCTCGCCTCCTTAAGTCTTGCCTCTTCCCTAAAAAATCCCTGTTGGTATGGGTGGGGAGACGTTGAGAAAGAGGGGCACTGCCGGCGGGAGGAGGGTGGCAAGGAGGTGTAGTGTAATCACGGAAAGATTGATTATTATTGTTAGTAACCTCTTTATTACAACCTTTGAATTTGAATATACATAGGGTTTTTTGTTTACTATTTGTGGAGTTCCATTGTTGATATTGATTTGGGGTTCTATGGCCATTTCTTTGGATTGGTTTTTCTCTATAAAAATTCTGGAATTATCTTTTCCACTGTCTTTTTGCTTATATTTCCTCTCAACTTTGTTCCTTGTTGAGTAGAAATCATTCATTTTGTCATTTGTGTCTCGTTTGTATTTTTTAATTTTGGTTTGAGCTATCTGATCATCTAATTTCTCTATCCTTTCGTAAATATTTTTTTCTTTTATAATCATGGAGTGTCATGGAGCACCTTTCTGTATCTCAACGTTCTATGTGTTTGTATTTTTCCAAACCATTGGCTGGTCTCTTTTCTAGTCATTTCTTAATCATCTCGAGATTAAACCCTACTTTAGGTAGGATTCTAGAAAAGAGATTTCCCACCCAGGGGTCAAGTCCTGGGGAAAAAAGTGTGGGAACTCACCCAAGATTCCCGCCTCCTCCCCTATGCATATAGTGCAGTGCAGGGTGTGTATACTGAATGTAGTGTGTTTGTAGTGAATGCAGAGTATGAATAATAAATGTGGTGTGTTTGTAGTGAGTGCAGTGTGAATAATAATTGTAGTGTATTTGTAGTGAGTGCAGAGTGTGTATAATAAATGTAGTGTGTTTGTAGTGAGTGCAGTGTGTATAGTGAATGTAGTGTTTTTGTAGTGAGTGCAGAGTGTGTATAATGAATGCAGAGTGTGTATAGTATAATGAATGCAGAATGTGTATAATGAATGCAGAGTGTGTATAGTGAATGCAGAGGGTGTATAGTGAATGTAGTGTGTTTGTAGTGAGTGAAGAGTGTGTATAATGAATGCAGTGTTGTGTGCGCGCTGGATGACGTGTGTGAGAGTGCTGGATGATGTGTGTGCTGGATGGTGTGTGTGCCGGATGGTGTGTGTGCCGGATGATGTGTGTGCCGGATGATGGGTGTGTGTGTGTGTGCTGGATGATGGGTGTGTGTGTGCGCGCTGGATGATGGGTGTGTGTGTGCGCTGGATGATGGGTGTGTATGTGCGCTGGATGATGGGTGTGTGCCGGATGATGTGTGTGCTGGATGATGGGTGTGAGTGTGTGCTGGATGATGGGTGTGTGTGTGTGTGCTGGATGATGGGTGTGTGTCTG
>OW240914.1:16478367-16492719 GCA_933207985.1 Pelobates cultripes
ATGGGACTTAGTCTCTGCAGCTGAAATAATTTCCCATTTACTGAACCAAGTGGGAAATAGCAAGGCAGGCACAAAGGGTTTGCACCAGGTCTGGGGACACAGGGGACACCGTCTTAAAGGGGGCGTGTCCCCAACAAGTCTGGGGACACGGCCTTAAAGGGGCAGTGTCCCAATCTTCCTGATGTCCCAAAAAAGGTGTTTAAAGGGCCAGCACCAGTCACATAAAGAGTCCATAAGCCCCAATATGCCCACCGACAGTCTTAAAGGGCCATACACACCAAATAAAAGTGCATACATTTTCACAATCTCCCAGGGGCCATAGTCATGCGGGAGGAGGCTGGCAAATAGGCTTCTCCACAACCCAGGGAAGCAGGGCAATTTGCCATTTAAAGGGCCCGTTACAAATAGCAGTTTGTAACAAGGTGTCAATCCATATCTGCCAAGTGACCCGATGTAGGGGGACCAGTCCCTATTCTGCTCTGTGTCAGTGTGCACAGGACAGGTGTGATGTCATATCTGCCAAGTGACCCGATGTGGGGAACGGTCCCTATTCTGCTTTCTGTGTCAGGGTGTATCAGGGATCCTTAGGACAGGTGTCAATCCATATCTGCCAAGTGACCCTATGTAGGGGGACCAGTCTCTATTCTGCTCTGTGTCCGTGTGCATCAGGGGCTCTGAGGACAGGTGTCAATCCATATGTCAAGGTGTCAATATGTCATATGTCAGGTGTCAATCCATATTGATTGTGATTTAGAATGTTAGGTGATTTCTGCCCTTTATGGATTAAAACCAGACTCTGTATCAACTGTGTAATTTTCCATGGGAGTTTTGCCATGGATCCCCCTCCGGCATGCCACAGTCCAGGTGTTAGTCCCCTTGAAACAACTTTTCATCCCTATTGTGGCCGAAAGAGTCCCTGTGTGTTTTAAAATGCCTCCCCATTGAAGTCAATGGCGTTTCGGCCGGTTCGCCGGTTCGCGAACATTTGCGGAAGTTCGCGTTCGCCGTTCGCGAACCGAAAATTTCGGGTTCGCGACATCACTAATATTTGCATACAATATTTCTGAGAGATTTAAAAGCACTAGTTGGTAATTAAATAGGGATTGTCTACATTAACTATAGTATTATAAGAAAGATATTACATTATATTGAGTTGATCTGATGAATCCAATTGATTTTTGGTTGTGTAAAGCCAGTTAAATTATGAATGATATTACCAATCAGGATTCAGTTTCGCCTGAATGGAACTTTGGGTAAATTTAGGCCAATAGGATGTTTACCCAGATTTCAGAGTTCTGAATCAAAATGTATTTAAATTCCAAATAAAGCGAATAGTAGTATGGCCAGGCCATTTCAGTTGATTCAAAAAATATTGGTTTCATAGTGGCTAATGCTAGTATATCTTGTTACTTAACACCAACTTTGAGTCACTAATTAATCGTTTTATTAAAGGGAGACTATAGGCACCGCTTTTGTGGCAATATTTAAGTCAATCCAATTTTTTTTCAAACCAAACCAAGTCTTTTAACTTAACAGAAATTCTTTAGAACTGAAACATTTCAAAAATCCAATCCAAATTAATTTGGAAAGATTAGTAAAATTAACTTTAAAAATGTTTTTTGCATTAGATATCAAATATACCAACATACATTTTAGATGGGCATTACACTACCTGAAGACCTGCTGCAGATATTTAGTCATTTCTGATGGGACTGTTATTCCTAAGATTTTCAATTTTGGCTCTGCCCCTTATAGAATGTGACGGCAGATAAGAATCATTCGCCCCATCAAAATGGAGATGCCATGACCCGGATTTGAACCGGTGTTGCTGCGGCCACAACACAGAGTACTAACCACTATATGATCAAGGCACAACGGCCAAGCCCGGTAGAAGTCAAACCTACAATCTTCTGATCCGTAGTCAGATGTGTTATCCATTGCACCACTGGCCCATGTTTTTATCTACCTCCTTAACATTCTCAGCTAATACAATGCTTTCCTATTGGCTGAGATCACCACTTCTGATGATGTCAGCCACTGAGGCAGATCAGGGGCAGAGCCAGCAGACTGGAATAAAGGTAAGATTTTACTATATTTAGAGAGGCAACTGGGGCAAGATAGTGTTTTTTTAAAACTATAGGGTCAGGAATACATGTTTGTGTTCCTAACCCTACAGTGTTCCTTTAAGCAAAGAAAACAGATGTACTCTAAGACCTTGCAATTATTCATATGTTGTATCACATGAAGATGTTTTATGTTGGGTTTGTAATGTATAGATGCCATGTGTATAAGAGAAATTTCTCCTTGGGATTTAAAAAAAAAAGATGTATCCATGCTCACTGAAAAACAAAACTATAACTACTGTTTTATGTGCTTTTCATATGGCGGTAAGAGAAACTTCAGTAGGGCTATTTTCTGAAAATGGAACGAAGTGTCTCTAAAAGGGATCATCTAGTAAGGTTTCATTTACTTTCAATATTTTGTATTCAGGGTGGTTCTATGGAGAATGTAATGCAATTGACCGGAGTCTGACCAGGTCATATTTCCAATGTAAGAAGATTCTTATCAATGAAAATGCCTAAATAAGAGAAAGAAATAATCTAGGTGAGAATACACTTTATGTAACAATCTATTATTCTGTTTCCATAATAGTTACATGGTTACATAGTTACATAGTTGCATAGGTGAAAAGAAACTTGCTTCCATCAAGTTCAGCCTTCCTCACATTTGTTTTTTGCTGTTGATCCAAAAGAAGGCAAAAAACCTAGTCTGAAGCGCTTCCAATTTTGCAACAAGCTAGGAAAAATATTCCTTCTTGACCCCAGAATGGCAGTCAGATTTATTCTTGGATCAAGCAATTGTCACCCTACATTAAAAAAATATATCCTTGAATATTCTGTTTTTGCAAGTATGCATCTAGTAGCTGTTAGAACATCTGTAAGGACTCTGATAAAACCACTTCTTCAGGCAGAGAATTCCACATCCTTATTGTTCTTACAGTAATGGTAACCTAATCTTCTGTTTAGTATGAGGAAACAAACAGATGTACTGCTAATTTTGTGAAATACATTTTTCTAATTATAATTAGAATCGTATGTCAAGACAGACTACTTTTAACTCCAGAAAAACAATAATATATTAAAAACACAAGAAGTCATTCTTGTAAAACAAAGGGAAAACATTACACGTCATACTTTTAGAAAGTATTGGTCTTCTTTTAGAAAAATGTATAGTGGGTGACAATGATCCCCATATTAATTTAAGGGAAGTTTTATACTATTCCATGCACCCACTTGCCACCCCCATTTCTCTACGTTGAGAAAGTTAAATAAAAAGTGGGTTAGAAACATGAGTCCCCCTGGTTTATTAATAAAAGTCCCACTGGCTGATGGTGGTTTGGGATAATTAAATCTTACCCATTCACTTTTATTATTGTCCTCATCCACTGGCCTTGGGTGGAGGCAAGAGAGGGACTTAATATATATTATTATATAGAGAGAACTTAACCATGGTGGTGTGTGGAACACTATATTTAATTAATAGTCACATCATTGAGGCACTGTGGATGTACATTGATCTGTTTACCCTCATTCTTTAAATGGAAGCCTCCACCTGATGCCTGCAATTGGTGATAAATGTAGAAATTTAAGTGACTGAACAGCAATAACTCTATTTAATATGACAGATGGCTTCAAACATGATTAAAAGTATACAGGAATACAGGAATTTAACGCAACAATAGCTTTATTCCTCTTACCATATTAGAGAAAACGTCTCTTAGCTCATGGTTCCTTAAACTATATATGATGGGATTAACCAAAGGAGTAATGGTTATATACAGAAGAGACTGCACTTTGGTCACATTCACTGAAAGCCCATTGGTTGGTATCACATAGAGTGTAGTCAGAGACCCATAGTATATACAAACCACAGATAAATGAGAGCTGCAGGTGAAGAAGGCTTTTTCTCTTCCACTGGTTGTTGAAATCTTCATTATAGTGAGGAAAATGCAAATGTATGTTCCAACAATGAAAGCCATGGGGAAAAGTGTCACAAGGACACCTAAAAGAAGTTCCTGTAGTTGAACGATAGAGATATCTGAGCATGAGAGTTGCAACAGTGGGACAGAGTCACAGAAAAAATGGTCAATTACATTAGTGCCACAGTATTCCAGCTGACCTATATGAGTAACGATAATCATTGTTATAAAAAAGCCAGAAAACCAAGACCAACTGGTCAGTTGAAGACGGAGCTTGAGATTCATTATGATGATGTAATGTAAAGGGTTACAAATAGCCAAATAACGGTCATAGGACATCACTGTCAGGATGAAGCACTGTGTTGTTATAGAGGAACCAAAGAAATAAAGTTGACTGATACAGCCAGTCAGTGTTATGGATTCTCTTTCATTCAGAATAATATATAACATATTAGGCATAATTATGGTGGTTAATATAATGTCAGATAAAGATAAATGAGAGAGGAAGAAGTACATGGGAGAATTGAGGCTACGGCTTATGTACACAATCATAATGATGAGTAAATTGCCAAACAAAATAAAGTTATAAATCAATAGAAAGAGAGTAAAAATTGGAATCTTAAAATTAGGAGCAATTTGAAAACCAACAAGCCAGAATTCCGTTAACATGGTCTCGTTCTTTAAATTTGCTGTCCATTTTGTGGAAGACATGTAGATTGAAAAGTGTTTAAAATGTGCAAAACATGTTGCAGTCTCAATCACAAAGAACAGTCACACAGAACATTGTGTAAAAACACAATTAAACAAGTAAAATTCAATGATCTATCTACAGATTGTATAAAAATACATGTATATTATCCCCTAACAAAAATGGATATACTTTTTTGTTAGTTCACCAGGGATGATTAACAGCTTGTATTTGATTGAATGTTTTCTGGGACACATATAATGTAAACAGATTGATGAGCAACATAGAGGAAGTGCTGCCCGGCAGTATGAAGAAGTCACATGCTGCAAATATTACAACATGTGATAAATCAATCTGGAATCCTGCAGCATATACATTATCCAAGTCTTTTATGTACTAAGAGGGTCTTCCTATGTGTCCATATATGGCCAAATTTTTAGCAACAATGTCTGACATCATTATAGTCATTGCAAAGGACATTCTTTGTCTGTTCTTAGGCTTCATGGGTCTTGCAAGCGATATATGCTGTTAAATATCCCCCAATCTGTAACATTAATAGGTATTGTATTATATATTACTATTTTTAAACAAAATGAACCTATAGAAAATGTAAGTTTGATAAATAGTGATATTTCTAAAAGGCACACAGAGAAATTATATCATAACATTACAACAAGCCACCGAACAACAAGAAGAAAGGAGAGAAATACATATTATAAAGAGAAGTGTTATCGGCAATTAGCATTGCCTAGATTGGTAGAACATTTTTATAATACCTTTTTGTTTTTGCTTTTAGAAATAAATGATTTAACTACACTTACGGAATGTGTGCACTATGCTCAAACGCCACTATTGATATACATTATCTGGGTTATTCACTAAAGTAAAAATTCAAGGTGAATTCAAAGTGAATATAAAATTTAAGGTCAAAATAGTTAATCTGATAACATTTTTCAAGTCAGGTATGTCTCCATTTTGTATACTTTGGCCTTACATTTTCACTATAGTGAATCAGACTGCAGGTTCCTATTTTAGTTAGCTGTACTCTTAGCGATACCATCAGTATCCATCAATAACTACAACCATGCCATCAATAACTACAAGCAGAGTATTTGACCATTTTTATTTATCTAATTTTTCACACCTATTGTATGTGAAAAAATATTTTCACTTTTATACTAATATTTCAGACCCTCTGTAAAATATTACAAAGTAACGGATACTGTGTACTGTCTAAACCTGTTGTTATTCCCAACATTTGCATAAAAAATTAATGAAAAGGTGAAAAAAGTGTAATATATGTGCTTACTTTCAATATTTGTGTTTGTATGAAAAGCATTCTAAACATAACATGAAGTGTTTAAACAGGGTTTGAACACTAAAATAAGATGATGTACCTGATCCACAAGGGTTGTATCCTTTCCTGTTACAGTTTATTGAAACAGTTTTAAGATTTTACTACCAAAGTGAAGGGAAAGCCAATGTGAGTAATAATATATAGGTGAATACTACATTTTCTCTCTTTATATTTCTTCCAGCTGTAGACAAATTAGAATAAAAAAAAAGATTATCGCTTTTCATTATAATTTCATACAATTTAATTACATATTATAATATTATAGAATTTCAATCCTCTTTATTTTACCTTGTGATCTTTAAAATTATCAAGCATCTTTTTTCTTGTACTAATTTTGTAGAATATTTACTATTTACCTGTATTTTGTTCAAAAGAATTCAAATTAGACTTGGGCATGGTGGAAAAATATAATTCAGCTGAATTAAACATTTAGTTAATGTAGACCATTTATCATTTATGTGTTGGTATATCTCATCCAAATATCAACTATGCTAATATATATTGGAAGATAATTTGGACGAACCAAATATACACACAAATGGGCCAACCAGTACACTGCAAACTATAAATATTATGTATATATTCTTCAGTATTCCATTTGGTTCACAGATCAAGAGAGACAAAATAAACAACTGAAAAATAACCAAAAGAGGAGAAGCACATACATCTACATTTATTTATTTTATAGTTATTAAATATATAATAGATGCATATATAAAAATAGATTTCACTTTATTCATCGATGTTTTGGTGAAACAAACGAACATGCGAACATTGCCTCTCTAAATATAGTAAAATCTTACCTTTATTCCAGTCTGCTGGTGCTGGCTCTGCCCCTGACCTGCCTCTGTGGCTGACATCATCAGACCTTTGCTAGAAGAAACCCATAATTGTATTGTGAGGTATGGAAGTTTGCATTAGGTATGTTAAAAACTGAAATGGTTTATTAGTAACACAAGCAATAGGTTTAAAACAAAATGTGATAAAAACTTTCTCAAGATCAATCAGCAGATCTAATGATCTCTATTAGTAATCAGATGGTTGACACTAACATATAATCCTGTATCATACCTTGCCATGGTCATGATGAATCTAATCAAGAATGCCATGGTGATAGACAATACCCGCTAATGCCAATGGTTAAAAAAAATAAAAATTCTAAACATTTTGTTTCAACAGAAGTTGATCCCAAATTCATTTTGAATATCAGTTCCTTCACTTAGTGTTAGGATTTAAGTTTAGTGTTGTGTTTTGTCATGAATTAAGTATGATTTAATGCTCTTCTTGACATGTAATAATTAAAAACTTAGGTTGCCTAACTAAAACTAACTTCAAGTGGCTTTGCATTATTTATAAAAAAGTTTTTAAAATAATAATAAATATATATATATTGTGGTATCGTTTCACAGACCTACTTTTTTTTTAGAAACCATCAGTCAGTTTTGTTTAATCTTCTACAATGTAATACAATCCTTCTCTTATTCCAGCTCGTATTTCTTTTTTCACTTTCCATGCATGCCTTTTCATATTCTAAATGTTCTATTTATTGTAAATACAAAGCATATTGTTATACTTTGCTTTGCTATGTTATTCGTTTGTATATCATTATCAATGCTCTCTTCAATAATTGAGTCTGTAAAATATTCAATATAAGAACACTTGTAGGGAGGCACAAGAACACTGGCTATGATAAAACATGGAATAAAGTAATTTAAATATTATGCAGGCATTGAAAAAAAATCATTAAATGTATATTAATATAATGTACTATTTTACATAAGATGTATGCTTTATAGAATGATATGCATTTAGGAATTTTAATGGGGAATCACTGATTGCTGTTAATACTTGCATTTGAAAATCTAGAAAAAATTACATTGAAATGATAATAAGCACCTTAACGTTTTCCCAGATATTTGGTTGTATGAATTGTTTGACATTGTAAATGTACCTGCATAGATAGACAGACTGGATATATAAACAAAATACATGGATTGACAGATAGATAGGGCTGAGCAACCATATAAAAATAAAGTACCAGGGTTTTTGTATGAGAATATTTTTTGTTTTAGTCTACCTTCAGATTAAGTTGTACTATAATCTGAAATTCTATAGAGTCCATACAGCGACTGCTTAGTTACTCCAGAAAATGAGCAGTGCTTACTCACAGCAAAATATGTAACGGATAACATGTGCTTGGATGGAGTTTTACCAGTTAATTTAGAACTTCAAAAAAAATAGTTAAATATTCTGCAAAGTTGAAGCAAAATTCAAATATATGGCCAGGGCAGAAAGCAATGTGTTCTGATATCAGGGATGGTACAAAGCTTATATCTGTATGCTTTTATAGATTTAATGCTTATCAGGGGACAGAAACACAGCATTACACATTCTAGTTTCATTCTCCAGAGAGTTTAATGTGAATATTAAATAGAAAGTTACACATTATAGTGATTATTTGAATTGATTAACCATTTCATGATGTGTGAGGATTACACAATATCTCCCTATGCATTGTCTAAACAGCATGACATTATTTACATCTAACAGAAAAAAAATTAAGAGAAATAAAGCCTTATATCATTTTAAGCCTGAGAAGTGCACCACATTTAAGTCTATAAGTTCTTGTTTCCCTAAAGTTGTCATTCTTGCAGATTTACTATAAGCTCAATCTTCAACCTTCCCTAAGCAGGGCTAACTCTCTGTCAGAACTTTACACCCAGAGCATTATTAAGATGTGATGTCACAAAGTGTGCATTGATTGTGGTGTTACTTCTTAAGCATTTACTTAGATCCCTACTCAAACAGGGCAAGGTAGGATTAGTTACCTGCCAACAACCATCTGACTAGATTACTGTGTCTTCTCATCTCCCTGGAAGACATTTTACTGCTTTAAGTTTCCAATAGAAAATAAATCATTGTATTAATTTAAAGCTTTCTTTGATGTGAGTATTGTGCAGCGCTGTACAAGAAGGGAAAAAAAAAGTACAATGTACACCTACGAATACAAAATGGAAAAAAGTACAGTGTCAGTGTGTGTATCGGTGTGTTTGTATGTGTCAATGTGTGCATCTGTTTGTCAATGTGTTTATGTCAGTGTGCTTGTGTCAATGTGTGTATCTTTGTGTCAGTGTGTTTGCATGTATCAGTATGTGTATGTCTGTGTTTGTACGTGTCAGTCTGTGTATATGTATGTGTGTAACTGTGTTTGTATGTGTCCGTGTGTGTTTATGTCAGTGTGTGTATATTTGTGTTAGTGTGTTTGTATGTGTCATTGTTTGTATCTGGATGTAATTGTGTTTGTATGTGTCAGTGTGCATCTGTGTGTTAGGGTATTTGTATGTGCCAGTGTGTATATGTGAATCAGGGTGTTTGTATGTGTCAGTGTGAGTATGTGTGTCAGGGTATTTTTATGTGCCATTGTGTTTGTGTGTGTCATTATGTGTGGATCAGTGTGTGAATATGTGTGTGTGTGTAAATGTGTATATTTATCTGTGTAAATATGTATGAATGTGGTAGTGTATATATGTATATACATACATTCCAGCAATCAAACACCAATACAATATACAAACACACCCCTGCAAATGTAAATTTTACATACAAACACACTTATTAAAATACTCCATTAATAAACAAACACCCCTTTATTCACATACTAACACTAGACGCAAATGCACACCTGCATTTAAAAGCCAACACCACATATATACACACACCTGCATTCAAACGCAAACACTACACACAAGCACACCACAGTATTACAATGGCAACAGTAGATAATAATAAACCGTTAAATGCATGCATATACTCGCTTAAAAAAATATGCCTACTGTGAGAAAACCCACTGGGAGTTCAGGGTTTTCTCTGAGCATTCGTCTGTTTGGTTTATTTGTTTAGTTTATGCCACATTAGTTCAGTAGATTGAAACTACCGAACACCGACCACCCTCCTGGCTCATTGATTTCAAAGGAGCCCGTCAATTAAGCGCTCTCTCAGGGTGACCGCCATTCGTATATACGATTGCCACATGGTGGAGAAAACGGTGGCCATCTTGTTTGTTCGGGGCTTGGTCGTCAAGCGTTTGGAACTAAAATCGGACACTAGACTTCCCAAACACCGGTCTCAAACATACGAACGATGGAACTGTATTTCCCGAACAGCTAGGAGAGCGCTTTTTGGTACTTTGATGTATTCATATGAGGGGAACAATCATGAGCCATGAGGCTCTGTTCGTGGATTATGGAGTTATTTGACATTTTCAGAATTGACCGATAGCACACGCTGAATTCGTGGAACTATTTTGGGCAAGAGCTTCGTGTGTGGTAGGTAACTTAAGACTTCCACACTTTTTAAAAACCCCTGAACTGATGCTGATGAAATTTGAATATGTTGTTACCCAAGATCGGGGCTATCAGGGGATGTGACATTACCATAAAGGGGTGTTCTGAGGTTTGGGGAAAATGTGTGCACTTCGCCTGGAGATAATTGGGTTATTCCTTAACTTATCTCATTATCTCACACGCGGAGACAGGGAGTGTTTAAGTGTAACTGTACCCTATGATTGGCTATTTGGTTTGTGTACTGTGAGAGGTGCTCCTGCAAGCCTGTGTGGTCTCAATAAACATCAGTCTTGTTACACCTTTCATCATGTTTTGGCTGGTGTTTGGGTACCTGATTACTACTTGGGGAAAGCTGTACTAGAGGATCTTTCTTTGGACTTTAACTACCGACCAGAAGAACCGAACGGCGAGCTATAATCACCCTGGCTCTCAGTCGGTCGGCTCAAATCATACGAACCCATAGCTACCACTTCAGGGTTCATTACACCTACATTCAAACGTACAAACATTTCTCACAAATGAAACTCTGCAAATGGTAGATCTCTAACTGGCATATCAGGGCCCTCTCTACATTAGTTCTACCATTGATTTGTTTGCTATAATTTGCATACCAGCATTATAGGCTGGTGAGATAGATCAGTGGGCTAATGCATCATCAATAGAATCAGTCAGGGTTGACTCAGCCCCTCATCTTTCCGAGGTAAACGAAATGAGTACCATTAAATTGGGTAATAGTAACATCCCCAGGACGTACTTGGAAACCAGTGTAATCTGAATGTACCTTTCCTGGTTTAATACTTTGTTATTATTATGTAACTGTACACATTTCTATTCAGTCTGCAGAGTGTGCTGCAGAGTTAGTAACCTAACAAATCATAGTTTGTAAGTTGATTGCCACCATCACGAGACTTACAAGGTTTCTTGGGACCAGGCCCATAGTCTTTGGGCAGGAGGCTGGCCTTCAAGCTTCTCCAAAATGCAGTGGCATGGAAGTTTCTGTCAAATATCTCTAACTCAAGGGTACACTAAGGAGATATTAGACCTCCAATCAATCTGTGCATGTTAGTCAGGTAACAAGCCTCAAAAAGTCCCTCCCCCTGGCAGCTTCTTGGACAGAGCTCCACCATCTAGCTCCATTATGCTCTTGGTGAGGAACGCCAACTGCTTTCTCCCTCTGGAGTTCCTCCTGCCGCTGGGGAGGGAAGGTGTGCCTCTATCTCATCTTGCTGAGTTACATAGTTACATAGCTGAAAAGAGACTTGCGTCCATCAAGTTCAGCCTTCCTCACATTTGTTTTTTGCTGTTGATCCAAAAGAAGGCAAAAAACCCAGTTTGAAGCACAATTTTGCAACAAGCTAGGAAAAAAAATTATTCTTGACCCCAGAATGGCAGTCAGATTTATCCTTGGATCAATCAGTTATTACCCTACATTGAAAATATATACAATATAATATAAATATAATAAATATATCCTTGAATATTCTGTTTTTGCAAGTATGCATCTAGTAGCTGTTTGAACATCTGTATGGTCTCTGATAAAACCACTTCTTCAGGCAGATAATTCCACATCCTTATTGTTCTTACAGTAAAAAAAACCTTTCCTTTGCCTTAGACAAAATCTTCATTCTTCCAGTCTAAACGCATGACCTTGTTTCCTATGTAAAGTCCGGTTTGTGAATAGATTTCCACACAACGGTTTGTATTGGCCCGAATATATTTGTATAATGTTATCATATCCCCTCTCAGGCAACGTTTTTCTAAACTAAAGAGGTTTAAATTTGTTAACCTTTCTTCATAGCTGATATGTTCCATTCCTTTTATTAATTTTGTAGCCCGCCTCTGCACTTTTTCTAGTGCCATAATATCCTTCTTTAGAACAGGTGTCCAAAATTGCACAGCATATTCAATATGTGGTCTTACCAGTGATTTATAAAGAGGCAAAATGATATTCTCGTCCCGAGAAAGAATGCCCTTTTTCATGCAGGAGAATACCATACTGGCCTTGGCCACTTTTGATTGACATTGCACATTGTTGCAATGCTCTGCTGAGAAGGGAGGCCATCTAACTCCCTTCTTGGTAACTCAATCTGCTTCTGGGGAGGATAGTTGATTACTTCCTCTCCCAGCATGTTAATCTTCCACTGAGAAGGGAAGCTGGCTGTGTACTCTCCCTGTAGATTTATTGGAACAGAAAGAAGCCAATATCTCTGATACTCTCCTCTTGAACTCGTCATCCAACAAGGACACTGCACGGGTGCTGGCTCTATCCCTTTACATGAGTACCAGAAGATGTGCAGTGGTCCTGGTGATAGTTTGGATGCTTACCCAATAGCTAGGAAGCCATCCCAACACGGCCATCAAATGTTACATTGCTTCCATACTTCAACTGAGTACCAGGTCAGCTTCCTCTCTGCTACAGGGATTCTGGAGTGCTTCAGATTTAGTCTCTGGGGTCTATGAGAACCTCCTTTACTAGACCAGGCTGCAGCTCCCTCTTTCTAGGCAGGTGTCATCACCTCTACCTTTACCTCTTCTTTTCCTCTCCCAGGCAGGTAACAATACCACTGCCTACACTGTCTCTACCTACTGTCTTTACAAAGGCACTTGTGGCTCTCAGACTTGCACTTTTTTAACCCATACCAGGGATCAGGGAAAATCTCTGAAATCTCTGTTACTAGGTTCCTGAACAAACTAGACAGGATACACAGTTCCCAATGGAACTAGCATTCAATTCTTTATTTTTGTACAAGGACTAGCCTTTGGTGACATGTCCTTAAACATGTGGTGAAAAGCATTTCAAATAAAATATACAGCACACTGGGGAACAATTATATTCAATACATGAAATATATAATATAAGTAACTTTCAAAAACAATAAAAAGCAACAATATATACATTTAACGATTTATTTGGTTGCACTAATTTGCATACCACCATTATGTAAATGTACATATTTCAGTCAGCAGAGGGTGCTGC
Organism: Pelobates cultripes; assembly: GCA_933207985.1. Lineage (NCBI taxonomy): Eukaryota > Metazoa > Chordata > Amphibia > Anura > Pelobatidae > Pelobates > Pelobates cultripes. Next base: position 16,491,712 of record OW240914.1, read on the forward strand.
AGAATTGTCAAACTAACAATGCATAGTTTGTAAATCGATTGGTACCATCACAAGCTTCTACCAGCTTGTCTGTGGGCAAGAGGCTTTATTTTAACTCTCTTCAAAAGTCAGTGGCAATAGATAGCAGAGGGAATTTGGAAGTGATGGCCAAAGAAGATTAAATTACAGCTATTGTTAATGTGTAGTTAAGGAAATGAGGGTGTAATTGAGAAAAATCTCAAACAATCGAAGGAGCATGCTATAAAATTAGAAGGAACCTGTTGTCAGGACTCATCCATATTGTATTAATACCGATCAGCATTACCCATATGACTTCTGGGTTTCGCCGATCAGTCTCCGCCCATGCGTCTGATGTCACACGTATCCCTTCAAAAGGAAGCCGCAACCGCATCTAAAGTGCTCAATCAATCTTAGTGGTTTGATGTGCTCTCGCTACTTGGTTTCGCTACAGAATTCTACTAAACTGATTTCCTGTGTACCGAACCTCGGCTTTGATCCTGGCTACGCTTTACTCCACTCTCCCTTTCAAGGAACAGACTTAACTTCAGATTCCTGCCTCTTTTCACTTCCTTCAGGGAACCATAATTCATTCTACTCTGGAATGGACTTCAACTCCCATCATTCATGAAAGACAAGACAAGTTCTCCAGTGATTGCAATTACTAATTGGTTCTAACCTTATGTTATCTGGGAAGGATATGGAATACTAAAGACTGCCCTCTGGGATTCCACTTGCTGTTTCAATTGAAAATATAATTTACTAATTTCTCAATGATGTTAATTATTACTATTGAAATCTAGTGAATACAACCACTTCTCATACCAGGATATATATCATTACAAACTTTTATTTCTTCAAGTTAAAAGACTGTTACTTTTGTACAACAGGAATCACCTGCTTTGTCAACGTTATATTGAAGTCTACTGGACTATACTGCTTGTTGCTAATTAATCATTCCTTATTTACATTTACAACCAAATAATATTTTCGTGTGAAGATATATTTAAA
>OW240914.1:16496413-16567119 GCA_933207985.1 Pelobates cultripes
TTGAAACAGCTCTGACCAAAGTATGCCATTATTTAATAGCTGCAAAATCTAGTGGTCACTATTCTATCCTAATTCTCCGTGACATTTCTGCTGTTTATGACACTGTTGATCATCCTCCATAATCTGGGTCTATAGAATACTGCTTTCCCCTATTGCTCCTCATACCTCTCCAAGTGCACGTTTAGTGTTTCTTTCTCTCGCTCTGCCTCTTCTTCTCATCCCCTCTCTGTTGGTGTTCTTTGAGGTTCTGGCCTTTGTGCAATACTGTTCTTGATCTACACTGTCTCCCTTGGTAAACTCATCAGCTTCTTTTGGCTTCTAATATAATTTCTATGAGGATGACACAAATCTACCTATCCTCTCCTGATCTCTCGCCATCCCTCTTGACTCATGTCTCTGAATGCCTCTCTGGTATTTTTAACTGGATGAATGCTCACTTCCTTAAACTTAACCTATCTAAAACAGAACTTCTGGTCTTTCCTCCCTCAAGTGTTGCTTCGTATGTGTCTGTTTCCCTGCAAATCATCAGCTCTACCTCACAGGCTTGTTGCCTAAGTGTTCTATTTGATTCCAACTCCATTCATGTTCCTGTGAGTCCAACTTATCTGGTTACAAACATTTGTCTGTTGGCCCACCCATTGTACCTTGCTGCAGAATTTGTTGATGCATTATAAGTAATACTAATACTAATATTCATAATGCAATAGTAATAAAAATTCACATAAAGTAGAAGTGACCCATAATAATAGTAAATGTAGGCTTACTAATGCAAGGAGCCTAAATAACAAAATGGGGGAACTAGAGACAAAAGCATTCACCAAGCAATATGACATAATAGGCATAACATAAACTTGGTGGGATGAGACACATGACTGAATAGTTAACTTGAATGGTTACATAATATTTAGGAAGGATAGAAATAAAAGGAAAGATTATGGGGTAGGTTTTTATGTCAACCATGAGTTAAAGCAAAATCTTAAGCAAGTGGAATGTGACAAGGAAAGAGTGGAAGTGTTAAACATGGGTAAATATCTTCTTATGACAAGCAAAGGGAAATCAGTTATTGGTTGGGATATGTTATAAACCACCTACTGTTAATATTGATGAGGAAGAACAGCTGTTAAAGCAAATTTGGAAAGATTCACATTTGGGTAGAATGTTAATTATTGGAGATTTTAATAACCCGGACCTAAATTGGGATAGAGAGACTAGTAGTTCAGAAAGGGGAATCAGGTTTTTGAGAGTGTTAAATGAAACCTTTATGTCACAACTGGGACAAGCACAAACTGGAAAGGATGCTTATTTGGATCTCGTTATAACAAACAAGTTTGATCTTCAGACCAAAATTTAAAAAGTTTGGAAAATATTGATCACTAAAAGAAACACATTGAAACCAATGTGGCTTAGTGGGAAAGTAAGAATAAAAATAAGAAAAGGACATTCAAAGCATTTAAATTGGACAAATCAAAGGCATCTTTTATAAGATAATATGTGCAAAAAGGTAATTAGATTGGCTAAACGAGAAAATTAGAAATTGATGAGACAAAGAAGGCAAAACCAACCCCAAAACATTTTGTAAGTATATAAATTCTAAAAAAATAAAATAAAATAAAAAGTGTAGGTACACTGAAAACAGAGATGTGCATTTTAGTTAATGAAGGCCAGAAACAAGCAGAACTTTTAAATAACTATTTTTCCTCATTCTATATATTACAAATGATCCTATGGCTATAGATATGCAAAAATACATGCAGGAAAATTGAAGATTATGCTAGCTTTAGTGTACTAATAATCTTAATTGTAGTAATGACAGGAGGTGAGTATTTTGCATAATCTCTCTTTACTATGCTCCACACAGCAGCAAAGAAACATATAGAAAAAAGAACCAATCACAGGAGAGCAGGATGTACATAAGGCATAGTGACCTCATCACTTCCTCTTTCAGAAAGCGACATCAAGCAGAACTAAACATATAACAAGCAAAACAATAACGTTTAAGTCCAACATCCGAAGGAGCAAACTTCCCCCTTGAATTCTACACAAGCAACGAAAATGTGTTCAGGGACGAATCAAATCTAAAGGATCAAAATTCCAGAGAGTTTCACACGAACAACCAAATGTCTTCAGAGATGAATCATACTGAAAAGAGAATGTGTGACAGGTTTAGACACAAAGTCATGAACATGTAAATCCACGTACCGTATTCATCATTCCATAGAAGAATATTGTAAACTACAATCTAATAACTGAATAACTATAATGTAAAACTCCAATGAGAATTCCAGATTAATGGAAATACAATCATCAATGTAAGCACAAAAAATTGAGAGCCAAACCTACCTTAGATCCATGATACATGCAAAGAAAAAAAACAGAAAGGGTGGGTAGCGAAGCAGGGAGGGAAAATACTCGCCTCCTGTCATTACTAAAATTAAAATTATTAGTACACTAAAGCTAGCATAATCTTCAATTTTACAACATGACAGGAGGCTTCGTATTTAGCATTTTTACAGCTGAGAAAGAAACAAAAAATTTATGAAGAAGCCGAAAGTGCGACGGGTTACCTAGCATGTCAGGTCTACGAGAGAAACCTGCCCGTTGAACGCCCGATAATCCGGTACCTGGCAGAAAGCCACCGGTCCAAGCATTAAAGTCCATCAGTAGGTCCCCAGTCCTGCAGAAAAAAAACAGAGAACAACCTCCATGTCCCATGAGCCAGAGGTGGATGCCACTGGGTAGCTGGTACATACGTTTTAGGATCCTTGTCCATTGGGAGTCCCCAGACCAGGACACGGGCCATAGAGCTGTCCAAACAACCCCATAATGGATTAAGGTACAGTTCCAAATATCAATCAGACCGGGAATGTCCAGAGGTAGCATCGTTACGTCCCTGGTGCCCAAGAGACTCCTAAGAGGTCCCTAGCAGCCTGCGATAGTTCTCATAGCTGTCAAGAATCCCAGCAAGAGTCCCGGCCACCAGGGTCAGTCGACCCTCCAGGAAGAAAATATGCGGGTTTCCTTCGGATCTGTAAGAATAGTAGAATATGAATGTAGAAGGAGGAGATCCTCACCAGTCAGTCCCGTAAGGTCCGAGAAACAAGGTTGACTCCGTCACAGCGAGACGGCAAAGGCGGTGTTGTTCGCTGAACAATGAGATGATGGAGAAGTTTCGCAATCATCACAAGGGAGGGAAAAGCATACGTCCCCCGGGGAGGCCCAGGTGCGATCACTATTGTACACCCTCGTGCAATGTGCCAATTGAAGAACACCGCATTCTAGTAGTCCCACTGATATGTGTATCCCCCGGGAGGTATGCCAACCTCAGGGTTCTGCGAGGAAGGCAGGAATCAAAGATACCTTTCATGATGTCTGATAGAAGACAGGGGATAGTTCCGTCCAGGCGATTGGTATACCTGACTGTCGATGCTCTGTCCATCCGTAGTAGGATGCAACCGGCGAAGTACTCCTTTACCAGGCAGTGGATAGTGAAGTATTGCACAAAAAATGCTAGGTCTGCAACTTGAAGGGAGAATTCCTGAATTGTGAGCCTGTTTCTGTGGGTGTGGTCTTGCAGGTTGTCCTCGCAGCCCCTTGCCCCACAAGCTGGCATCTGACTACCGAGTGAAGTCCAGTTGATCGTAGGGGTCTGCCTTAGTGATCCTGACCAGGCCTCACTGCCAGTCCTGGTACCGTAGCGATTCTGGGAATATGGCCCAGATGGAGGAAGGCAGTATCCCATGATCCGGGAGAGTCACGGTGTGGCAGTAAAGGACCGTGTGAAAATTCCTTGAGGATAGAGGAGACCTATGCGACCTATGTCATCGATGCAAAAGGTTCCTTATTAGGTTGAATGCCTTCCGCCTAGATACAATGGAAAAGCCTGTGGGCGGAGTAGAATGTACAGTGAATGGTAACTTAGAGGCGTTAACCTGGGGAGAAATGGTATCTAGCGCATCTGCGTGTTCTGTGATCTTTGTTAGCCCCTGTAGTATAAATATAGCAGGGGATTTACCTCTTGAGTGCATACAACAGTCCTGACAGAGAGCACTAATCCATGCTCTAATAGTTAATACAAGGTTATAGGAGATATTTCATTAAGCAGTATGTCCTGGAAATCCTGTCCAGCAGTTAACTGAGACTGTAACAGCATGTCTCCATTCAGCAGCACAGTGCAGTAAAAATACAGTAGGGAGCTTACCCTTGCGTGCAGGCTGCAGTCCTGACAGAGAGCACTAATCCTTGCTCTAATAGTTAATTCATGTTTATGGGTGAAATCCCTATAAACAGCCTATATAAATGACCTAATTCAACATTAACATCCAAACCCAGCAAGACCCAAAAGCCCCTCAAGCCCCAGAGAAGTGAGAGCAAGGAGGGGAGAGGGCAGGAACCAAGAATAAGGTAGAAACACAATAAATAACATAAAAACACAGCTGCACATAGTACAGAAGCACAGCAAGAACATACAGCAAAGTATATCAAAATATATAATACAGAAACAACCTCAAAAGGTAATAGAAACATAAAGTAATAAAGAAGAGTAATACTCTGACCTGTCTGCTTGATGGAGCAGCAAAGAAAGAGGAAATTATGAGGTCACTATGCCTTATGTACATCCTACTCTCTTGTGATTGGTTCTTTTTTTCTTTATGTTTCGTTGCTGCTGTGTGGAGCTAGTAAATAGAGATTATGCAAAATATGAAGCCTCCTGTCATGTTGTAAAATTGTAATTGGATGACTCAAGACAAGGTGCTGCAGCAACTAAAGAAAGTTAATATAAACAAAGCTGCAGGGCCTGACGGTTTTCACCAACGTGTACTTAAGGAGCTAAGTGTGGAAATAAGTGAACCTCTGTTTTTAGTCTTTCAAGATTCTTTTCTTTTAGGAAGGATTGTAGGAAGGCAGACATGGTTCAGATTGTCAAAAAGGGTTCAAAATCTGTGCCTGAAAATTATAGACCTGTGAGCTTAACGTATGTGGCTGGGAAAGTATTTGAAAGGTTGTTAAGGGATTATATTCAGGAATTTATTGAGAAGAATGTGGTTATGAGCAAGAATCAGCATGGATTATGAAGCACAGGTCATGTCAAACTAACATAATTGCTTGCTACAAAGAAGTAAGTAGAAGTAGATGTGGCGAAACCGACCTCGCCGCTGGGCATTGGAGAAGACTAATTGCCAGCCTCCTGCCTTGTGACTATGGCCCTGGGATGTATTGCCCTTTAAAGACATGATTTGGACATAATGGATTTGTGTTGTGCTGCTGCTGGCCCTTTAAGAACCATCTGGGGACAAACTGTGGAGTTACTGGGTGGCCACCATTTCATGTATCAGAGGCACATGGTGAGAACAATGGATGAAGCACATGGTGAAAACAATGGATGTCGGCCATTTTAACTCACAGACACTGTTTGGACTTTTCTACACGGTGCCATCTCGCCGGTATTTGGTGCACAAAGACATCATGCAGTAGTTTTAAACTATACAACAGGGGACACATTATACAGTAATTATTTTTCATATTGCCTGTATATGTTCTGCGGAATCTGCATTAAACTGTATCCTCCAAACTACTGAACGGATCTGGGTGAGTTTTGGATATGTGGTTCATCCAGATCCCCCGGTTCCGAGGATATACTTTTATGGGGTTATTGCATGTTTTGGGGTCCCTGTGATATGTTTTATAATACTGTATTTCTCTGCCTGTGATAATTATAGTAACCATTGTGTTTGGTAATCATATCACAGGCAGAGGGGAGGATTTTGTGTGGGAGTGTCTGTGTGTATTGTACGGATTGATTGGTTGCATTTCAAAACCCTGTGGGCAGTACTATGTTTGTGGATTGTGAATGAAAGAGGTTGTATGTGCCAGTACAGGCAGTTCTGCTTGACCTCAAAACGAAGTGTCATCTCGTTATTGGGGGAATTGGATTATATGCTGATTGCCAGGAGTGTAAGCTGATTGTATGCTTTTCCTGTTCAGCTGCTTACAGCATTCATATGCTTGAGAACATTTGTATGCTTCTCCGGTTCGGTGGTTGTGGTGTCTGCTGCAGTGCTTGGAGTCCTCAGGAAGTGCTAGGAGCATCCTTCAAAGGAGGTACCCAGTTGAGGTGCCAGGTGATCCGTTACAGTAGAGATCAGGGTGTTACAGTGTATGTGATGTACATGGATTTTGCCATAGATTAGTGTTCAAACGCAAGAAATTGGTCTAGATGAAAATTCTTGTTATTGGGTAGAACATTGGCTTAAAAATACAATACAGAGAGTTGTCGTAAACGTTGAAGTTGGACAGAAGTGGTAAGTGGTGTCCCTCAGGGTTCTGGGGCCGCTTCTATTTAACATGTTTATAAATGATATTGAAATAAGCATTGAAAGCCATGTTTCAGTGTTTGCAGATGGCACAAAACTCTGTAAAGTAATACAATGTAAGCAAGATATTACTTTGCTGCACAGGAATGTATATAGAATAGGGGACTGAACATTCAAATGGCAAATGAAATTTTGGGTACTTTGGGGTAAAGAATGCATAAGCAACGTTTGCCATAAATGGGAGTGAATTAGGAATAACAACACACGAGAAGGATTTGGGAATTGTTATAGACAACAAACTAGGCAACAATGTGTGATATCAATTAGCAGTGCCTAAGGCCAGTAAGGTATTGTCATGTATAAAAAAGGGCATTAATTTTTGGGATGATTTGGGAAATTTTGTCTCTTTATCAATCACTGGTAAAACCACATCTTGAATATGCTGGTCAATTTGGCGCACCTATTCTAAAGAAGGATATTATGGCACTAGAAAAAGTGGAGAGGCGGGCTACAGAATTCATTTTAAAAAAATTGAACATTTTCCATTGTCTGGAAATCTATTCACAAACAGGACTCTACATAGGACACAAGGTTTATCCAAGGATAAATCTGACTGCCATTCTGGGGTCAAGAAGGAATTTTTTTTCCTAGTTTGTTGCAAAATTGGAAATACTTCCAATTGGATCAACAGCAAAAAACAAAAGTGAGGAAGGATGAACTTGATGGACGCAAGTCTCTTTTCAGCTACGTAACTATGTAATATGTAATTGTTTATTAAACAAAATTAAAAAGGAGTAAGCAATAGTGGAACTGTATGGCGGATTTATACTGAATAAATTAAATAAATAATTTGCTTATTATTATTTGTATCTTGAAGATCTGAAAAAAAAAAGGCTTAACTTGATGGACACATGTCTCTCTTAAAGGACCACTATAGTGCCAGGAAAACATACTTGTACCCTCAGGGACCCCCTCCCGCCCGGCTCTGGAAAGGGGAAAAGTGGTAAAACTTACTTTTTTCCAGCGCTGGGCAGGAAGCTCTCCTCCTCCTTTCCTCCCTGTCGGCTGAATGCGCACGCGCGGCAAGAGCTGCGCGCGCATTCAGCCGCTCGCATAGGAAAGCATTATCAAGCCACTAGAGGATTTGGGGGAAGGCTTAACCCATTCATAAACATAGCAGTTTCTCTGAAACTGCTATGTTTATAAAAAAATGGGTTAACCCTAGAAGGACCAGGCACCCAGACCACTTCATTAAGCTGAAGTGGTCTGGGTGCCTAGAGTGGTCCTTTAAGCCTATTTAACTAACAACAGACAGGAATTATAGTCAAAAAGGATAGGTTCTAAATTGTTGCCAGTTTAGAAGAAGCTGGACATTTAAATTGTAATTTATTTAAAACTCTGATAACTGTGAGATAGTGGTAGCGATTTAGAACTTACCAGGAAAGGTTAAAGGATCTTAACATGTATAGCTTGGAGGAAAGACGAGACAGGGGGGATATGATAGAAACATTTAAATACATAAAGGGAATCAACACAGTAAAGGAGGAGACTATATTTAAAAGAAGAAAAACTACCACAACAAGAGGACATAGTCTTAAATTAGAGGGACAAAGGTTTAAAAATAATATGAGGAAGTATTACTTTACTGAGAGGGTAGTGGATGCATGGAATAGCCTTCCAGCTGAAGTGGTAGAGGTTAACACAGTAAAGGAGTTTAAGCATGCGAGGGATAGGCATAAGGCTATCCTAACTATAAGATAAGGCTAGGGACTTATTAAAGTATTTAGAAAATTGGGCAGACTAGATGGGCCGAATGGTTCTTATCTGCCGTCACATTCTATGTTTCTATAACTTACCAGTGAAATAACTAAAGGATTTTTAAACTGGTAAGGTTCTTGTTTTTTTGGTTAAAAAGCATTGCATTCAGGTTATTAAGTTTTTTTAAGGTGAACTCTCTGCAAACATCTATGTGACCAGTGCTACATTTAAATAGCCTTGATCACTCTAGAAATGATATATTGAGTTGATTTTCGATTGATCTTATGATATCAGATATTGCCTTACCAATTACTGCATAACTGTGCTTATCCATGCTGGTCATTTGTTGCAATATCTATTGTTAAATTCTAGAGGAGAGATGCATATATTTAATTTGCATAAATTATTTAGAAACCAACTGGCTATCGCTGGAAAATGTTTTACTTAATAGCAAGCTGATTGCATTAATTGTGTACTACTATTACCTGTACATTACTTGCGATGTATGCTGGCGACAGGTAGATAATTGGTTGACTTGACTGTTAAGCTCATCACTCTGACAAAGCGATCTAGAGGTTATCATTATTAGTTGTGGTTATTGTAGTCATGATACTTATTATTATTTTCCCTAATATTATTATTGTGTTTGTTCACTGTTACGCATGTTTACTATCATTTGTCACAAGAAATGATCAATTATTTTTATAATAAAAAGTTGTGATTTAATTGTGTCAAATATAAAATTCACTAATAAATTAATTTAAGGATCTAAGAAAGAGCTCAACCAATGAGGGGTTCTTTAGCTTAAATTAATTAATACGGGGATACAGTGCCAAAATATTGATTTTGATATTAATAAAAATGATACATTTTAGCTCTTTGCTTACTCCTTACTATATGGGCGTATATGGGCACATTCCACGCTTCTGATCACAAAAGCATGGTTTGGGAGTACTGTAGTTTGTAATTGTTCTCTTAGTATTAACATTCTTTGTTTGATACAATTTTAAACAGCATAACATTCCTTCAAATGAGATGAGGGACATTTAGCGATAGAGAGCAATTTGCTTAGTGCAACATTTAGATGATATGCGCCCTTGATGTAACGGTGGGAACTCTCAGGATTTTTTATTGCATTTTTTACATTTATGCATCATGTTTATAGAGGAATATATTTATTATTAATAATTATTACTTTTTTCTTTTGTTTTCTTTAATAATATTCTGTACTGCTTGGAAGCGATGTGCAGTAATTATTACTCAGCCTTATCATTGTAACTGTATTCTAGGTAGTTGCTATTTTTATTCTATTTTATATAAAATACATTATTTTATATAAAATAAAAAATTATTCTAATTTTATCCTAATTGGGATACTTTGTTTTAGAGGCAACTGACTCACAATGTATGGAACTGCTGGCAACCACCTTTTTTGCTGCGTTAGTTCACTAATAAGCAACTGTAGTCTTTTAGTGTATCACTCTAGCTTCTCGTTTTACTAATTCTATATACAGATTAATAAAACTTATATTTTAATTTATACTTGTTTCTAAGAAACATCTATTTTTCCTCATCTTACTTGCATTTTAAATTTGCATATATTTTTATCCAGTTATCTATAAACAAAACAGCTCCGTAACCTTAATTTTAGCTATGAATGCTATGGTTTTCCTAAAACAGGAAATAGCCTGGAGAAAATGGTTACATTCCAGAATTAAACACCTGCACATAGAATTAAATACAAAAATACAATATTAGACCTATCCAAATATATTGAGGTGAAGTTAGAAATTCAAAGGCTGTAACAATGTTGTAAATAATTAAACTATTTATATTTTAGATATAAAAGGTTCTATGGAGCAGATACTATGTAGCACCATTTCTTAAACAGTATTTCATTTTAAAGCCTTTTGGGAAGGATTACATGTCCAATGGATGTTACTTTTAATAGGATGGAATATCAGGAATGATCAATTGTGAGAGCTGTGAACCAGTGAATATTAAATAAAGTCAGCAAAAGAGAATTCATCAACAATCATCTCGGGAAGAATGTCCAAACAGAAATGTCCATTTGAATACCTCAATATTCACTTTTTCCCATGATATTTATTCCTCTCTAATCTAAAATAATCTAAATAATTGTTTTTGTATTTCCTTGTTTCGAAGACTATATATAATTGGGTTAATTAATGGTGTCACCAATGTAAATAATAGAGAGAGGAACTTATTTATGTTAACTGTGTGTTCCCAGGTAGGGCTTAAATAAATGCTCAGTAAGGACCCGTAGTAGGTGGATACAACAATTAAATGAGAGCTGCAGGTAGAGAAAGCCTTCTGTCTCCCTGTTTCAGAAGAGATTCCAAGTATAGTGTAAAGAATAAACATATAACTGGCTACAGTGAAAAGAAAAGGAAAAAACACTATAACATAGGCAAAGAACATTGTCTCGATTTTAATAGCAGATGTGTCAGTGCAGGAGAGTTCCAGGAAGGGGATAAAGTCACAGAAGAAATGGTCAATCATAATATTTTCACAGAATTCCAATGTAGAGAGCAGAGATATAGTAATGAGAACAAACGAGAAGCTAAGCAGCCAACACCAGATGGCCAGATTGAGACAGAGCGTGAAGTCCATAATTGAGCAATAGTGCAGTGGATTACAGATGGCCAGGTATCGATCATAGGACATCACTGTTAGTAGGTAGCATTCTGTACCAGTGCAGGAAGCAAATATGTAAAACTGAAATAAACATCCAAAATAAGGTATGTTGCTGCCATCTTTTAATATAACCTCAATCATATTGGGGACAATGTTTGTAGAGAATACAAAGTCACATAGTGAGAGGTGACAAAGGAAGAAATACATTGGCGAATGTAAAAGATGACTGGTTGATATCAACATGATAATGAGACCATTTCCACTTACTGTCATGATATAAATTGTAAGAGAAAATAAATAGAATATAATCTTGAAACCCTGAAGACCTTGGAATCCCATTAGAAAGAATGTCGTTACTATTGTATAGTTTTGTAATGGACTCATCATTCTGAAGATGTCTTTTAAACGGAAATCCAAAAAAATAAAATAAAAAAACAAAATCAAGTATAATCAATAAGCATAATCATGAGCTTGGAGCTCTGCCTTCATGGTGAACTATCTTGTCGTTTCATTTATTTGTTTGTTTGTTTGTTTGTTTTTAGCCCTCGATAATGCCAGAATGGTCATTGGAATTTAGTCAAATAAACCCAGGAAACTGTATGAAATATGAAAAACTGATATAATATTTGGAAACATAGGATTCTGAAGTAAAACTGTTATATCTGTGTATATATAGATTGGTATAATCTAATAAATGAAATGGTCTGTGCAGAGTAAGGGGCAACCAATATATGACATAGACAGTGTATTCACAGATAGAGCATACAGACCTTCCAAGCACTTTTACCAGCAAAAATCTGAAATACAATTTCCTACTCTAAACATTGAGAATGAGCTCAATTATCAAACTGACATTTACACTCTGATCAAAACTAACATTCACATTCACAAAGCTACTCTGTCTGGTACATTTTTGCAGCCACCAAAATCCAACCCTTTCTCCCAAAGACATGGGCATCACAGAATCACATCAGAAATACTCAAAGTACATTTATCAACAAAACCCAGGACTTTCTCAAACATTGAGGGCAATACATTGTTGATTACATTATTAAGCGTCAATATATTTAGTTTAAAATTATACTTACACACTGATTCAGACAATTAAATCCAACCATTAAAATATTACTGAATGCTTAGTGTTTCAAATATTAAAATGTATAATACAATCGTTGCTGTTAAATAATGTAGATAATAGTAAATTATTTATAAAGATTTGTATAATCTCATATATTAGTAGTGGATATTTTTTTCTATCTATCTATCTATCTATCTATCTATCTATCTATCTATCTATCTCTGTCTGTATGTCTATAAATGTATCATATATCTATATTGTCTCTATTTATATCACATCTTAGATAAACTTAAAGTAAAATACTGATTTTAATGAATGTAAGAAAAAAAAGAATATTTCATAAATGAAATAATAACACATCATTTGTCAAACAAATGTCTAAGCGCTTAACATATAAAACTAAAAGACAAAATGAAAATACTTGATATTCTTACTGTCCAGGTACTGGTGATTGAAGTTGAAACCAATCTCACTTCTGGTGACTGTCATAGAATTGAATCCTTTTATAGGAATAAAGTTACCTCGAGAGAATTAAACGATGAAACAGAATTCCACAAAGATCCTATAGAGAAGACGTTTAGAATAAAAACCTGTAACAAATATTGCCTTATTATTATGAAACAATTATATTTATTACAATAAAATGCCAATTAGATGATTCACAACATTTTCAACAAGCAGAATTTGTTTTATGTCATTCTTGTGTGTACCAATTTGTAATTATATATATATATATACAATCATTTACAAGGGGCGGCGCCTGACCGCCGAGCAGACTGGTTGCATTAAGCGAGAGCTCTGTGCAAAAACTCAATATTAAACTATTATATCGAGGAGTATCACAACAAATTTTGTTTTTTTAGTGCAGAAGAGCATTTTTTTACACCGAGTCTCAACCTGTGCGATTTTCACAATCTGTAGGGCAACCTGAACCCGGCGACAAATTACGGTCTACCAGGGGAGTGCAAACGTGGAAGAAGTGGCCTATCTGCCTGTTGGCTGTCCTGCTGGAAAAAGCCAGGACAGTAGGCCTGTGGAGGTTATCCCGGCACAATCATACAGGCTCAACTTGCAAGAAGCGAGGGGAGCCGAGTAACTCAACTGCGCTGATTGATTTGCCATGAGACCAAAGCCAAGATGGTGGCTGAGGCCCAAGACCTTCTGGAGACATTCGAGGAGCGGTTGGACACCCACTTTGAGGATTTCTGGTGGAAACTTTGGAGCAGAGTAGTGCAGGATAGGAAAGAGAGGCAGAGGTCTGATAGACGGTGAAACACTGATTTTTGTGGACCCCCAAGCAGTTGCGCCAAAGGCCGGCATGATTGTTTCTGACCACTGCATTATCTTTCCATCAGTGGGACAACAGTCGCTCAAAATGCAAAGATCACCTCAAATATCAAATGAACACTCAATAACGGCGCTTACAATGCTGTCTCCATGGCTTACTATGCAAATATTGAACAATCAAGGTATCAGATGTATTGGTTTTCTATGCCCCTAAGGTTCTATCCTACCTTTCCCTGCCCTCCAAAAGTAATACAACCTACCCAATTCCACCACTTTAGTACTTATAAGTAAGAATTAGCCTTGCAGAGGGGCTCTGGAGTCACAACTTAAAAAGGAGATGTAAACCTTCTGACATTTATCACATTTTTATATACTTTAAATTAACCCCTTCTGACATCTATCCTCTACAATCAAATTAGCCATACTACCGTATATACTCGTGTATAAGTAGATCTCATGTATAAGTCGAGGGCAGTTTTGAGACCAACAATTGGGAAATATGCTATGCCTCGTGGATAAGTCGAGGGTAAAACTTGGGGTTATGAAATTCTGTGATTTTTAGAATTATATACACACACACTCATACAAACACACACTCTGCATTATACACACACACTCAATCAAACAATCTGCATTCTACACACACACTCATACAAACACACACACACTCTGCATTATATACACACAGAGTGTGTGCGTATGTAATGCAGAGTGTGTGTGTGTGTTTGTATGAGTGTGTGTGTAGAATGCAGATTGTTTGTATGAGTGTGTGTGTATATAATGCAGATTGTGTGTTTGTATGAGTGTGTGTGTGTGTGTGTGTGTGTGTGTGTGAACTGGGTGGGAGGCATTTTTATTATAAATTTTTTATTTTAATATTTTCAGTTTTTTTATTTAATTATTTTATTTTAATATTTTAAGTTTTTTATTTTATTTTAATATTTTACGTTTTTTATTTTAATTTTTTTTATTGTATTTTTTTTATTATTTAATTTAATTTGCGTCCCCCCTCCCTGCTTGTTAGCTTGCCAGGGAGGGGGGCTCTCACTCCCTGGTGGTCCAGTGGATGGGCTGTGCAGGAGGGGGGCTGACAGTGAGCGGTTACTTACCTTTCCTGCAGCTCCTGTCAGCTCCCTTCTCCTCCGTGCAGCTCCTGTGTCAGCTTCCACTGTAAGTCTCGCGAGAGCCACGGTGACCCCGCGGCTCTTGCGAGACTTACAGTGGGAGCTGTCAGAAGAGCTGCACGGAGGAGAAGGGAGCTGACAGGAGCTGCAGGAAGGTAAGTAACCGCTCACTGTCAGCCCCCAACAGGACCGCCGGGCTTGTAATGAGCCCGGCGGTCCTGGTCTGTATTATGGCAATGTAAGTTGCCATAATACAGACATTAACTTGAGTATAAGTCGAGTGGGCATTTTTCAGCAGAAAAAATGTGCTCAAAAAAATTGGCTTATACTCGAGTATATATGGTACCTCAACCAAGTAGCCAATTCATGTATGCACTACACTAGTGATGCCGCGAACACAAAATTTTCAGTTCGCGAACGGCGAACGCGAACTTCCGCAAAAGTCTGCTCTTAATCCATAAAGGGCATAAATCACCTAACATTCCTAAATCACAATGGATATGGATTGACACCTGACATATGGATTGACACCTGTCCTCAGAGACCCTGATAGACATTGACACAGAGCAGAATAGAGACTGTTCCTCCTACATAGGGTCACTTGGCAGATATGGATTGAAACCTGTCTTCAGAGATGATGATACACACTGACACAGAGCAGAATAGAGACTGTTTCCCCTAAATAGGGTCACTTGGCAGATATGGATTGACACCTGTCCTCAGAGTCCCTGATACACACTGACACAGAGCAGAATAGAGACTGTTCCTCCTACATAGGGTCACTTGGCAGATATGGATTGACACCTGTCCTCAGAGACCATGATACACACTGACACAGAGCAGAATAGAGACTGTTTCCCCTACATAGGGTCATTTGGCAGATATGGATTGACACCTGTCCTCAGAGATCATGATACACACTGAGACAGAGCAGAATAGAGACTGTTCTCCTACATAGGGTCACTTGGCAGATATGGATTGACACCTGTCCTCAGAGATCATGATACACACTGTCACAGAGCAGAATAGAGACTGTTTCCCCTACATAGGGTCACTTGGCAGATATGGATTGACACCTGTCCTCAGAGATCATGATACACACTGACACAGAGCAGAATAGAGACTGTTCCCCCTACATAGGGTCACTTGGCAGATATGGACTGACACCTGTCCTCAGAGCCCCTGATACACACTGACACAGAGCAGAATAGAGACTGTTCCTCCTACATAGGGTCACTTGGCAGATATGGATCGACACCTGTCCTCAGAGATCATGATACACACTGACACAGAGCAGAATAGAGACTGTTCCTCCTACATAGGGTCACTTGGCAGATATGGATTTACACCTGTCCTCAGAGACCATGATACACACTGACACAGAGCAGAATAGAGACTGTTCTCCTACATAGGGTCACTTGGCAGATATGGATTGACACCTGTCCTCAGGGCCCTGGTATACACTGACACAGAGCAGAATAGAGAGTGTTCCTCCTACATAGGGTCACTTGGCAGATATGGATTGACACCTGTCCTCAGAGAACATGATACACACTGACACAGAGCAGAATAGAGACTGTTCCTCCTACATAGGGTCACTTGGCAGATATGGATTGACACCTGTCCTCAGAGAACATGATACACACTGACACAGAGCAGAATAGAGACTGTTCCTCCTACATAGGGTAACTTGGCAGATATGGATTGACACCTGTCCTCAGAGCCCCTGATACACACTGACAAAGAGCAGAATAGAGACTGTTCCTCCTACATAGGGTCACTTGGCAGATATGGATTGACACCTGTCCTCAGAGCCTCTGATACACACTGACACAGAGCAGAATAGAGAGGCCACTTTTATATTCAATCTATAACAGTGAAAAAAGTTTTTTGGTTTTAAATGCAAGCTATTGTGACACCAGTGAGTGAGTGGTGGCACTGGGCACAGTATCCACTGTGAGCCTGACACACCCACTTTGAGACAACTAACTGCTATTCAATCTATAACAGTGAAAAAAGTTTTTTGGTTTTAAATGCAAGCTATTGTGACACCAGTGAGTGAGTGGTAGCACTGGGCACAGTATCCACTGTGAGCCTGACACACCCGCTTTGAGACAACTAACTGCTATTCAATCTATAACAGTGAAAAAAGTTTTTTGGTTTTAAATGCAAGCCATTGTGACACCAGTGAGTGAGTGGTGGCACTGGGCACAGTATCCACTGTGAGCCTGATACACCCGCTTTGAGACAACTAACTGCTATTCAATCTATAACAGTGAGAAATGTTTTTTGGTTTTAAATGCACGCTATTGTGACACCAGATATGAATGGCAAAGTACACTGGCCGAGGTCTGCAGAGCACATGCTGAAGGAGGCCTGACACCCGCTTTAAGGACATTGACTGCTATTGGCTTACACTGAAAAACTTTTTTTCTTTGTAAAAGCACGCTATAGAGACACCAGATATGAGGGGCAAAGTACACGGGCAAAGGTCTGCAGAGCACACTCTGAAGGAGGCCTGACACCCACTTTAAGTACACTGACTGCTATTAGCTTACATTGAAAACTTTTTTCCTTTGTAAAAGCACGCTATAGAGACACCAGATATGAGTGGCAAAGTACACGGGCAGAGGTCTGCAGAGCACGCGCTGAAGGAGGCCTGACACCCAGACGCTTGCAGACAACTAACTGCTATTCAATCTAATACAGTGAATAATTTTTTTTTTCTTTTTAAATGTCAAGCTTAAGCTATTGTGACACCAGATATGAGTCGTGGCACTGGGCAAATGGGCACAGTATCCACTGTGAGCCTGACACCCCTGCTTTATGGACACTGACTGCTATTCAATCTATAACAGTGAAAAAAGTTTTTTATTTTTAAATGCAAGCTATTGTGACACCAGATATGAGTGGTGGCACTGACTGGGCAAATGGGCACAGTATCCACTGTGAGCCTGACACAGAAGCTGGCAGCAGTGGCAGACAACTAACTGCTATTCAATCTATAACAGTGAAAAAAGTTTTTTGTTT
The DNA here is from genome assembly GCA_933207985.1 of Pelobates cultripes. Classification (NCBI taxonomy): domain Eukaryota; kingdom Metazoa; phylum Chordata; class Amphibia; order Anura; family Pelobatidae; genus Pelobates; species Pelobates cultripes. The sequence continues at coordinate 16,513,660 of OW240914.1, forward strand.
CTAAATGCAAGCTATTGTGACACCAGTGGGTGAGTGGTGGCACTGGGCACAGTATCCACTGTGAGCCTGACACACCCGCTTTAAGGACACTGACTGCTATTCAATCTATAACAGTGAAAAAAGTTTTTTGTTTTTAAATGCAAGCTATTGTGACACTAGTGAGTGAGTGGTGGCACTGGGCACAGTATCCACTGTGAGCCTGACACACCCGCTTTAAGGACACTGACTGCTATTCAATCTATAACAGTGAAAAAAGTTTTTTGTTTTTAAATGCAAGCTATTGTGACACCAGATATGAATGGTGGCACTGACTGGGCAAATGGGCACAGTATCAACTGTGAGCCTGACACAGAAGCTGGCAGCAGTGGCAGACAACTAACTGCTATTCAATCTATAACAGTGAAAAAAGTTTTTTGTTTTTCAATGCAAGCTATTGTGACACCAGTGAGTGAGTGGTGGCACTGGGCACAGTATCCACTGTGAGCCTGACACACCCGCTTTATGGACACTGACTGCTATTCAATCTATAACAGTGAAAAAAGTTTTTTTGTTTTTAAATGCAAGCTATTGTGACACCAGTGAGTGAGTGGTGGCACTGGGCACAGTATCCACTGTGAGCCTGACACACCAGCTTTAATGACACTGACTGCTATTCAATCTATAACAGTGAAAAAAGTTTTTTGTTTTTAAATGCAAGCTATTGTGACACCAGATATGAATGGTGGCACTGACTGGGCAAATGGGCACAGTATCCACTGTGAGCCTGACACAGAAGTTGGCAGCAGTGGCAGACAACTAACTGCTATTCAATCTATAACAGTGAAAAAAGTTGTTTGTTTTTAAATGCAAGCTATTGTGACACCAGTGAGTGAGTGGTGGCACTGGGCACAGTATCCACTGTGAGCCTGACAAACCCACTTTGAGAAAACTAACTGCTATTCAATCTATAACAGTGAAAAAAGTTTTTTGTTTTTAAATGCAAGCTATTGTGACACCATGAGTGAGTGGTGGCACTGGGCACAGTATCCACTGTGAGCCTGACACCCGCTTTGAGACAACTAACTGCTATTCAATCTATAACAGTGAAAAAAGTTTTTTTTGGTTTTAAATTCAAGCTATTGTGACACCAATATGAGTGGTGGCACTGGGCACCGTATCCACTGTTAGCGTGACACACCCGCTTTAAGGACACTGACTGCTATTCAATCTATAACAGTGAAAAAAGTTTTTTGTTTTTAAATGCAAGCTATTGTGACACCAGATATGAATGGTGGCACTGACTGGGCAAATGGGCACAGTATCAACTGTGAGCCTGACACAGAAGCTGGCAGCAGTGGCAGACAACTAACTGCTATTCAATCTATAACAGTGAAAAAAGTTTTTTGTTTTTCAATGCAAGCTATTGTGACACCAGTGAGTGAGTGGTGGCACTGGGCACAGTATCCACTGTGAGCCTGACACACCCGCTTTAGACAACTACTGCTATTCAATCTATAACAGTGAAAAAAGTTTTTTTGTTTTTAAATGCAAGCTATTGTGACACCAGTGAGTGAGTGGTGGCACTGGGCACAGTATCCACTGTGAGCCTGACACACCCACTTTAATGACACTGACTGCTATTCAATCTATAACAGTGAAAAAAGTTTTTTGTTTTTAAATGCAAGCTATTGTGACACCAGATATGATGGTGGCACTGACTGGGCAAATGGGCACAGTATCCACTGTGAGCCTGACACAGAAGTTGGCAGCAGTGGCAGACAACTAACTGCTATTCAATCTATAACAGTGAAAAAAGTTGTTTGTTTTTAAATGCAAGCTATTGTGACACCAGTGAGTGAGTGGTGGCACTGGGCACAGTATCCACTGTGAGCCTGACAAACCCACTTTGAGAAAACTAACTGCTATTCAATCTATAACAGTGAAAAAAGTTTTTTGTTTTTAAATGCAAGCTATTATGACACCAGATATGAGTGGCACTGTGAACTGGCACAATATCCACTGTGAGCCTGACACACCCGCTTTGAGACAACTAACTGCTATTCAATCTATAACAGTGAAAAAAGTTTTTTGTTTTTAAATGCAAGCTATTGTGACACCAGTGAGTGAGTGGTGGCACTGGGCACATATCCACTGTGAGCTGACACACCCGCTTTAAGGACACTGACTGCTATTCAATCTATAACAGTGAAAAAAGTTTTTTGTTTTTAAATGCAAGCTATTGTGACACCAGATATGAATGGTGGCACTGACTGGGCAAATGGGCACAGTATCAACTGTGAGCCTGACACAGAAGCTGGCAGCAGTGGCAGACAACTAACTGCTATTCAATCTATAACAGTGAAAAAAGTTTTTTGTTTTTAAATGCAAGCTATTGTGACACCAGATATGAGTGGTGGCACTGACTGGGCAAATGGGCACAGTATCCACTGTGAGCCTGACACAGAAGCTGGCAGCAGTGGCAGACAACTAACTGCAATTACATTGCACAGAAAAAAAAAAGCAGACTGATGTTCTAGCCCTAAAAAGGGCTTTTTGGGGTGCTGTCCTTACAGCAGAGATCAGATGAGTCCTTCAGGACTGTAGTGGACACTGTATACCCTAACCTAGCTATACATTTCCCTATCTAATCAACAGCAGCTACACTTTCCCTCCTCTCACTAAGCATGCAGCTTGAGAATGAATCTAAAATGGATGCTGTCCAGTAGGTGGGAGGGTCTGCTAGGGAGGGTGTGCTGCTAATTGGCTGGAATGTGTCTGCTGACTGTGAGGTACAGGGTCAAAGTTTACTCAATGATGACGAATAGGGGGCGGATCGAACCGCGGATGTGTTCGCCATCCGCGGCGGACGCGAAAACACGCTATGTTCTCCGGGAACTGTTCGCCGGTGAACCGTTCGGTGCATCACTACACTACACACATCACATTAAATAGCAATATTCTATAGTGCAGCAATCAATTCTGCACCCTTGGCATGATACACTATGCCTCCTTTATGATCCTTATTATATGTTCTCAAATGGAATCCAGATGAAGCGTAATAAGGAAAGATCCAAAAATATCTGCCATCAACAAAAATGCTTGTGAGCCATAAAAGATTGTACTTTTTGCGGATGACATTCTTCTAATAGTGTCTAACCCTCCCCAATCTCCACTACATATACAGAAAGTACTTACAGCTTATGGGGCAAAAAAATAAACCCTTTAAAATCTCAAGCATTAGGCCTTAATATATCTTAAATCCACATGTCAAGACTAAAAGATAACTAAATTTGATTGGAGAACTGCCAACATCCAATACTTGGATATTAAGTTATATGCAGATGCTCAAAATTTAAGAACCCTAAATTTGAGGACCGTATGGGAACAAGTTTGTAAAGAACTAAATTGGTGGGGGAAGTTTGAAATTTCTAAGATGGGCGTAATGCATCTGTAAAAGTGATGGTATTACCAACATTTTTATGTTTTTTTTCAAACAATACCATGCCTGTTCCCACAATCATTATTAAGGGAGATACAATAAGCTACAAATAAATTCATACAAGCTAATAAGTGTTCAAGGACTCCTCTTACCACATTATATAGATATAGACAATATGGGTGGATGGGAGTTCCAAATCTATGATTTTATCATTTGGACTCCTCTTTAGAAGGGATCTGTACTTGGACCCATTCTCTTTAATATTTTTATTAGTGATATTGCAGAGGGTCTTAATGGTAAGGTATGTCTTTTTGTTGATGATACTAAGATATGTAACAGGGTTGATATTCCAGGAGGGATAAGACAAATGACAAATGATTTAGGTAAACTAGAAAAATGGTCAGAGTTGTGGCAACTGACATTTAATGTTGATAAATGCAAGATAATGCATCTTGTACGTAAAAAAACCCAAGGGCAGAGTACAGTATATTTGATAGAGTCCTAACCACAACATCTAAGGAAAGGAGTTCAGCGGTAATTATTTCTGATGACTTAAAGGTAGACAGACAATGTAATAGAGCAGCAGGAACAGTTAGCAGAATGCTTGATTGTATAGGTATTAGCAGTAGAAAGAGGGAAGTGCTCATGCCATTGTACAGAACACTGGTGAGACCTCACTTGGAGTATTGTACGCAGTACTGGAGACCGTATCTTCAGAAGGATATTGATACTTTAGAGAGAGTTCAGAGAAGGGCTACTAAACTGGTTCATGGATTGCGGGATAAAACTTACCAGGGAAGGTTAAAGGATCTTAACATGTATAGCTTGGAGGAAAGACGAGACGGGGGGATATGATAGAAACATTTAAATACATAAAGGGAATCAACACAGTAAAGGAGGAGACTGTTTAAAAGAATAAAAACTACCAAAACAAGAGGATATAGTCTTAAATTAGAGGGGCAAAGGTTTAAAAATAATATCAGGAAGTATTACTTTACTGAGAGGGTAGTGGATGCATGGAATAGCCTTCCAGCTGAAGTGGTAGAGGTTAACACAGTGGAGTTTAAGCATGCGTGGGATAGGCATAAGGCTATCCTAGCTATATGATAAGGCTAGGGACTAATGAAAGTATTTAGAAAATTGGGCAGACTAGATGGGCCGAATGGTTCTTATCTGCCGTCACATTCTATGTTTCTACAATATTGCAGCCCAAAGGTCAATTTAACTTTGAGTAGATAATGTGGATGTATTTTTAGAAAAATGATCCCGGCACTTTAAGTTTCTTCAATTGTATTAATTAGGATAAATTAGACACCACAATGTTTCAACCCCTGAAAAAGTCTTTGTCAAGCTTGACTTGGAGTTCCTGGATCTTCTTTCAACCACTGAAATCTACTCCCTGGGGCTGGTGAAGGCCTTTGGTTCAGTTTAGCACCCGGATCTTCACGTGATTGGAGTGCAGTTGTTTTTTTTTCTCTTTTTGCAAGTATTTTTAGAAAAAGGCCGGATAGCATTTATCTGTGGTCTACGAAGGCAATATCATCATTGTCTGTGTCTTTACCTACGACCATAATAAATAATAAATCTGCAGATCAATCATTTAAAGCAGGTTGGGAAAAAGAGCTAAGATAGTCTATTACAGACGAAGATTGACAATTTATTTAAAGCTTTCAAATAAGGTCTGTGTGTAAATAATATAGATCTCACTTATAGACTTCTAACGTGGAGAGGAGGGATCTTTTTCAGATATATGGTGGCGATGTTCCTACATTTCACAGGTATGAGAGAACTCTTTGATTTAGTGGAGTCAATCATCCCTATCCCATTTAAGCATGAAGTGTGATACTTTCTACATTTCCTAAAATCCTCTTAAGTAGACATAAAAAATGATCTATTTTTGTTTTTTAGCATTGAAAACTAATATTGGATAAAATTGGAAGGTAATGGAGGTTTCCTCTCTAGATATTATTGAAAAATGTATAAACCAAATTATTCATATGGAATACATAGTACACTCAGCGAGCAATACCTTGCATGTGTGTTTCATTAGATTTGGGAACCAATATTGTCCACTAATGGAAGACTTCTGGGAGGCCAGCTCAAATCAATCATTTAGAGCAGGGCTGTCCAACCTTCAGCCCCCCAGATGTTGCTGAACTACAACTCCCATGATTCCCTTGCTATCTGTTTAATTGAAAGGATCATGGGAGTTGTAGTTCAGCAACATCTGGGGGGCCGCAGGTTGGACAGCTCTGATTTAGAGGGTAAAATGTGAACATTTGTGTCTTAACATAGCCAAATCGAAAGGGGATTTTGAGGACTGAATAAGGGGAATAAGGAGACAAGTTTAATAGGAGGCATGAATATCAGAGAATTAATTCAACAGTAACCTGAAAAGTATTTTTTTAATGTAATTTAATTTGAATTTATTGTCTTTATTATTACTCATTTATATATTTGTTATTATAAAGTAGTTTATGAGCACGTTAAGTATAACAAAAGTCATAAAGGTTCAATGATGAGCATCTGTTATAGCCAATATAGACCTTGATTTAATTACATTTGCTGGTGAAAAATGAACAATATGCTTAATGCCAAATATTAATTAATGTTATAGATTATAAAGTATAAGTATTACTACATGGCAAAATTATAAAAAAAATATTATGGAAAAAAATAAGATATGAATACACAAGATATTGTAATAAATTTTTATTGTTTAATTTTATGTCACAAAAAAAGATACAAGAACACGGGTTTACAAATAAATAGCCAAGATAGACATTGATTTAATTACATTTGCTGGTGATTAAATGTTGGAAATTTTCAAATGATTTAGCTAAAATATTTCCATAGAAATATTTCTAGTATTGAATAATTTTCAAAATTTGTTAAATTGAGGCCATATTGTTCTATACGCTTTTATCACGTAAGAGATATCTTCTCTAAGATTCAGAAAATATAGAATGTACCTGCGTTTCCCTAAATAATACATCAATTGCGTTTCTAATTTCTTTATTTCTCATGCTATAAATAATGGGGTTAAACAATGGGGTCACCACAGTGTAAAAAAGAGAAGTGAACTTGTTGATATTTAATGCATATCCTCTCGATGGACTGAGATAGATACTAATTAGTGTCCCATAAAATAAACACACAACTGTCAAATGGGAGCTGCAAGTGGAGAAGGCTTTCTGTCTCCCCATAGTGGAGGAGATGCCAAGGATGGTATAGAAGATATAGACATACGTGACAATGACAAATTCAAATGGGAAGAGAACAATAAATGGAACAACCATGAAAGCTTCCATTTCAACTATGAATGTATCTGAACAGGAAAGCTCTAACAGAGGAAGGAAATCACAAAAGAAGTGGTCAATAATATTAAGATTACAGAATTGTAAACCACCAACCAAGACACGAGAAATTAAAGCAAGAAGAAAGCCAAATGACCAGGACAATGCAACAAGACTAATGCACCTTTTAAAGTCCATGACAGTAGAGTAATGCAGTGGGTCACAAATAGCTAAGTATCGGTCATAAGACATTACAGTGAGAATATAGCACTCTGCAGTACCACAGGAACCAAAAATCTGAAGTTGGTTGAGGCAACTGAAGTGGGAAATAGAACTGCCTTCTTTCAATATAACATGAAGCATGGTGGGCACAATGTTTGAGGTAAATAAGATATCACACAATGACAAATGACAGAGGAAAAAGTACATGGGGGAATGTAAGGTGTGACTCTCTGACACCAAAAAGACAATGATAATATTTCCGCTCATTATCATGGCATATATTATAAGAAAGAGAATGAAGACTGGAATCCTGAAATTTTGGAGATTCTGAAATCCAAGGAGAAAGAATTCATTGAAGAATGTCTGATTTTGATCACTCATAATCTGCTGGGAAAGTAAAAAAAAATGTTCACTGCAAATCAAATGCCACACCTCAAAAAATGGAAATATTAGTTTATACGTTATTTTAGACTGTAATGTGACAATAAAAAAACAAGTCAATAATTACATAAACATTGTAGCACTACTTAACTATAATAAATACTATTGTGTAAAAAAGGCCTTAAAAATACAGTAAAACATAAATCATTAGCAGCTCAAAACACTTGTGCAGGGTAACCGTACTTCCTTCACCAACTTTCAACGTCATGTAAAACATATAAGTACAACACATCAATTCGTTGGGTGACACAACCCTAGCTTTATACCTGGAGCAACTGTCAACAGTGCTTGAATAACAGATGTATTATATCACAAAAATGTACAAAAAGAAATAAAAAGTGCACTTAACGGAGTTTCAAGTCAATAAAATCTCCCAAACTGCATTTCGCTAGGTCAACTTCCTTAGTAAGCAGATATGCATTTTGGTGGATTTTATTGCTTGGACACTTTGCTAAGTTTTTATTTGTTTTTATACATTTCTGAAATACAAATGTGAATATTATGTATATACTTTCCAGTATACTGATATGTGTATTTTTGTGCCATTGGTTTACAGGTCAAGTGACAAAAAGTGGCCAGAAGGGGAAAAAAGAGAAGGAGCAGTAAAAAATATATTTATATATTGTACTTTTATTAAAATTAGAATATATAAATATATATATATATATATATATATATATATATATATATATGTGTGTGTGTATTTTAGCTGCTCATCCATTTTTCCCATCTGTTTCAAACTTCTTACTTGATCTGTGAGTAAAATCGACATTTAGTGAATATTCCCCTATCAATAATTTTCCATCAATCATCTTTTCTTTTTTTTTTTTTAAGGTAACATAAATCACATATCAAACAAAAGATGCTTGTCCGTTGCACAAGTCATTTGTTCAGTTTAACTTCCATATGGTGTTCGGGAATTCAGACAGCCCATAATTGTCCTAATATTAGACAAATTTGAGTGGTCATCAGTACCGTATATACTCGAGTATAATACGAGTTTTTCAGCACATTTTTTGTGCTGAAAAACCCCCACTCGACTTATACTCAAGTTAATGTCTGTATTATGGCAACATACATTGCCATAATACAGACAAGGACCGCCGGGCTCATTACAAGCCCGGCAGTCCTGTTGGCGGCTGACAGTGAGCAGTTACTTACCTTTCCTGCAGCTCCTGTCAGCTCCCTTCTCCTCCGTGCAGCTCTTCTTGCAGCTCCCACTGTAAGTCTCGAGAGAGCCGCGGGGTCACCGCGGTTCTCGCGAGACTTACAGTGGGAGCTGACAGAGGAGCTGCACGGAGGAGAAGGGAGCTGACAGGAGCTGCAGGAAAGGTAAGTAACTGCTCACTGTCAGCCCCCCCCTCCTACACAGCCCATCCACTGGACCACCAGGGAGTGAGAGCCCCCCTCCCTGGCAAGCTAACAAGCAGGGAGGGGGGACGAAAATTAAATTAAATTAAAAATAAATAAAAAAAATACAATAAAAACTATTAAAATAAAAAACTTAAAATATTAAAATAAAAAATTAATAATAAAAATGCCCTCCTTCCACCCAGTTCACATACACACAAACACACACAAACACAAACACAAACACACACACTCATACAAACACGCACTGCATTATATACACACACACTCATACAATCTGCATTCTACACACACACTCATACAAACACACACACACACACTCTGCATTATATACACACAGAGTGTGTGCGTATATAATGCAGAGTGTGTGTGTTTGTATGAGTGTGTGTGTAGAATGCAGATTGTTTATGAGTGTGTGTGTGTGTGTAGAATGCAGAGTGTGTGTTTGTATGAGTGTGTGTGTGTATATAATTCTAAAATCACAGAATTTCATAGCCCCAAGTTTTACCCTCGACTTATCCACGAGGCATTGCATATTTCACAATTGTTGGTCACAAAACTGCCCTCAACTTTTACATGAGATCGACTTATACACGAGTATATATGGTAATTATTAATTTTTAATTCATGAAAAATATTTATTTTTTTATTGTTTATCCTTTTTTTGAGAATAGTGGGTATTGTTTTTATTTTACTAAACTAAAGTTTGATCAGCAGCATCAATAATGACAAAAAGTAAGTAAGAATGTTGATGACTTGACTATGTAGACCTAAAAACAAGGGAGATATGAAGAATTTTTACGAACCTGTAATATAATATTTGATTGCAGCATTGTACTTACTTTCACCCATTAAAGTTAGACCTTCATATATGTTTAAAAGATACAAATAATAATAAACAAATTATCATAAATTCGCTATACATTTCTAGTATTGCTTACTCGTTGTTAATTCTGTTTAATAAACAATGATTTATAAAACAAATTAAAGTAGAAAATATTTCAATTATTTCCTCCATTTTTAAGAAATATTAGCTAAGATAGAAAAAAAAAATCAACATGTAAAGCTTAATTTATATATATGTACCATTAATTCTTCTAATTGTGTTCTTTTGTATTGACACTTCTTTTACATGGCTCCATTCTCACGATGTCCAGTGAAAATCACCTAATATTAAATGCCCACCTTTCTTCATTCTGGATTCACACATAGTGACATGCTCTTCAGCATCATTAATGTCATATTTATAATTATGAAGCTAACAAGAAAGAGTCCTTGAAGAGCTGATAATTCCTCAAAGAGCATATTAACGTTCCCCAAATTGTATATTTGAATTATGTTTTCTACTTAATTATAACAAGAAAATAAGTAAGGCATGACTGCATAATAAATAAACATTTAATAGTCCAGAATTATAAAAGTAATGGACACCATACATACATATTGTCACATGAAATTTCATCCAAAATTAAGAGCCAAATGTTATACCACCAGAAGAAAACCTAGTGGCAGATGAAATTTAATGTAAAAAAATGCAATATTATGCACTTTGGGGTAAAGCATGCACAAGCAACTTACACCCTCAATGGTAGTAAAGAATAGAAAACAACACACAAGAAGGATTTGTGAATTATTATAAACAACAAACTAGGCAATAATATCCACTGTCAACTGGCACTTCCTAAGGCCTGAAAGGTTTTGTCATGTATAAATAGGTGCATAAAGTCTCAGGATGAAAATTTGCTGGTAAGACCACACCTTAACTATGCTGTGCAATTTTGGGCACCTGTTCTAGAGGAGCATATTATGGCACTATAAAAAGTGCCGAGACGGGCTACAAAACAAATAGAAGGAATGGAGCATTTTAGTTATGACAAAAGGTTAAAACATTTAAATCTCTTTAGTTTGGAAAAACGGCGCATGAGAGGGGATATGATAACATTATACAAATATATTCGGGGCCAGTACAAACCATTATCTGGAAATCTATTCATAAACAGGGCTATACATAGGACACAAGGTCACACATTTAGGCTGGAAGAAAGGAGATTTCATCTAAGGCAAAGAAAAGGTTTTTTTACAGTAAGAGCAATAAGGATATGGAATTCTCTGCCTGAAGAGGTGGTTTTGTCAGAGTCCATACAGATGTTTAAACAGCAATTGGATAAATACTTGAAAAAACAAAACATACAGGGATATAATTACTAATTAGTGGGGTAATAGCTTCTTGATCCAAGGAGATATCTGACTGCCATTTTATAGGTCAAGAAGGAATTTGTTTCCTAGTTTGTGGCAAAATTGGAAGTGCTTCAGACTGGATTTTTTTGCTTCTTTTGGATCAACAGCAAAAACACATGTGAGAAAGGCTGAACTTGATGGACGCTATGACAAATTCTACTTCCCACAAACGTTTGCCATGGACTCCTGGGACAGCCTGCTAGCTAACCTCCTGCCCAATAACTATTGGCCCTGTAACAGATCTTTAAAAGACTTGGTTTGTGTGGTTTTCCTTTATTGTTCGTGAACTAAACAAACCCACAAACTGCAGACCACCTCTCCTGAAACCTCCATCACAGTTTTCCCACTATGGATTCTTAGTGTTCAGCTGGGTGGCCACTGTTAATATGCACAAACACATGGGAACTGAGTTGGTGGCCATCTTCTTGCACAAACGTAGGCAGCTGTGTTTGGTGGTAGAGTGCATGGAACTAAAATTGGTGTGTGTCATCCAGTCCCTGGGAGGGAATAGAGCTAGTCCCCTATCCTGCTCCAGGGCGAAAAGGCTCCAGAAGGACCCCAGTCAAGCCACGGTGACAGGGGCAGAAGCGCTGAGGTTTTCCCCTGTTCCAGCTAGGAAGTAGTCCTTGGCAGAGATATCCAGCCGGGGTACAGGAAGCTGAGCTACAGATGCAAGTCTCTTTTCAGCTTTGTACCTATGTAACTTGCAAAAACATAATATGCATGAATATAAATTTTTATTTTTGATCCAAGGAGAGATGCGACTGCCATTCTGGTTGCAAACTTGGATCAACAGCAAAAACAGATGCGAGAAAGGCTAAACTTGATGGACGCGTGTCTCTTTTCAGCTTTGTAACTATGTAAAGAACCTACGACAGACTATCTAATTGCAATTCTGGGTTTGTCTAAAAGTGATTTAAAAGTTCTAGTTCCTGTATAGTATATTCCACCAGTTTGTCGCAGAAATTTTAATTTCTAATTTAGAGTGGTGGGCAAAAGAGAACTGAAATAGTATAGTTAGTTGTCACAAAACGGGTGAATAATAAAAACATAATTTAATGTTTAATGTGCAATAAAGAGGCAACAGATATCATAAAATATTATGAAATATATCATAATAATATTATATATTTAATATAAATGTGATATAATTTACACATAATGACAAATATCACCAATCATATTCATTTCATGTTTGCACCCAAAGTACTATTGTCCTATAATTACTAGTTCTTTTTTTTTTTTTTTTACATCAGCACTTTTCTAGAGATTGCTTCCTCTCTTTTATTTCATTGTGTGTGGACTGACAAAAACGTTGTTGTTACATTATTTATACTATTCAGAAGAGTGGTGTTTGCAATCCATAGGAAGAAAATACCATCTTAACAAGTCAAGAATGATCAGTATGAACACAGCACTTTTTTTTAATGATGAAGGGACTGGTAGTGGGCATTGGGCCTTTGGCATTAAGTTTTGTCTGGCCAGACTTTCAACATGTCATTTAAAAAACGTGCACCTCACAACTCCAACCCACTTATCCATATGGCTGGCGGTGGCGGTGATAGTCTGAGAGTTGCTAATGAATTACCTTACAATTGAGAAAACTGTGATGACTCCTCAGCCTATTGTTGTAGGGAGATAAGAAGAGAGGATGGTGCTGTTTACACAAATGTAGGGTTAGACTGCTTGTAAATGGATTTATTTTAGAATATCTAGTACTTAGTACCTCCAAGCACCATAACACCTTTATTAAGATAATGTTGCCATGGTGCCTGGAGTGTTACTTTAATATAGGATTATTTGAACAAAGGTATTAAACCTGTTGTAAATATGGTTTAACCAGTAGAGTACCAGGTTAAAAAAGGTCAGCTTCATTCGTCAATAGTGATGTCGCGAACCGTTCGCGAACTTCCCGCGAACGGCTCACCGCGGAAGGCAGCTTCAACATGGATGCTGTCCAGGAGGTGGGAGGGTCTGGGAGGGAGGGTCTGCTGGAGATTGGCCGGGATGTGTCAGCTGACCGGAGCTCACCGTGAACGGTTCGTGGCGAACCGTGGCGAGCCGTTCGCGGGAAGTTTGCGAACGGTTCGCGACATCACTATTCATCAATAATGTCAAGGAAACAAAAAATGAGAGGGGAAATCCACCCACAAATTATTTGTGGAGACCACTTTCATTCACAATTACCTCCTAATAAATGTCACATAAACAAAATAGGAACCTTCTCAAGTTAAAATTCCATATTCATGGTATAAACCTCTATTAAATCAAAAAGATAAACCCAAAAATCTAAACCATATATGTGAAGTCACTGCAAACAAAAAAATTGATAAAGTGAAAAGTGCTACACCTTTAAAAATCTGGATAGATCTGTCCTGACTATAAAATAACTAATACATCTTTCCAGGGTCAAGCTTAACGTATAATATCGATCCAAAGAAAAAGGATCACTGTATTATTGCATGGACTCTCCTATTAGTAGATAATTCTAAAGACGTCGTTATAATTGGTATAAAGTCCGTCAGTATCGTGCCAATATATTACCTTGTATACTTAGTGGTAATCCCATGTAAACTTGTGATAATTGTGAATCTCTCACAGGAGTGGATATAGCCGTATAGTTGAAATGCTACACTTTATATAAACTGTATACAACAGTATATGGGGAATAATTGAGTTCGTAGTAATGTTTATTGTCAGCCTTAATATATAAATAACTGGCAAATTATATCTCTAACAGGAGTCAAGTCCTGGGGAAAAAAGTGTGGGAACTCACCCAAGATTCCCGCCCCCACCCCTCCTTTAAAAAAAAAATTTAAAAAAAAATTACACTCCTATGCATATAGTGCAGTGCAGGGTGTGTATAATGAATGTAGTGTGTTTGTAGTGAATGCAGAGTGTGTATAATGAATGCAGTGTGTTTTTAGTGAGTGCAGAGTGTGTATAATAAATGTAGTGTATTTGTAGTGAGTGCAGTGTGTATAATAAATGTAGTGTGTTTGTAGTGAGTGCAGTGTGTATAGTGAATGCAGTGTTTGTGTAGTGAGTGCAGAGTGTGTATAATGAATGCAGAGTGTGTATAGTGAATGTAGTGTGTTTGTAGTGAGTGCAGAGTGTGTATAATGAATGTAGTGTGTTTGTAGTAAGTGCAAATTGTGTATAATGAATTTAGTATGTTTGTAGTGAGTGCAGAGTGTGTACAATGAATGCAGTGTATGTAGTGTGTTTGTAGTGAATGCAGAGTGTGTATAGTGAATGTAGTGTGTAGTGAGTGCAGAAAGTGCATAATAAATGCAGAATGTGTATAGTGAATGCAGAGGGTGTATAGTGAATGTAGTGTGTTTGTAGTGAGTGAAGAGTGTGTATAATGAATGTAGTGTGTGCGTGTGCTGGATGATGTGTGTGTGCGCGCTGGATGACGTGTGTGTGTGCTGGATGATGTGTGTGTGCTGGATGATGTGTGTGTGTGAGTGCTGGGTGATGTGTGTGTGAGTGCTGGATGATGGGTGTGTGTGTGTGCTGGATGATGGGTGTGTGAGTGTGCTGATGATGAGTGTGTGTGTGCTGGATGATGGGTGTGTGTGTGCTGGATGATGTGTGTGTGAGTGCTGGATGATGTGTGTGAGTGCTGGATGATGTGTGTGTGAGTGCTGGATGATGGGTGTGTGAGTGCTGGATGATGGGTGTGTGAGTGCTGGATGATGGGTGTGTGAGTGCTGGATGATGGGTGTGTGTGTGCTGGATGATGGGTGTGTGAGTGCTGGATGATGTGTGTGTGTGCGTGCTGGATGATGTGTGCGTGTGTGTGCTGGATGATGTGTGTGTGTGTGTGCTGGATGATGGGTGTGTGTGTGTGTGTGCTGGATGATGTGTGTGTGTGTGCTGGATGATGGGTGTGTGAGTGCTGGATGATGGGTGTGTGGAGTGCTGGATGATGGGTGTGTGTGTGCTGGATGATGTGTGTGTGTGTGCTGGATGATGGGTGTGTGTGTGCTGGATGATGGGTGTGTGTGTGCTGGATGATGGGTGTGTGTGTGCTGGATGATGGGTGTGTGAGTGCTGGATGATGGGTGTGTGAGTGCTGGATGATGGGTGTGTGTGTGCTGGATGATGTGTGGGGGGGGGAGCATTTTTTTTTACTTTGTGTTTAATATTTATTTTATTCCCCCCTCCCTGCTTCTTACCTTGTCAGGGAGGGGGGAGATCGCCTGGTGGTCCGGTGGTATGCTGGAGGGAACCAGCCGCCGCACACAGGAGCCATCATACGCTGTGTTCCCTCTCCAGCTCTAACTCTCGCGAGACTCGCCTATGCGGAGCATTGCCATGGTAACAGCCGCGGGTCTCGCGAGAGTTAGAGCTGGAGAGGGAACACAGCATGTGATGGTCCCTCTGTGCAGGTAGCAGGTCCGGTCCTGCAGGACAGGTAACGGGAACGGCGTTCCTGCTTTGGAAAAAGTGCAGGAACGCCGTTCCCATGTGTTCCTGCAGGACTCGAGCCCTGATCTCTAATAAGTAGATATCAGTGCAAAAACTATATCTACTTTAGAAAACAGGACAAGTAAGTAATAGAGTATGGTGGGGTGCAAAACTAACTTCAGAGATGCCTTCTACCTAAGGGATTAACAATAGATCTATTAGGCTGGAGGCGCTCTCCTGACGAGTGATATTGTTGGGCTGGCTAGATAACAAAGTATCTCCTTGTTTGTATAAATAAGTAGCTCTAGGGTGCATCAATAGAAAGATAGATACAATCTCTAGTAGGGCCAAACATTTACCCAGAAAATAGCAGGCACAGCATCTGACTAACTGTCAGTTCACCCCCACTGCTACTTCGAGGCAGCCTAATACTCAAATCCCGAGATAGCAGGAAAGAGGTATAGTCAGATAGAGCTCAATAGCTATAGAGTAACAAAAGACCATAACAGACCACAGAATCTGTCTACCTATAAGACATCCCTCCACTGCTGCTTCGAGGCAGCCTAACTCTTAAAGCCCCATAACAAGTGAACAGATTAAGATGGCAACCAACAGATTAACCCCCATCGGGCAGATCTCCAGATATTAAAATAAAATAAAGTAAACTCGTCAGATAAGATACAGCGATATGAACTAAAGCGTATCTGTACTCTGTGCTGGGTTAGAATCCGATGACTGTGGAGACCATTGGAGTATACTGAATTCATTGACATATTTGTAAAATTAGTTTGTGAGGATGTGTGTTCTGTGACAAGTTACTTTATACAGCAAACATTACCATCTGAAGTTGAGTAGACTGTGGCCATAAAGAAATACACATGGCTAGCGAAGAGTCCACCAAGTTTAACCTTTAAAGCATATTCCTTTGTACAGAAAAAAAAAGTGCACAGGTTTATAAATTATCAAAACTATGTATAGTTCATTACATTATCTTTGCACTTGAAAATAAATGAAAACTTGACAAAACTAAAACAATAACTCTCAATGAAGGAACACTATAGGGTAAGGGATACAGTTGTGTATTCCTGACCCTATAGTGTTCAAACATTATTTAGGTTCCTGGCCCCCACTTGCCTCCTTAAATAGGTTTAAAATGTACCTTTATTCCAGCCCTAAGCAAGTCTGATAGCGCTGGCTCTGCCCCAATCTGACCCTTTGGCTAAAAATTATCAGAATTGATTATCTCAGCCAGTCCAATGCTTTCCTATAGTGGCCGTCTGAGTGTGGCGATGCTAGTCAGTAATGTAGTGTTTACATGAAAATGCCTGCAGGGACATACTATACACACCAGAACAACTAAATTAAGCTGTAGTTGTTCTGGCGACTATAGTGTCCCCCTAAGCATATTTTATGCAACAGTGCTTTTCCTTTAAGCTCCAGAAACCTGTGTAAATCACTAAAAAAGTTCCTGCTGAGGATGCAGAAGTAGCAATCAACTTTTCCTCCACTAGTCCCACAGACTTGCCTAACATGTTTTGTCCTCTAATCATATGAGGTCATTAGGACCTTTGAGATTGCATGATGACATGAGTTAGGCAAGGCAGTGGACTAGTGATGAAGTGATGTTTTACCGAGAAATTCACTAAAAGTGAATTTCAGTAGGGCAGAGCCTGACCAGTAACCTGAACAGATACATGCTGAAAGGGCTCCCGATTAATCAGATGATTTGCCGTGAATATTCTTGGATCCTGAATTGGAACCAACACAGAAGTGTGCTACCTACATCGGGGGTTCCTTGGACACCTTCCCTGGGCATTATCACTACCGGGAGCCTGAGGTGGCTTACTGCGGCTAGTGGGTGACAGAGCTGGGGGTAGGCTGTTGTTCTCCTTGACCCTACATCTGGGGTGCTGACCTGCCACCCGTGGACCAGCAGGGGTGATCCTGGGATGCACCGCAGTTGCGACAAGCACAGAGGCTGGTGCTCCTTGACCCTACATCTAGGGTGCAAACCTGCTAACCTCCAACCCCTCCCCACCGGTGGACCAGCAGGGGTGCTCCTGGGATGCACCACAGCTGCGACAAGCACAGAGGCTGGTGCTGCAGGAACCGACTGCCGTTATGGAGAAATAAAATATTGCAGACACTACGTACACCCTCAACTGCTGTGAAAGGCCTGACTTCATGAACAAGCTGCACTCTTTGTGACATTGTGGAGGAAACTGGCACACAGGGAGCAACAAACAACTAATCACGTATTCAACCACTCACCTAGGGTGTCACCCCCAGTGTAGATCTGCAACTCCTGAATTTAAAATATTGTTTAATAATCAATAAATGGATAAATTCTTTTTGAAAAAGCAATACTTTCCTATTAAATACACTGACATAAAATGTAACTATTAAGCAGAAATTTATTTTTTGTTCTAAGTACTGAAAGAGGAAAAGTACAAAATCCATTACTATATACTGCAATGAATTATTAATCCATAATATGTTTTTGTAATATGTAAGTGTAAATAAGTGTTACATGTATGTCATGCTTCAGATATTGAGCTACTGAATAAAACACAATTTGTTTCATGTTTTGTTTTATACATATTATGCTAGAACAGGATTTATAGAGTACCAGCAATGTATCTTATCTGGAAAAAAAAATACTAAAGAAACCGTGATATCTTCTTGAATTATCTGAAGCATCAAACAATCTGTATCAGCAATACACTCCCAAGATTTTCTTCAAGGTAGATAGCGTAGACAGTTTTTTTTTTTATCAACCTAGCACTTTTCAATCTTACACCCTTATCCCTTTCCTCATTTTCTCTTCTAATAAAGTTTATTGAGTTTTTTTTCTCTATGTATTGCAGTCATTTAGAGTCCAGCTGGCCACCCTCACCTTATTGAACACATTTTAGGTTAAATTGTTCAGTTCCTCTATTCAACAATCTCATTTTAATCCTTGATGTTTTCATCAACTCATTTGAAACCAGGCCCACTTCTGAAGTGTCCACATATCTCTCCAGAATTCTGTACTGATTCTGGAAGTGGATTGCCTTTATACTCGGTACAAGAAAATGTATGTTCTGTCATCTGTACAAAGGCTCTTTTATCTCTAAAAGACTAATTTCTGTCTTGATCATCATCTGTTTACCTGAAATCTTCATTTGACTTTGAAATGCTATACTACCACCCTTTTGTCTGAATGTCCAACAATTCCCATCTTACTTCAAACCTTTTCTCAAAGTCATTTCAACCTTTTCATGAAATAATGTAGCTTATTACACTAAGTAATACAGGAATCCACATGTGTTTTGAGCTATTATACAAGTACACATGTTTATAATAAAATAGCAAATATAGACCTTGACTTAATAAGGTTGCCATGGGATTAAACTGTTGGAAACATTTCATTATGATTCAGCCACACAAAAATTACCGTAGACTTTAATGATGACTTTTGTATATATATCACATGGAAATACTTCTAGTATTGAATCATTTGAAAAGCTTATTAAACTGAGGCCATATTGTTCTATACACTTCTATGATGTGAGAGATATCTTCGCAAAGATTCAGAAAGTATTGAATGTACTTGGAGTATTGTACACAGCACTGGAGACCATATCTTCAGAAGGATATTGATACCTTAGAGAGAGTTCAGAGAAGGGCTACTAAATTGGTTCATGGATTACGGGATAAAACTTACCAGGAAAGGTTAAAGGAACTTAACATGTATAGCTTGGAGGAAAGATGAAACAGGGGGGATATGATATGAAACATTTAAATACATAAAGGGAATCAACACAGTAAAGAAGGTGACTGTATTTAAAAGAAGAAAAACTACCACTACAAGAGGACATAGTCTTAAATTAGAAGGCAAAGGTTTAAAAATAATATCAGGAATATTATTTTACTGAGAGGATAGTGGATGCATGGAATAGCCTTCCAGCTGAAGTGATAGAGGTTAACACAGTGAGAGAGTTTAATTAAACTAATTAAAAGTATTTCGAAATATTCAGCAGACTAGATGGGCCGAATGGTTCTTATCTGCCGTCACATTCTATGTTTCTATGTTTCTATGTTACTTGCTTCTCTCTAAATAATACCTGAACTGCTTTTCTAATTTCTTTATTTCTCATGCTATAAATAATGGGGTTAAACAATGGGGTCACCACAGTGTAAAAAAGAGAAGTGAACTTGTTGATATTCAATGCATATCCTCTGGATGGACTGAGATAGATACTAATTAGTGTCCCATAAAATAAACACACAACTGTCAAATGGGAGCTGCAAGTGGAGAAGGCTTTCTGTCTCCCCAGAGTGGAGGAGATGCCAAGGATGGTAAAGAAGATATAGACATACGTGACAATGACAAATACAAATGGGAAGAGAACAATAAATGGAATAACCATGAAAGCTTCCATTTCAACTATAAATGTATCTGAACAGGAAAGCTCTAACAGAGGAAGGAAATCACAGAAGAAGTGGTCAATAATATTACGATTACAGAACTGTAAACCACCAAGCAAGACACGAGAAATTAAAGCAAAAAGAAAGCCAAATGACCAGGACAATGCAACTAGACTAATGCACCTTTTAAAGTCCATGACAGTAGAGTAATGCAGTGGGTCACAAATAGCTAAATATCGGTCATAAGACATTACAGTGAGAATATAGCACTCTGCAGTACCACAGGAACCAAAAATCTGAAGTTGGGTAAGGCAACTGAAGAGGGAAATAGAACTGCCTTCTTTCAATATAACATGAAGCATGGTGGGCACAATGTTTGAGGTAAATAAGATATCACACAATGACAAATGACAGAGGAAAAAGTACATGGGGGAATGTAAGGTGTGACTTTTTGACACCAAAAAGACAATGATAATATTTCCGCTCATCGTGGTGGTATATATATTGAGAATAAGAAGGAAGACTGGAATCCTGAAATTTTGGAGATTCTGAAATCCAAGGAGAAAGAATTCATTGAAGAATGTCTGATTTTGATCACTCATAATCTGCTGGGAAAGTAAAAAAATGTAGATGCAAAGTGTTGTTCACTACAAAACACATGCCACCCACAAACATGTTTATATAAGTACAAATGTTATTTTAGTCAGTAATGTGACAATAAAACATACATATAAAATGATTTTAATCAAGCAAAAATGTATATATCGTGTAGGAGACTATTTTTTATTTTTTTTCCAGTATTCTCTTTTGCCACGCTGTGATGTTTAGTGGTCTTTAGCCTGGCAGTACAAAAAAAATCCAAATAATAATCTGAATAAAACTACATATTATTTTAGTTTTTAGTACTAACGTTTGATCAATAATGGCAAGTCAAAAAGAATGTTGATGACTTGACTATGTGGGACTGAACACAAAGGCGAAATGAGGAGATTATTTAAATTAGAGAATAATATTTGATTGTAGTATCATAATTTTATCCAGTACAGTTATGATCTCAATAGATTTTTTCAATATACAAAAGCTAATAAATATTGTATTAATTTAATTTATTCATCATAAATCTACTTTACATTTCTACTATTGCTTATTTCTTTTTTTTTGTTAAATTATTTTTTATTTCTTGTATAAATTTACATACATAACATTTAAAACAAAGATAAGATATGACAAACATACATCAGAATTATTTGTTTAGTTTCTGTGTTGTCTAAAAACTGGCTTACATACATTAATTAATGGCCCTGTTAGGAAGGCAGGAGTGACGCAGTACCAGCAGTCTTAACAGCTATCTATATTATGATTTGCTCGATTTAGGGATCTAACTTTTTAATCAAATAATCCCATATAGAGATTAGTTTTGAGTTCCAATTTTTAATAAATAATGACTTCTAAAAATAAATAAAGAATAATATTAAATTAAAAAAAATCAATATGTAAAGCTTAGTTAATATAGCTACCATTAATTCTTCTAATTGTGTTCTTTTAAAATAACATTTCTTTTTGATATTTTCATTCTCATGATGTCCAGCGAAAATCACCTAATATTAAATGCACACCTTCATCCATTCTGGATTCACACATAGTGAATGCTCTTCAGCATCATTAAAGACTGCATAATTAATGCCATATTTATAATTTTGAAGCTAACAGGAAAGAGTCCTTGAAGAGCTGATAATTCCTCAAAGAGCATATTAACGTTCCAGCAAATAGTTTATTTGAATTATGTTTTCTACTTAATTATAACAAGAAAATAAGTGACGCATGACTGCCTAATAAATAAACATTTAATAGTCCAGAATTATAAAAGTAATGGACACCATACATACATATTGTCACATGAAATTTCATCCAAAATTAAGAGCCAGATGTTCTACCACCAGATGAAGACCCAAAGAACCTAAGACAGACTTTTAAATTGGAATTTGTAAATCTACCTTCTGGGTTTGTCTGAAAGTTACTTAAAAAGTGCCAGTTTCTTTATAGTAAATTTAACTACCGTATATACTTGAGTATAAGTCGACCCGAATATAAGTCTTGACCCCTAATTTTACCCCAAAAAACTGCGAAAACGTATTGACTCGAGTATAAGACTAGGGTGGGAAATGCAGCAGCTACTGGTAAATTTCTAAATAAAATTAGATCCCCAAAAAATTATATTAATTGAATATTTATTTACAGTGTGTGTATATAATGAATGCAGTGTGTGTGTGTGTGTGTGTGTGTGTGTATATAATGCAGTGTGTGTGTGTGTGTGTGTGTGTATGAATGCAGTGTGTGTGTGTATGAGTGCAGTGTGTGTGTATGAATGCAGTATGTGTGTATGAGTGCAGTGTGTGTGTGTATGAATGCAGTGTGTGTGTGTGTATGAATGCAGTGTGTGTGTGTATGAGTGCAGTGTGTGTGTGTATGAATGCAGTGTGTGTGTGTATGAATGCAGTGTGTGTATGTGATGCAGAGTGTGTTTGCGTATGTGATTCAGAGCCTTGGTGGGGGGTGGGCATTTTTATTATTTTTTTTAAATTAATATTTTTATTTTAATATGTATATTTTTTATATTATTTATATTTTTTATTTTAATATTATTTAAATATTTATTTATTTTCGTCCCCCCTCCATGCTTGATACATGGCCAGGGAGGGGGGCTATCATTCCCTGGTGGTCCAGTGGTGTGTACTTAATATACCGGGAAATGTTCTGGATTTACAACCTGAAAACTCTAACTCCTTCAGGCTTAAATGCGGAATTAGAATTGGCTATACTGTAGTGCAGTATTAGTCAGGGTGTTACAATAAGGACGAAACCCCTTCTCCCTATAGTCATATGTTTATAGCAGTTAGATTATTTACAAGTTTTGGATTGTTTTGGATTTATTTTTGTTATATTGTGTATTACAGATTTAGTTCTTGCTCCTTGATATGAGAAGTACCTGCCAGTGGGCTATTGCCATAAGAATGGGCTTTTTTGTCTCTGGTCCTGTTTTCTTTCTCTTTTTCATATTATTCTCCTTTTTCTCTCACATTTTCTTTTACATTTCTCCCATGGAGAAACAGGAGAGGGAACATTTACATTTAAGTTTATTGGGAAGCTGATAGATAATTCTTGAAGCTGAGAGTTAACCTTACATATTTGAGTATACCTTTAAGAAAGAACATAACTAATCCATCTAGTCTATAGTGCACTGTATTGAATTTTACTAACCGTAGATTAGAATTTAACTATACTTAATAGATGATACAAATTCTCTTGGGAGGGAACATGAGCCATCACTGTAATGAAAATGTAGGGGTATGGGAGAATCACTGTTTAGTTTTTATGCCGTAATGGAAAATTTTGATACCGCTCAGAAAATTTCTTTAGATATGAGCGAAATGATAAGTGGAAGATCAAACAGCTTCTTCCACATGTCCAATTTTCGAAAATGAATTTTATACAAAGTATTAATGGTAACAATTTGATACAAAAAACAACGAAAGATACATTTGTTTCATTTATTAGAGTTATGCCTTCCAAAACAACATGAAATATAACTTGGTTTGTTTAATGAAAAAAAGAGTTAGACAAGCCGGAAACTTTGAGTCAACAAGTATTGAATACATCAAGGTTTACAAGTAAGAAATTAGGAGTGTCCGCAAGAATAATCGAGCATCGATAGCAGCGATAAGGATTAACCGGTGTAATTACCCTCAAGAGATAAATATTGTAAACATTAATGTTACAACATAAGAGTGCCTAAATTGAACGTAGAAGTGTACAGAGCATTTGGTATAAAGGTTTAAAGGTTTATTATATTGTTAACAAAATGCACTTTATATGTACTTTTATTGTTTTAAGAATTTAAAGCTTTTTGTTTACTGTCACAAGAACACTATAATGGTATTGTGCAGCAGTTCTTAACATGACTCTGTATACAAGTTGAAATGTATTTCTAGTAGTATAGAAAAGACTGTTTTAGGCTATTGTTTTGAATAAGTGTATACACCTTGAAGATTTTTGAATCTGTTTGCCCGGTAAAGTAAAAATCGCCAAGCAACGGCCACAGCACCTATCTTGAGAAAGCCCTTAGAAGAAGGGCGAAACGCGTTGAAAGGTGCTAGTGATTGAGCTCTGCTGCATATCCTTTTCGATCAGGTTCCAGGAACAAGCCGGACCTATCCTTAGTGCTTCCCCACTGAAAAATCTTCGGACAGCCTGCCTTTGTGCACGAGGCAGACCCTGTCTCCTCTGGAGAACAGGGCATTCGTTTGGGGACTTCAGGAGAATGAGCAGCTATAAGAGCCATTTTCATGGTCCTTAGTGATAAGTACCACATTTTAATTTTGTAGGAGTTCCTATCTGGGGGGGATATTTTGCACTGGGGCAATAAATGTTATAGAGTTACACTATATTTTGTCTCTCTTTGCCTTAAGGAATTTCCAGTACACCATTGGGCCCTCAATTGCTACAGTAGGAATTTGGACTTTCCCCCAAAGGAACTTATATGTGAATTGAACAGACTTTGGACTTTTTAGGGACATTTATACTGTTTTTATTGATACAGTTTTTTAGATACATTTTTATATGTGTGCACCCTTGATACATTATTTTAGGCGGATTATCTTCTAAGCGCTGACAATATCAATTAGCATCTGCAAATGGATGAATACTTGCAAAAACATAACATACAGGGATATAATTTTTAAGTAGTGGGGTAATAGCTGCTTGATCCAAGGAGACATCTGACTGCTATTTTGGGGTCAAGAAGGAATTTTTTCCTAGTTGTTGCAAAATTGGAAGCACTTCAGACTAGGTTTTTTGCCTTCTTTTGGATCAACAGGAATAACATATGCGAGGAAGGCTGAACTTGATGGACGCAAGTCTCTTTTCAGCTATATAACTATGTAACTATATAACTGTTTTTAACCCATAAGATAAAATTTAATTTAGGACCTCCACACACCATAGCACCTTTATTGAGATAAAGTTGTTACGGTGCCTAGAGTGTTACCTTAATATAGGATCTAAGTGGCATTTGTGTTATTTTAATAAGTTATAAATTATCTATGGTTTAACCAGTACAGTACCAGATTAAAAAGGCCAGCTTCATGGGGTAATAATGTCATGCACACAAGTAGCAATCTTAAATTTTGTTTCATGAATTCAAACCTATAAGTGACCAAGATTTGAGATTGCTACTTGTGTGCTTGACATGTACTCATCTGATTTAGAATCTGATGACTATGGAGGCCACTGGAGCATACCAAACTCATTTTTTTGTTTTTAATGATGTGTGATCTGTGACAAATAATTTTATGCTGCATATGTAACCATTTGAATGTGAGTAGACTGTGGCTATAAATAAATGTGCATGCCTAGCAAAGAGACCATCAAATGCAAACAATAAGACCTATTCCTTTATGCAGAAATGGCCTTAAGTGACTTAATGCGTGATAATACATTTTTCCTATCACCATTATATCCCCACCATCCTGAACCATGGACACAAAAAAGATAGATCCACGATTTGGTGTCTGTTCACTAATATCTGACTCTGCCATCTCATCTGTATGCCAGAGAAGAAATTTGGATTTATCACACCAGGTGACATGCTTTCCAATTTTCTATTGTTTAGATTTTTGTGCCACTGTGCCCATGATAGCCTTAGTTTTCTATTGCTGCTGGCAGGAGTGGTACCTGGTGTGGTCTTCTGTTTCTGTAGCCCAGTTACTTTAAGATTCAACATGGCTATTTCAGTTTGTGTTGCCTTCTAGGTAGCTTGAGTCAGTCTGACCATTTACATTTGACCTATATTACTACCAAGGCATTTTGTATCCAAGCAACTGCTACTAAAATAACTTTTTTGTGTTTTAGAACATTTACTTTAAATTCTCTAGAATACTGTGTGTGAAAATCCCAGGAGTTTAAAAGTTTTTGATATATTCAAACCACCATTCCTTACTTAATTGCATAGTAATCAAGAGTGAAAAAAATTATTCAAGATCATCAAGTATAACCTTTAAAATCTGTTCCTTTATGCTGTTTGATCCAAAAGAATTAAAAAAAAACAACATGTTATAAATCACTCAAACAGGATTGTAAGGTCTAGTGTGGAGATATTCCTGCCTCCAAAAAGAAAAAAAACTGTATAAACAATTGTGGCAAAGATGTCCTGCAGGGAAACCTGTAAAAAACTGTTTAAACGGCTTGGTTTGAGTCATTTCCCTACCGCATGAACCAGAGACCACCTGTGTGCTTGTTAAGCCCAACTGACAACTTGTAACGTTTTTCACTTCAGTGTTCTAATTGTTTGTCTGGGTGGCCGCAGTTCATACGAACGACCACGAGGAGTTTAAAGGACCACTATAGTGCCAAGAAAACATACTTGTTTTCCTGGCACAAGAGTGCCTTGAGGGTGCCCCCACCCTCAGGGTCCCCCTCCCACTGGGCTGGATAGAGAGGAAGTGGTTAAACTTACCTCGTTCTCCAGCACGGGGCAGGGAGCTCTCCTCCTCCTCCCAGGAGCCGCGCACGCATTCAGCCAGTCCAAAGGAAAGCTTTCTAAATGCTTTCCTATGGACGCTGGCGTCTTCTCACTGTGAAAATCACACTGATAAGCACAGAAGCCCCCTAGCTGCTGTCAATGAGACAGCCACTAGAGGCTGGATTAACCCTATTATAAACATAGCAGTTTCTCTGAAACTGCTATCTTTATAGAAAAAAGGGTTAAACCTAGCTGGACCTGGCACCCAGACCACTTCATTAAGCTGAAGTGGTCTGGGTGCCTAAAGTGGTCCTTCAAGCATGCATGGGATAGACATAATGCTATCCTAAATATAAGATAAGGCCAGGAACTAGTGAAAGTATTTAGAACATTGGACAGACTAGATTGGCCGAATGGTTCTTATCTGCCGTTACATTCTATCTTTCAATGTTTCGGAACCGATCTGGGTGATTTTTTGATATGTTGGTCACCCAGATAAGGGCTATCAGGGGATTTGATGTTAGTGGGGATTTCGAGTATTTTAGAGTGTTTTACAAATTGCTTTATTTTCTGTCCCTGATAGATAATTAAATTATACGTGTTTGCTCAGGTAATTATCTCTCAGGCACAGAGGATCCTGGGAGGGATTTCCCTGTAATGTTGTATTGGAAACCCCTTGCGGGGGTCCTTTAATAAACCAAATTACTCCCAGCATTAAGTTTTGGCTCATGCTTGGGGGGAACAGCTATGCTGCTATAATCACTGCTATATCTGCTATACTCTCTTGGAGGAGAGCTCATCCCACAGGGAGCTGGATCCAGGTGTTGGTCCTGGGTGGGAAGGGATGGCGAGACCCCAGCAAAGCTGCAGTGGCAAAGGGGGCTACAGTGCTTATGGTGTCCTGTGCGGTGCTTATGGTACTCGGCGACTGCTAGGAACCAAGATTGGCGGAGGTACCAAGTCGGGGTGTCAGGCGGACTGCCGCAACAATTAATTGAATAACACCCAAAATTAGGTCCACAATGAATATCTTTGCCGCCCTGTTAGCCGCGAGTTTGACATGCTTACTAAGGCAGAGTATGCACCTGCTCATCCCACATTGCAGGTGCCTACTCTGCTAAAAATTATATTCTTGAGCCTCATTTTTTGCTCTCCATAAGTTTAAAGGGAAATCCACACGTGGACCTCTTGCTCATGGTACCTAGAGAGATATTAGCTATGCCTCACTGATGATGCCTAACAAGGCTGAAACGATTGTTTAAGGTTTCTGTGTCTCTCATGCAGAGTGAACTTGCTGGCATTTCGAATCTGGACTGCCCGTATGGGTGGGCCAGTCTGATATGCTTCAGATATGTTCTCTCTGTAAAGGCGCAAGATGAGCTAAAACCAGCTTGAGATCTCAGCGGGGACCCACCGAAGGCCAGGCTATTTCAGCTGTTGTTCTTTCTCAGTATAATCTTACCCCCAGATTTTTTTTGCTCTCTGCTAAAAATTACCCGGCCGGCGGAAAGGTCGCTGCCCATCAGCGAGGGAGCTCAGTCTTCCTGCTTCTCACTGCTCCCTTGTGCGCACCCTCTGTGGTGATGCTGGGTGACAGAATATGACATCATTTTGGCACCCGACATCACTAAACTGCGTGCGTGAGGGAGCAGTGAGGCGCAGGAATGGAGACCTCCCAAGAGAAGATCCCCACTGCATCCCGGGGAGAGGCCCCACACCAGCTCCCAAAGGTAGGGAACAATAAATAAAATGAGTGTGTGCAAGAATGTGTAAATGCGTGTGTGTATGTGTGTGTCTGTCAGTGAGTGTGTCTGTCATGTGTCTGTCAGTGTCTGTGTGTCTGTCAGTGTCTGTGTGTCTGTCAGTGTGTGTGCCTGTCAGTGAGTGAGTGTGTGTGTGTGTGTGTGTCAGTGACTGTGTGTGTGTGTGTGTGTGTCTGTCAGTGAGTGAGTGAGTGTGTGTGTGTGTGTCTGTCAGAGAGGGTGTGTGTCTGTCAGATAGTGTGTGTGTGTGTGTGTCTGTCAGAGTATGTGTGTGTGTCAGTGTGTGTGTGCCTGACAGAGAGTGAGTGTGTGTGTCTGTCAGTGAGTGAGTGTGTGTCTGTCAGTGAGAGTGTGTGTGTGTCTGTCAGTTTGTATGTGTGTGTATGTCAGTGAGTGTGTGTGTCTGTCAATGAGTGAGTGAGGGTGTGTCTGTCAGAGAGTGTGTGTGTGTCTGTCAAATAGTATGTGTGTGTGTCTGTCTGTCAGAGAGTGAGTGAGTGTGTGTGTGTCTCTGACAGAGAGTGTGTGCATGTCTGTCAGTGTGTATGTGTCTGTCAGTGTGTGTGTTTGTCAGTGAGTGAGTGTGTGTGTATGTCATTGTGTGTGTGTGTCTGTCAGTGAGTGTGTGTTTGTCTGTCAGTGAGTATGTGTGTGTGTGTCTGACAGAGAGTGTGTGCCTGTCAGTCAGTGTGTCTTTTAGTGAGTGTGTATGTGTCTGTCAGTGAGTGTGTGTGTCTGTCAGTGAGTATGTGTGTCTGTCAATGAATGTGTTTGTGTCTGTCAGTAAATGTGTGTTGGCCAGTGTTGCAATGGCCGCAGCTGGACAGTGGAGGACCTGGAGGTGCAAAGAGGCATGCAACGCTATATCACATTCCGACTTGACATCAACATGCTCCACCTTCACAGGGTTTCAGGGAGTAGTTGGAGGATTCGTTTTGGCACAGGGTCTGGAGGCGCCACTGGGGGGAGTTGCATATTTGCAGCGGCACTGTTGTTGGCTAATATTGTATTTACTTATTTTTGAAACAAGGGCTAGGTTTATAAGAGGGGGTGCTAGGATTAAGTATAAATGGGGGACTGGGATTTAGTATAGAGGGAAGGACTGTGGTTTAGTAGAGGGAGCTGGGGTTTAGTAGAGGGGGATGTTTTTTTTATACTGTTCTTTTCAAAACATACCTACGTTTCTCAGAAAATTTACGTTTTTGGGTTGTTTTTGCAGCCCACATAAACTTAAACCTTGTTTATTTGGCCCGTGCTAGCCATTGAGTTTGACATGCTGGATTTACATGATTGACTTAAGTACATAGTTACAAAGTTTTGCACCACGTTTTTAGGAATGCTTCCCACATCTCCCGGGCCCTACAAGTTATTGCATTTGAATTAATTTGTAGATGTGCAATATAGAGAAAGCATAAATGGAACCTGCAGAAGAACGGATAATAGGTTAGATACTACCAGTGAATAGGGCCTCAGGATGGAGCAGGCCCACCAGACAAGATACATTGTACCTTCCTCCGACATTTCCAACATTTATAGAAACAAATAAGATAAATATGTGACAATTGAGTAGGGACCAGGAACTATTTGTAAAGGATTTTACACTGGGGCTCTACATGCAAAACTCAAGATGTACGTCCTTTATTGGTTTTAAGGGAGAGGTGTCACTGTTTCTCTGTTATCTCCATTCCCAAATCGGCTGCAAACAAAACAAAACAAAAACAAGAGTCTTGTTGGAAGCATACACATTCACATAGTTAATACACAAAAACATTTTCTTTTTTCACACACACGGCATGTGTTTGTGCTTTATGGTGCACATCCTAATGCAATAGGCTGCGCACGCCTATGATCTCAGTTTAGAATTGATATAGATTGAAAAATTATGAACTTCTATAATTACATATTTACATAGCCGAAAAGAAACGTGCATCCATCAAGTTCAGCCTTTCTCGCATATATTTTTGCTGTTGATCCAAAAGAAGGCAAAAAACCCAGTCTGAAGCACTTCTAGGCTGTGTGTGATATCTCCTTGACAAACAACTGTAAATTCCCTAGGTCTTAGGAACCCATAAAAAGCTAAATAGATAGCAGATTTGATCACCAGGTTTGTGTTGGGATCAAATGGGGATTCGTCAAGGAGATTGTTAAATAATCTAAAGATAGGCCCATCTATCGGAAGTCTGGTGGTGATAAGTGGAACCAAAACTTTAGAGATACCCTTTAAGATTTTCTTTATGGGGTATGATGACAAAAAGGGGGTGTTGTTAGGGAAATTTGTGAGGCTTTGATGCTGCACCCCCGTGAGGTATAATTTAATTGTATTGTGGGAAAGTTTTAAATGTAAGTGGCAAAAGGAGGCAAAAGCCACCATAGTTTGGGTAGAAAAATCGCCTTGTAATCCGAATTCAGCTGTGAATTTATTGAAAACGGTAAGTGCCCAACTGTAGGTGATAGTTGTGTTAGGTGATAGTGCTTGGTCCTAGTGTGGTGCATGAGTGTGTTCAATCCAGGATTAACTAGTGAAACCTCGGTGTTCTGGATGGTTGATGTTGGGCTGACGGGAGTGCCTGGAAGAATACCTGGAAGAATACCTGGAATTGAGATTGAGACAAGGCATCAGCGGCCGTGTTGTGGATACCCGGGATGTGAAAGCAAATTAAGTGGAACTGGATGGTTGCTGCTAGCCAGGTCAGCTTGCGAATCAGCCGCATAATGGTAAGGGAGGAAGAGCGCACCTTGTTAATGATATCGCAAGCTGACGAGTTGTTGGAATAGCATTTTACTGCCTTGCCGGACCAGAGTTACCCCAGGTGTGTGCGGCAGACACGATGGGGTAAGTTTCGAAAAGTGCTTCAGTCTCTCTAAAATCCGGCAAGGCATCCGTCTCAGTGGGCCAGTGACCGCTAAACCAGTGATTACCAAATATAGCTGCGAAACCCTTGTTGGCTGCAGTGTCAGTGTAAATGCAGGGTGAGGAGTCGAAGAGAGGGGGAATAAACCTGGAGATCTACTCCCTGGGGCTGGTGCAGGCCGTTGGTTCAGTTTAGCACCCGGATCTTCACGTGATTGGAGTGCAGTTGTTTTTTTTTTCTCGTTTTTTTTCTCTTTTTGCAAGTATTTTTAGAAAAAGGCAGGATAGCATATTATCTGTTTTCTACGAAGACAATTACATCATTGTCTGTGTCTTTACCTACGACCATGATAAATAATGACTCTGCAGATCAATAATTTAAAGCAGGTTGGGAAAAAGAGCTAAGATAGTCTATTACAGACGAAGATTGACAATGTATTTAAAGCTTTCAAATAAGGTCTGTGTGTAAATAATATAGAACTCACTTATAGACTTCTAACGTGGAGAGGAAGGATCTCTTTCAGATATATGGTGGAGATGTTCCTACATTTCACAGGTATGAGAGAACTCTTTGATTTAGTGGAGTCAATCATTCCTATCCCATTTAAGCATAAAGTGTGATACTTTCTACATTTCCTAAAATCCTCTTAAGTAGGCATAAAAAATTATATATTTTTGTTTTTTAGCATTGAAAACTAATATTGGAAAAAATTGGACTGTAATGGAGGTTTCCTCTCTAGATATTATTGAAAAACATATAAACCAAATTATTCAGATGGAATACATTTTACACTCAGCGAGCAAAACCTTGCATGTGTGTTTCATTAGATTTGGGAACCAATATTGTCCACTAATGGAAGACTTCTGGGAGGCCAGCTCAGATCAATCATTTAGAGCAGGGCTGTCCAACCTGCGCCCCCACCCCCAGATGTTGCTGAACTACAACTCCCATGATTCCCTTGCTATCTGTTTAATTGAAAGGATCATGGGAGTTGTAGTTCAGCAACATCTGGGGGGCCGCAGGGTGGACAGCTCTGATTTAGAGGGTAAAATGTGAACATTTGTGTCTTAACATAGCCAAACCGAAAGGAGATTTTGAGGACTGAATAAGGGGACTAAGGAGACAAGTTTAATAGGAGAGATGAATATCAGAAAATGAATTCATCAGTAACCTGAAAAGTATATTTTTTAATGTAATTTAATTTGAATTTATTGTCTATATTATTACTCATTTATATATTTGTTATTATAAAGTAGCTTATGAGCACGTTAAGTATAACAAAAGTCATAAAGGTTCAATGATGAGCATCTGTTAAATGAACAATATGCATTATGCTAAATATGAATTAATGTTATAGATTATAAAGTATAAGTATTACTACATGGCAAAATTATAGAAAAAATATTATTAAGATTAATGTGATAGATATGAATACACAATATATTGTAATTAATTTTTATTGTTTAATTTTATGTCACAAAAAAGATACAAGGACACAGGTTTAGAAATAAATAGCCAATATAGACCTTGATTTAATTACATTTGCTGGTGATTAAATGTTGGAAATTTTTCAAATGATTTAGCTAAAATATTTCCGTAGAAATATTTGTAGTATTGAATAATTTTCAAAATTTGTTAAATTGAGGCCATATTGTTCTATACGCTTTTATCACGTAAGAGATATCTTCTCTAAGATTCAGAAAATATAGAATGTACCTGCTTTTCCCTAAACAATACATGAATTGCGTTTCTAATTTCTTTATTTCTCATGCTATAAATAATGGGGTTAAACAATGGGGTCACCACGGTGTAAAAAAGAGAAGAGAACTTGTTGATATTCAATGCATATCCTCTGGATGGACTGAGATAGATACTAATTAGTGTCCCATAAAATAAACACACAACTGTCAAATGGGAGCTGCAAGTGGAGAAGGCTTTCTGTCTCCCCATGGTGGAGGAGATGCCAAGGATGGTATAGAAGATAGAGACATACGTGACAATGACAAATACAAATGGGAAGAGAACAATAAATGGAACAACCATGAAAGCTTCCATTTCAACTATAAATGTATCTGAACAGGAAAGCTCTAACAGAGGAAGGAAATCACAAAAGAAGTGGTCAATAATATTAAGATTGCAGAACTGTAAGCCACCAAGCAAGACACGAGTAATTGAAGCAAAAATAAAGCTAAATGACCAGGATAAGGTAACAAGTTTAATACACATCTTAAAGTTCATTAAGGTTGAATAATGTAGCGGGTCACAAATAGCTAAATATCGGTCATAAGACATTACAGTGAGAATATAGCACTCTGCTGCACCACAGGAACCAAAAATCTGAAGTTGGGTGAGGCAACTGAAGAGGGAAATAGAACTACCTTCTTTCAATATAACATGAAGCATGGTGGGCACAATGTTTGAGGTAAATAAGATATCACACAATGACAAATGACAGAGGAAAAAGTACATGGGGGAATGTAAGGTGTGACTCTTTGACACCAAAAAGACAATGATAATATTTCCGCTCATTATCATGGCATATATTATAAGAATGAGAATGAAGACTGGAATTCTGAAATTTTGGAGATTCTGAAATCCAAGGAGAAAGAATTCATTGAAGAATGTCTGATTTTTATCACTCATAATCTGCTGGGAAAGTAAAAAAATGTAGATGCAAAGTGTTGTTCACTACAAAACACATGCCACCCACAAACATGTTTATATAAGTCAAAAAGATACAGAAAAAGGAGTTGAGGGCTGCGCTTTGCAAAGGGTAAGTAAAAAAAGTAAAAATAAATAAAGGTAAAAACCAATGAGTTCATCCACATATAAGAGAAATATAAGTTAAAACAATCTCACTGATGTGCAGTAATATAATATAAGTCCTCAAGTGTCACTCTGTCCTTATGGTAGGTGGTCCATATATGTGAAGACAAAAATGAGAGAAGAAAAGGCTTCCAATGGTGAAATATTGTATGTTCAAGGTGTGATATATATTCAAAGGAAAAGGTATTTCACTCACATTTGTTGGAGCTTTATCCAGCTCTCGGAGAAGAGGCACTTAGTGGTTTGATCCCCACTATCGGATATACTGAACAGTTGGTCCGTCCGTCCGGTTTGAAGTTTCTTTAGTGTAGGCTAGGACCTACTCAGATGTGCAGTATTCGTTATGCTGGGGAGATAGGTCCGCCTTTCCGGTATTGGATGGTAGGTGTCCACGAGATATATAAAACAGCAGATAGTGCTCTCAGTATGAACAACACAGTAATATGTATAAATAAGTTATACTTACTGAAAGGTAAATCTGCTAATCTGGTGACCTGGTCCCTCTGGTCACTATTCTCCAACCCTCGATTGTCAGCTGAATATTCAGGGAAGATTTTTATGGAAGCGTATTAACCAGACACACACTCTTTGTTTTCCATAATCTTCTAATGTATTATAAAAAGGATGGCATATTTATACAGTATTGATTATGAACTTTGACATACATTGGTTATAATGTGCTTACAAAAGATAAATGTTGCTAAAAGCGGAAATAGCTGATCTTGCAAAAGACAACGGTCAATGTTAGTTTGCGGATGCGTCTGTTGATTCAAAAGCAGAAGTGATAAATCAAAAATAGAAGTGATAAATACACTTATTATAACCATTTACGCCTTTCACCTTTAAGGTTTTTTCAAAATGGTAAAAGACTGTCTTTTACCATTTTGAAAAAACCTTAAAGGTGAAACGCGTAAATGGTTATAATAAGTGTATTTTAGTCAATAAAAGTTATTTTTGGTTACCCTTCATTATAGGACCAATTTTATACTTATTTTATTGTACTCCATACACTTTTATTTATTTTTTTACTCCTGGCATATTTTTATAATATATTATTATTTTAAATTACTCCATTATTTTTATTTCATTTTATTTTTACACTTCTACTGTATTATTTTTTATTATTTATTATCTACCACTGGAGTGTATCCCGTCTAAAGAAATCCTGAGGTGGGGATAATTTCACCAGCGCTGTGGCAATAGAGCAGTATCTGTCTGCTCTATTTTTGTAAGTATAACTTATTGTTCATACTGAGTGTTGTTCATACTGAGAGCACTATCTGCTGTTTTATATATCTCGTGGACACCTACCATCCAATACCGGAAAGGCGGACCTATCTCCCCAGCATAACGAATATTGCACATCTGAGTAGGTCCTAGCCTACACTAAAGAAACTTCAAACCGGACGGACGGACCAACTGTTCAGTATATCCGATAGTGGGGATCAAACCACTAAGTGCCTCTTCTCCGAGATCTGGATAAAGCTCCAACAAATGTGAGTGAAATACCTTTTCCTTTGAATATATATCACACCTTGGACATACAATATTTCACCATTGGAAGCCTTTTCTTCTCCCATTTTTGTCTTCACATATATGGACCACCTACC
Source organism: Pelobates cultripes (assembly GCA_933207985.1). NCBI lineage: Eukaryota > Metazoa > Chordata > Amphibia > Anura > Pelobatidae > Pelobates > Pelobates cultripes. Next base: position 16,549,040 of record OW240914.1, read on the forward strand.
ATAAGGACGGAGTGACACTTGAGGACTTATATTATATTACTGCACATCAGTGAGATTGTTTTAACTTATATTTCTCTTATATGTGGATGAACTCATTGGTTTTTACCTTTATTTATTTTTACTTTTTTTACTTACCCTTTGCAAAGTGCAGCCCTCAACTCCTTTTTCTGTATCTTTTTGCCTTATAAGGGTTTTGTGAGGGATTCCCTTTCAGGGTTGCTGCTCAATTGAGTCAGCGCAGACTCTTCCCCTTTTTCTCTATGTTTATATAAGTACAAATGTTATTTTAGTCGGTAATGTGACAATAAAACATAAATATAAAATGATTTTAATCAAGCAAAAATGTATATATCGTGTAGGAGATTATTTTTTATTTTTTTTTAGTATTCTCTTTTGCCATGCTGTGTTGTTTAGTGGTCTTTAGCCTGGCAGTACAAAAAAAATGCAAATAACAATCTGAAGAAAAATACAAATTATTTTAGTTTACTAACGTTTAGTACTAACGTTTGATCAGCAGCATGAATAATGGTAAGTCAAAAAGAATGTTGATGACTTGACTATGTAGGACTGAAAACAAAGGCGAAATGAGGAGATTATTTAAATTGGAGTATAATATTTGATTGTAGTATCATACTTTTATCCAGTACAGTTATGATCTCAGTAGATTTTTTCAATGTACAAAAACAAATAAATAATGTATTAATTTCATTTATTCATCATAAATCTACTTTAAATTTCTACTATTGTTTATTTCTTTTTTTTTTGTTAAATTATTTTTTATTTCTTGTATACATTTACATACATAACATTTAAAACAAAGACAAGATATGACAAACATACATCAGAATTATTTGTTTAGTTTCTGTGTCATCTAAACCTTAAAACTGACTTACATGCATACATTCATGGCCCTGGAAGGAATGCAGGAGTGACGCAGTACCAGCAATCTTAACAGCTATCTATATTATGATTTGCTCGATTTAGAGATCTAACATTTTAATCAAATAATCCCATATTTGAGTTCCAATTTTTAATAAATAATGACTTCTAAAAATAAATAAAGAAGAATATTAAATGAAAAAAATCAATATGTAAAGCTCAGTTAATATAGCTACCATTAATTCTTCTAATTGTGTTCTTTTGTAATAACATTTCTTTTTGATATTTTTATTCTCATGATGTCCAGCGAAAATCACCTAATATTAAATGCACACCTTCATCCATTCTGGATTCACACATAGTGAATGCTCTTCAGCATCATTAAAGACTGCATAATTAATGCCATATTTATAATTTTGAAGCCAACAGGAAAGAGTCCTTGAAGAGCTGATAATTCCTCAAAGAGCATATTAACGTTCCAGCAAATAGTTTATTTGAATTATGTTTTCCACTCAATTATAGCAAGAAAATAAGTGATGCATGACTGCCTAATAAATAAACATTTAATAGTCCAATATTATAAAAGTAATGGACACCATAGATACATATTGTGACATGAAATTTCATCCAAAATTAAGAGCCGGATGTTCTACCACCAGATGAAGACCCAAAGAACCTAAGACAGACTTTACATTGGAATTTATAAATTTACCTTCAGGGTTTGTCTGAAAGTTACTTAAAAAGAGCCAGTTTCTTTATAGTAAATTCAACTACCGTATATACTCAAGTATAAGTCGAAACCCCTAATTTTACCCCCCAAAACTGGGAAAACGTATTAACTCAAGTATAAGAATAGGGTGGGAAATGCAGCAGCTACTGGTAAATTTCTAAATAAAATTAGTGTAACGAAATCCCTTATTGAACAGACCATGCGAACCAGCCTGTTCAGTTATTTAGATGGGTACAGAGTGATTTCGTGCAAATAGCGAGAAAAACAAATGAACTACCAAACCACCCGACCTCCCACTGAGGTCGTGGGGCGCCTATTAACCACCCAGACTTTGCGGTTAACCACAGACTAATTGGGGAATAGCTGGTGGTCCACGTTTATCTACCGAACACGTGGCAATTGCCATTTTGGATTGTCGACCGCTGAGCGGTAAATGGCGGTGATACCCTGGAACTAATTTTGGCTACTTATTTTGCCGAACACTGCTGCTACCTCTTCAGGTCCTCGTTCATACGGTGGAAAACCCACGAATGCCGGAGATACTACCCCATTCGTGCGTTGGATGTATGCGAAAGTGACCCCAGATAGCTACAGTATGGAACTTGTTGTCGGATACAAATACGCGAACTGCCGGTGAAAGCCAAACTTCAGTCGACGTTTTTGAGAACTGTATTCGAGGGATCTGAGCGCTATTTGCCTGGAATATGCACTCAGATCCAAGCTATCTGGGGATATGTGGGACTTAAAGTTTATGTTCTGTAAAATGTAAGTTATAGATTTTTATGCTGTTTTGCTAAAATAAGAAAAGCCATGTTTCTTTCTACCTGGAGATAATTAAGGCTCTCTTTACTCCTTTAAGTTAATTATCTCCAGGATGGAAAAGAGGGAGTGATTTATGTTAACGAAGAGTGCTTATGGTATAGCCACTGTGATTGGCTACTGGAATTCTTTTGTCCCAGTCTTCCATCTGGTCTCCTAGGGGAGTGTCCACCTGGTGGGAGACCTTCATAAATACCGGGCAGGTAGCCCACAGTAAATCAGATCGTTTTACCCCTTCATGAAGTCTCGACTCATGTTTGGGGGATTGGGAGTTATAATCACTTTGTTTCAGTTGGATTTCGGGGAAAGCTGCAAGGATCATCGCTGCACGAACTAAGGGATCCTTTACACTGGTGGCAAGCGGCGGGATTTTCTCCCGAACGGATGTACCAAAGAAAAACAAGTGGTGAATGGGGCATAGATACGAACGCTTGAAACGAACAACATTGAAGGAACTGCTGGAAGCTCGAGGCATAGTGGCAAGCAATAAACCGAAAGCCACGCTAATAGCCGAATTACTGGAGAGTGATCAAACCAGCGAACAGCAAATGGCGAATACAGAGGAAACAGAGTTCCAGAGAGATGTGAGATGGAGACTCAGCCTGGTAGGACCTAACCCTGCACCGGAGATCGTGGTACAGATCTTGGCACAAGCTACAGAGACCCAGAATGCCAGGGAAGCCCGAGAAGCCAGAGACAGATCACCTCCTGTGGATATTCTGTCGCTATCTGGATCTACAATGGAGCGGAAAATCAACTATGCTGCATTTAAAAGCTTCGTGGATATTGACAATTACTTACAAGATTTTGAGAGACAATGTGTGTTAGAAGATTTAGAAAGATCTAACTGGGCTGCGGTATTAAGCAGCAAATTATCGGGCAGAGTAGCAGAAGCATTGAGAGCTGTGCCAGATGGGGATATACAAAACTATGAAAAAAGAAAAGAGATTTTGTTGGCTCGGTACGCTGTAACTCCTGAAGCCCATTGAAGGAAATTCCGAGCCCTCAGGAGACAAGGCAAAGATTTGTATACTGAGTGGGCATTTCGGATGCAACGCGCTGCCAGTAATTGGATGCAGGGGAATCAGGCAACTACCTTAGAGGATGCCGTGCAATCGATATTACTGGAGCAATTTTTTGATTATACGCCAGTGGAGGTTAGAGACTGGGTCAGAGACAGAAAGCCACAGACGGTGGAGGAGGCAGCAAGGTTGGCAGATGAATTTCATGAGAGCTGACGGCTGGATGGAAATCGAGGGGTCCAGGGGCCGCGGCCTGCATCTGGTCCACCAACTATGCCACAGAGAGTAACGCCACCGGGGAGCAATACTACAAGTCTATATACAAAGACCGCTCCGATGTGTTATGGGTGCAAACAGGTGGGACACATCAAACCCAATTGCCCACAACGTACTACGGACCACTGGGGGCGGGCACCGGTGCCACCGCCCAAAGCCATGGCCCACTGTGTACAAGAAGAATACGACCCCCCGGCTCAAGGGGCACTCAGTAACGACAGCGAAAATTGGTCCACGTTACATGAGGTGAACCCCATACAAGCGGCTGGGGACAACAGGGCACACCATCGACAGTCGGTAAAGTTAAATGGGCAAGAAGCTAAAGCACTAAGAGACAGTGGGGCTACTATTACCCTGGTCCAGCCACACCGGGTCACCCCGTCGCAGCACACAGGATGCACCATTGCTGTAAGGGTGGCCGGTGGGGCAATTCATAAACTCCCAACAGCCCGGGTACACATTGATTGGGGTACCGGGGCCAAGGCCGTGGAAGTGGGCATCATGCCAGATTTACCAGCGGAGGTATTGTTGGTGTCAGAATATTTATATCAACAGACATTTTGTGCTAAGAAAGAAATTAAAAGTGTATATTGCCAGAGTCACTCAGAACAGAGCGGACTCCATTTTGTTATCTTCAGAAATTCAAAGACACATAACTTCCTTGATTTCACTAACCACTGAGCTAAGGAATGCATTATATAAACACAGACACTAGTGACAGAGAAGACTAAGTAATTAATTTTACTTTCTAAATTTTACAAGGTTCCATTGTAAGTAAGGGGTGAAATTGAGTTTAGAACTGTCAATTTTACAAATTACGATCAAAGTAGTTGCCACAAAGACTGAGACAAACACTTTGAACTGACAGCAAATCTAAGTTATGGTAGTCATTTTAGATAAGCCAAATGACGTCAAAATCGTCATCAGGAAAAGTTAACTCTTTCCTGCATAAGAAGGATTAGTTAGGCAAGACTGCCCTCTATGGATCAAATACCTAAATTGCGATCCATAGATTGAACACACCTACGGTTTCCTATAGGCTTATCAAATAATGACGTACAGAGAGTCTGGCCCTTTAAAAGTTAGGACAAAGGGGAGAGAGAAGGTAGTTGGCAGAGAGAGGGAGTTGAAGTTTTGGGATTCCAATTCAGACATGCAGAGAGAGAGAGACTCAAGAAACACTCTCTGGGACTAACATTCAGCTCTTAAACTCTTTGACACTTAGAATTTTACTCTGACTTTCTAACCAACACCACTTTTCTCTATCACTCACGCACCTCCATACAACCAGTCAAGTTCCTGGGACTACCTACTCATCTGATGAGAATATCTACATAACTGGTAATTATGCTGGTTTTATTTAATTAATTTAAATTAATTAAAATTTACTAATAGCATGATATATGACTGGATAAATCACGGTCAGATTTCAATATTTAGAAATCTTAGTTAACTAAAGAATATATAGTTATAAACATTCCATTCTGCAGGTGGAATTAAGAATAATTATATATTAATTTGATAGAATCACATGTTAGCATACCACTGTTTTTATCCAGGTGTATTGATTTGCTCTAAAATAAGACAAGATATCTTTTTAGGCAAATTAAAATTCGGCTTTTGTAAGAGTCTGGTAGATTATTCTTATTGGATGGTTCCAGTAAATGACTAATGAGCTGGTCTGAATGTTATTTTAATTGAAATTCACAGGAGAATAGGATACTATATGCCTAGGAGGATCTAGCCAGCATTGAAAGGGTTACTCAGTTGATTTAACTGTTAGCCAAGGTTTTATGGCTTTTCGCTGTGAAAAGCTTTACTTTTTGTCTGTAAAGTACCCTCATAAATCTTATTAAGTGACAGATGATGCTGTTAGCCATTGGAATGTGTATAGCCATTCCATTGTATTGTATACTTATGTTATACTAAATATTCACTGATTAATATCATGCATGCTGCCTAATAATCTTGTTATTTAATATGTCACAATAAATTAAATCTATTTTTATAACACATTGTGATTTTTATTGTATGGAACACATTTCACTTATTTGATAAACAATCTCTAAGATCTAAGAGATTTTAAATAGTGGGCGATTCTTGACTGTTTAATATTATTATCCCATAAATACCCCCACATTGGGAAATGATTACGGTTGCTTAACTTTACAATTGGCAGCTCTCAGTCCAGAAGGAGCACTACCTGTCACCACCCGGCAGCAAGCCAGAGCTATGGAGGCCTCCCCCTCAACCAATGACCAGGTAAGCAATAACCCCCTGATGATTAACCCTGACCATACCTCGTATTGGGGTACCCCCAAAGACTTTGAGCAAGCCCAGCGGGAGTATCCCACACTAAGAGAGTATCAGAGGGAGGCAGACCAGCCGCAGGGACACGGAGAGCAGGCAAGATTTACCTGGGAAAAGGGGTTACTATACAGGGTGAACGGGGGAACAGAGAGAGGAGCGGGCCAGGTAGAAAAATTCCAATTAATCGTACCCCGTAAGTATCTGGCGGAATTATTGCAGATTAGCCATGATATTCCCCTAGCAGGGCATTTAGGCATAAAAAAGATTAGAGACCGACTCACCCAGTCATTTTTCTGGCCAGGAGTCACTAGAGAGTTGCAAGACTATTGTAGGACCTGCAAGGTATGCCAAAAGGTAGGGAAGAGAGGGATCACCCCCGAGCAAAACTACATCCCCTACCCATTATTGAGGAGCCATTTTTCCGGGTAGCTGTCGATTTAGTCGGGCCACTCAGCAAGCCCAGTCCATCAGGAAAGAAATACATTCTTACTGTGGTGGACTACGCTACTCGCTATCCGGAAGCCATAGCTCTGTCAAATATACATGCAGAGACAGAAGCGGAAGCCCTGGTTCAGGTATTCACTAGGGTGGGATTTCCTAGAGAGATAGTGTCAGATCAGGGAACCCAATTCACAGCGGTGGTTACCCAACAGCTCTGGCAGAGCTGTGGGGTAAAACCCATATTAAGTTCTCCCTATCACCCCCAAACCAATGGCCTCAGTGAGCGTTTTAACAGCACCCTTAAGCAAATGCTCATCACGTTCACAGAGACCTGTCGGAATTGGGAAAAGTTTCTTCCCCATTTGCTTTTTGCCTACAGGGAAGTTCCCCAGGAGTCCACCGGATTTTCCCAGTTTGAATTACTATACGGGAGACGGGTCCGGGGACCCCTAGATCTAGTACGGGAACATTGGGAAGACGATATGGAACAAGCAGGTACCCCTATAGTCTCCTTTGTACTAGAATTGAGGGACCGTCTGCAGGCTCTGACCAAAACGGTTCGGGAGAACCTGCATGCGGCCCAACAACGGCAGAAGTACTGGTACGATAAGGGAGCTAGAGACCGTATATTTGAAGTAGGACAAAAAGTCCTAGTGCTTAAGCCCATTAAGACGGATAAGTTACTAGCATCATGGCAGGGCCCCTACACTATAATAGAGCGGATCAGTGATACCACGTACATTGTGGCAGACTGTTCTGATGGAAGAAATAGGCGATCCTTCCATGTAAATATGCTCAAGCCATATCGCGAGAGAACAGAAGAGGTCTCCGCGGTATGCGCTCCAGTGTATGAGGATAGTGAGGGTATCCCTTTACTGGATATGCTTCCCCAAGAACCTACAGGGGTAGAACAGGGACAGTTAGGCCCGAATTAAGTCCTGAGGAGCAAGCTCAGGCTTCCCAACTGTTAAAGGAGTTTGGGGCATGTTTTCAGCAGCCCCAGGGTATACGATCCTGGCAATCCACAGAGTGGAGACCCCAGGCCAGTTACCCCTATGGCAGCAGCCCTACGGAATCCCCAAAGCAGTACAGGAAAGCATGTTAAAGGAAATCCAGGACATGTTAGAACTGGGAGTAATAGAGCCGTCCCAAAGCCCGTGGGCTTCCCCTCTAGTCCTGGTCCCTAGAAAAGACGGTACCACCAGGTTCTGCATGGACTACCGCAAACTAAACAATTGGACAGTTACCGACGCATACCCCATGCCCAGAGTAGACGAGCTGCTGGACCGCATGGCTGGGGGGAATTATTTGACCACTATTGATTTGTGTAAGGGATATTGGTAAATCCCTTTGGAGCCTGGGGCCATTCCAAAATTGGCATTTGTCACCCCATTTGGCCTATACCAGTTTAAGGTTATGCCCTTTGAGATGAAGAATGCCCCAGCTACATTCCAAAGGATGGCGGACCGGCTCCTAGAGGGATTTCAGGGCTTCGCTTGTGCCTACCTGGACGATATAGCTATCTTCAGTGGTGCTTGGGAAGCCCACCTGGAACACATCTCAGTAGTGCTCAACCGAATTCAGAACGCAGGGCTCACCCTGAAGCCTGAGAAATGCCATGTAGGCATGGCTTAAGTCCAATATTTAGGCCACAGAGTAGGGTCGGGAAAGCAGAGACCAGAGCCAGCTAAGATTGAGGCCATCACCCAGGGGCCCCAACCCCGGACTAAAACACAGGTTATGGCGTACTTGGGCACCGCGGGTTATTATAGGAAATTCGTAGCTGAATACAGTGCCCTAGCCAAACCCCTGACCGACCTCACCAAAAAGTCCCTACCCCGACAAGTAGTCTGGTCCTCTGAGTGTGAGGAGGCTTTACAGAAACTCAAGGCTGCGTTAAGTGCATCTCCTGTGTTGGCGGCACCTGATCATACTAAAAGGTTTCTCGTTCACACAGATGCCTCAATGTTTGGACTGGGAGCAGTATTGAGCCAGGTGGGAGACAATGGCATGGATCACCCGGTGGCGTATCTGAGCAGGAAATTGTTACCACGCAAAGTCAGTTATGCCACCGTTGAAAAAGAGTGTCTGGCATTAGTTTGGGCGCTCAAAAAGCTACAACCTTACCTGTATGGACGCTACTTCACCGTGATGACTGACCACAACCCTTTGATTTGGCTTAACAGAGTAGCTGGCGATAATCCCAGGCTACTCAGAAGGAGCTTGGCACTGCAACCTTACAATTTTACAATGCAGTATCGCCCCGGGTAGCAGAATGCCAATGCAGATGGCCTGTCGCGGCAAACTGAACTAGAAAAGTAATTATTTTGTTTTTTTTTGCCGGACATCCCTTAGCCGACCTGTTAGGATCTAAGCAGGTATGCCGTTCCATGGGACTAAGGGGAAGCTGTGTAACGAAATCCCTTATTGAACAAACCATGCAAACTAGCCTGTTCGGTTATTTAGATGGGTACAGAGTGATTTCGTGCAAATAGCGAGAAAAACGAATGAACTACCGAACCACCTGACCTCCCACCCAGACTTTGCGGTTAACCACAGACTAATTGGGGAATAGCTGGTGGTCCGCGTTCGTCTACCGAACACGTGGCAATTGCCATTTTGGATTGTCGACCGCTCAGCGGTAAATGGCGGCGATACCCTGGAACTAATTTCGGCTACTTATTTTGCCAAACACCGCTGCTACCTCTTCAGGTCCTCGTTCATACGGTGGAAAACCCACGAATGCCGGAGATACTACCCCATTCGTACGTTGGATGTATGCGAAAGTGACCGACCCCAGATAGCTACAGTATGGAACTTGTTGTCTGATACAAACACGCGAACGGCCGGTGAAAGCCAAACTTCAGTCGACGTTTTGGAGAACTGTGTTCGTGGGATCTGAGCGCTATTTGCCTGGAATATGCACTCAGATCCAAGCTATCTTGGGATATGTGGGACTTAAAGTTTATGTTCTGTAAAATGTAAGTTATAGATTTTTATGCTGTTTTGTTAAAATAAGAAAAGCCATGTTTCTTTCTACCTGGAGATAATTAAGGCTCTCTTTACTCCCTTAAGTTAATTATCTCCAGGATGGAAAAGAGGGAGTGATTTATGTAAATGGGGAGTGCTTATGGTATATCCACTGTGATTGGCTACTGGAATTCTTTTGTCCCAGTCTTCCATCTGGTCCCCTAGGGGAGTCTCCACCACGTGGGAGACCTGCATAAATACCGGGCAGGTGGCCCACAGTAAATCAGATCGTTTTACCCCTTAATGAAGTCTCGACTCATGTTTGGGGGATTGGGAGTTATAATCACTTCGTTTCAGTTGGATTTCGGGAGAAGCTGCAAGGATCATCGCTGCACGAACTAAGGGATCCTTTACAATTAGATCCCCCCAAAATTATATTAATTGAATATTTATTTACAGTGTGTGTAAATAATGAATGCAGTGTGTGTGTGTGTATAATGCAGCGTTTGTGTGTGTGTGTATGAATGCAGTGTGTGTGTGTGTGTGTGTGTATGAATGCAGTGTGTGTGTATGAATGCAGTGTGTGTGTGTATGAGTGCAGTGTGTGTGTATGAATGCAGTGTGTGTGTGTGTATGGATGCAGTGTGTGTGTGTGTGCATGAGTGCAGTGTGTTTGTGTATGAATGCAGTGTCTGTGTGTATGAATGCAGTGTGTGTATATGATGCAGAGTGTGTTTGTGTATGTGATGCAGAGCCTTGGTGGGGGGTGGGCATTTTTATTATTTTTTAAAAATGAATTTTATTATTTTAATATATATTTTTTATATTATTAATATTTTTTTTATTTTAATGTTATTTAAATCTTTATTTATTTTCATCCCCCCTCCCTGGCCATGTATCAATCTCTCATTCCCTGGTGATCCAGTGGTGTGTACTATGCAGGAGGTGGGCTGGCAGCGAGCTGTAACTTACCTTTACTGCAGCTCCTGTCAGCTCCCTTCATCTCCGTGCCGGTCAGCTCCCCTGTCAGCTCCCATTGTAAGTCTTGCGAGAGTGGCACGGAGCGTTACCATGGTAACCCCATGGCTCTCGCAAGACTTACAGTGGGAGCTGACAGGGGAGCTGACCGGCATGGAGATGAAAGGAGCTGACACGAGCCTATTGCTTGGAAGAAGATGTGAAGAGCTTATGATACTGTTTATACAAATTTGGAGTTAAACTGTTTGTAAAATGGCAGATTAAATTTAACATAGAGAAATGCAAAGTTATGCACTTCGGGGTTAAGAATGCACAAGCAATTTACACCCTAAAACGTAGTGAACTAGGGATAACCACACACGAGAAGGATTTAAGAATTGTTATAGACAACAAATTAGGCAGCAATATGCAATGTCAATCTGCCGTTACTGGCATGTATAAATAGGGGCATCAATTCTCAAGATGAAAATATAATTTTTCCTCTTTATAAATCGCTGGTAAGACCACACCTTGAATATGCTGTGCAATTTTGGGCACCTGTTCTAAAGAAAGATATCATGGCACTAGAAAAAGTGCAGAGATAAGCTACAAAATTGAAAAAAGGAATGGAGAATTTTAGTTATGAAGAAAGGCTAAAACATTTAAATCTCTTTAGTTTGGAAAAACGGCGCCTGAGAGGGGATATGATAACATTATACAAATATATTTGGGGCTAGTACAAACCATTATCTGGAAATCTATTCATAAACAAGGCTATACATAGGATACAAGGTCACACATTTAGGCTGGAAGAAAGGAGATTTCATCTAAGGCAGTGGTTCCCAAACCAGTTCTCATGGCCCACCAACTGTCCAGGATTGATGTATTTCCCTGTTTTATTCCAATGGAGATACTAACAAAACCTGGACTGTTGGTGGGTCTTGAGGACTGGTTTGGGAAACCCTGATCTAAGGCAAAGAAAAGTTTTTTTTACAGTAAGAGCAATACGGATATGGAATTCTCTGCCTGAGGAGGGGGTTTTATCAGAGTCTATACAGATGTTTAAACTGCAATTGAATAAATTGTAATAGAAAAGATAAAAAAGATATGATAAATTAAAAACCTGCCTTATCACGAATATATTGTCCGACTAGACAACCTCTCGTTCTTAATGGAAATAGAGATTAACAAAATAATGAAAATTGTACCCAAGGTACCCACTAGATGTTAGCAGCTGCAACAAAATAAAGAATTTTCCCAAATCCTATACTTTAAATGCTAATTGACATTGTCAGCGCTTAGAAGATAATCACTTTAAAATGTATCAAGGGTGCACACATATAAAAATTTATCTAAAAACTGTCTCAATAAAAACAGTATAAATGTCCCTAAAAAATCCAAAGTCTGTTCAATTCACATATAAGTTCCTTTGGGGGAAAGTCCAAATTCCTACTGTAGCAATTGAGGACCCAATGGTGTACTGGAAATTCCTTAAGGCAAAGAGAGACAAAATAACATTTATTGCCCCAGTGCAAAAAATCCCAAATAGGAACTCTTACAAAATTAAAATGTGGTACTAAGGACCACGGAAATGGCTCTTATAGCTGCTCGTTCTCCTGAAGTCCCCGAAGGAATGCCCGGTTCTCCAGAGGAGAATTCTTAAAACAATAAAAGTACATATAATGTGCATTTTGTTAACAATATAATAACCCTTTAAATCTTTATACCAAATGCTCTGTACACTTCTACAATCAATTTAGGCACTCTAATGTTGTAACATTAATGTTTACAATATTTATCTGTTGAGGGTTAATCCTTATCGCTGCTATCGATGATCGATTATTCTTGCGGACACTCCTAATTTCTTACTTGTAAACCTTGATGTATTCCAGTGGTAGTCAACCTTTTTCTACCTACCGCCCACTAATTCATCTTTCTTGATGGAAAAATTTCCTTACCGCCCACCAGTTTTTGCGCAAATGCAGAATATTTTTTAGAAAGGAGGGTGTTTTTTACTTTATGCATGTTTACAATGTTTAACTTTATAAAGTTTAATGAGAAAACAAAGTAAATTGAAATTACATTTACTAGTGATTAATGAGATCCTTGACGTTGTTGCTGCGAGACTAAATATTTGATATCTGGTTCGATTTTCATAAGGAACAAACAAAGGTCTCCTCTTTCGGTGATATTCAGACGATTTCTCTGTTTGCTCATAATATGATTTCTCATCTGTGCATCAGCTCCCCTCCTCGCCCTCCTCAATTCTCCTCCCCACCTTTTTTTTTTTTTCTTTTTTTCTTTTTTTAACCTTCCTTATAGCAATGCCCAGTAGGAAGGCTGAGCTAGGTAGCCCACTTACTATTATTAGCCAACAACAATTCTCTCCTTTTCCTTCTTTCTCCTTTTTACAAGTACTCTGCTCTTTCTTTCTCCTATTCTACAAATACTCTGCTCCTTCTTTCTTCTATTCTACAAGTACTCTGCTCACATACAAACACATACACAAACTCAAACATACACTTACAGACACACACACTCACAGACAAACTCAAACACACACTCACAGAGAAACACATGCACACAGACAAACACACACATTCAGAGAAACACATACACACAGACAAACACACTAACAGAGAAACACATACACAGACTCGCACATACACTTACAGACACACACACATATACTTACAGACACACACACAAACACACTCACACATACACTTACAGCCACACAAATTATTATTAAATGTCCACCCAGCCTCCCTACCTGGAGAGCTGGTGTGGATCTGTCCCTGGGGTCCAGTGGGCCTTCACTTCAGCAGGCGTCAAAGTTCTAATCCGAGGCGGTGAGGGAGCTCTAACCTCTCTGTTCTGCTCCCTCGCGGGCTGTCTACTGATGCCAGGATCTGGAATATGACGTCATATTCTGGCTCCCGCGGCATCAGCAAACCCCGCGAGGGAGCAGAGCAGAGAGGTTAGAGCTCCCTCGTCCGCCTTGGATTAGAACTCTGCCGCGCCGGGGGGTCCAGAAGGTGGCCTGGCAGGAGGGAGCGCTTCCCTCCTGCCCGTCACAGAAATCTTGCGCCCCAAGCCGCTCACGCCCGCCCACTCTAAAAAGGAGAAATCCTCTCAAACAGAGGATTTAGCCGCCGAAATCCCTACCGCCCACCTGGAATCCTGAAACGCCCACTAGTGGGCGGTAGGGACCAGGTTGACAACCCATGATGTATTCAATACTTGTTGACTCAAAGTTTCCGGCTTGTCTAACTCTTTTTTTCATTAAACAAACCAAGTTATATTTCAAGTTGTTTTGGGAGGCATAATTCTAATAAATGAAACAAATGTATCTTTCGTTGTTTTTTGTATCAAATTGTTAGCATTAACACTTTGTATAAAATTCATTTTCGAAAATTGGGCATGTGGAAGAAGCTGTTTGATCTTCCACTTATCATTTTGTGCTATCGCTCATATCTAAAGAAATTTTTTTGAGCGGTATCAAAATTTTCCATTAGGGCATAAAAACTAAACAGTGATTCTCCCATACCCCTACACTTTCATTACAGTGATGGCTCATGTTCCCTCCCAAGAGAATTTGTATCATCTATTAAGTATAGTTAAATTCTAATCTACGTTTAGTAAAATTCAATACAGTGCACTATGGACTAGATGGATTAGTTATGTTCTTTCTTAAAGGTATACTCAAATATGTAAGGTTAACTCTCAGCTTCAAGAATTATCTATCAGCTTCCCAATAAACTTAAATGTAAATGTTCCCTCTCCTGTTTCTCCATGGGAGAAATGTAAAAGAAAATGTGAGAGAAAAAGGAGAATAACACAAAAAAAAGAAAGAAAACAGGACCAGAGACAAAAAAGCCCGTTCTTATGGCAATAGCCCACTGGCAGGTACTTCTCATATCAAGGAGCAAGAACTAAATCTGTAATACACAATATAACAAAAATAAATCCAAAACAATCCAAAACTTGTAAATAATCTGACTGCTATAAACATATGAATATAGGGAGCAGGGGTTTCGTCCTTATTGTAACACCCTGCTAATACTGCACTACAGTATATTAGCCAATTCTAATTCTGCATTTAAACCTAAAGGAGTTAGAGTTTTCACGTTGTAAATCCAGAACATTTCCCGGTATGTTCAAACTTTACTCAATTCACCTCCCCTCCATGGTACTTCTACTTTCTGAATACCACAGTATGTGAGTAGTGCTGGATCGCTGTTATGGGCTTCGGACAGCCTGCCTTTGTGCACGAGGCAGACGCTGTCTCCTCTGGAGAACCGGACATTGCTTCGGGGACTTCAGGAGAACGAGTAGCTATAAGAGTCATTTTCGTGGTCCTTAGTGGTGAGTACCACATTTTATTTTATTTTATTTTGTAGGAGTTCCTATTTGGGGGGGATATTCTGCACTGGGACAATAAATGTTATAGAGTTACACTATATTTTATCTCTCTTTGTCTTAAGGAATTTCCAGTACACTATTGGGTCCTCAATTGCTACAGTAGGAATTTGGACTTTCCCCCAAAGGAACTTATATGTGAATTGAACAGACTTTGGACTTTTTAGGGACATTTATACTGTTTTTATTGATAAAGTTTTTTACATACATTTTTAAATGTGTGCACCATTGATACATTATTTAAGGGGATTATCTTCTAAGCGCTGACAACATCAATTAGCAACTACAATTAGATAAATACTTGCAAAAACATAATATACATGGATATAATTTCTAATTAGTGGGGTAATAGCTGCTTGATCCAAGGAGACATCTGACTGCTATTTTGGGGTCAAGAAGGAATTTTTTCCTAGTTTGTGGCAAAATTGGAAGCACTTCAGACTAGGTTTTATGTCTTCTTTTGGATCAACAGCAAAAACATATGCGAGGAAGGCTGAACTTGATGGACGCAAGTCTCTTTTCAGCTAAGTAACTATGTAACTATGTAACTGTTATTAACCCATAAGATAAAATTTAATTTAGGACCTCCACACACCATAGCACCTTTATTGAGATAAAGTTGTTACGGTGACTGGAGTGTTACCTTAATATGGGATCTAAGTGACATTTGTGTTATTTGAATAAGTTATAAATTATCTATGGTTTAACCAGTACAGTACCAGATTAAAAAGGCCAGCTTCATGGGGTAATAATGTCATGCACACAAGTAGCAATCTTACATTTTGTTTCATTAATTCAAACCTGTAAATGACCAAGATTTGAGATTGCTACTTGTGTGCCTGACGTGTACTCATCTGATTTAGAATCTGATGACTATGGAGGCCATTGGAGCATACCAAACTCATTGTTTTGTTTCTAATGATGTGTGATCTGTGACAAATAGTGATGTACCGAACTTTTCGCCGGCGAACGGTTCCCGGCGAACATAGCATGTTCGCGTTCGCCACAGTGGGCGAACATATGCGCGGTTCGATCCGCCCCCTATTCGTCATCATTGAGTAAACTTTGACCCTGTACCTCACAGTCAGCAGACACATTCCAGCCAATTAGCAGCACACCCTTCCTAGCAGACCCTCCCACCTACTGGAAGGCATCCATTTTACATTCATTCTCAAGCTGCATGCTTAGTGAGAGGAGGGAAAGTGTAGCTGCTGTTGATTAGATAAGGAAATGCATAGCTAGGTTAGGGTTAGGGTATGCTTTTTTTTTTTCTGTGTAATGTAATTGCAGTTAGTTGTCTGCCACTGCTGCCAGCTTCTGTGTCAGGCTCACAGTGGATACTGTGCCCATTTGCCCAGTCAGTGCCACCACTCATATCTGGTGTCACAATAGCTTTCATTTAAAAACAAAAAACTTTTTTCACTGTTATAGATTGAATAGCAGTCAGTTGTCTGCCACTGCTGCCAGCTTCTGTGTCAGGCTCACAGTGCATACTGTGCCCATTTCCCCAGTCGGTGCCACCAATTACATCTGGTGTCACAATAGCTTGGATTTAAAAACAAAAAACACTTTTTTCACTGTTATAGATTGAATAGCAGTCAGTGTCCTTAAAGCGGGTGTGTTACGCTAACAGTGGATACGCTGACAAGTGCCACTAATTAGATCTGGTGTCACAATAGCTTGGATTTAAAAACAAAAAACTTTTTTTACTGTTATAGATTGAATGGCAGTCAGTGTCCTTAAAGCGGGTGTGTTACGCTAACAGTGGATACGGTGCCCAGTGCCACCACTCACGGGTGTCATAATAGCTTGCATTTAAAAACAAAAAACTTTTTTCACTGTTATAGATTGAATAGCAGTCAGTGTCCTTAAAGCGGGTGTGTTACGCTAACAGTGGATATGGTGCCCAGTGCCACCACTCACTGGTGTCATAATAGCTTGCATTTAAAAACAAAAAAACTTTTTTCACTGTTATAGAATGAATAGCAGTCAGTGTCCTTAAAGTGGGTGTGTTACGCTAACAGTGGATACGGTGCCCAGTGCCACCACTCACTGGTGTCATAATAGCTTGCATTTAAAAAAAACAAACTTTTTTCACTGTTATAGATTGAATAGCAGTCAGTGTCCTTAAAGCGGGTGTCAGGCCTACAGCCTGTGCTCTGCACAACTGTGCCAGTGCACATTGCCACTCATATCTGGTCTCACAGTAGCTTGCACGCATAGTACCACTAATCCCCAAAAAAAGACAGGCAGAGGCAGACCACCCCGCAGGGGCCATCGTGGTCGTGGTGCTGTGATTCCCTTTGGCCCTAGAATAATGCCCAGTTTTCAGAGGCCACGTACCCTGAACTTGAAAAGTTCTGAGGACATAGTTGACTGGCTAACACAGGACACCCAATCTTCTACAGCCTCAGCTCAGAACCTTGACGCACCATCCTCCTCCAGCTTAGCTTCAGGCACCTCTCAGATACCACTCACCCGCCTGCCGCCACCACCAAAACTAGCACCACAGCCGCTTCAGTTGGTATGTCAGAGGAGTTATTCACACATCCGTTTGAAGAAATGAGTGATGCGCAACCATTATTGCCAGAGGATGTAGATAACGGGGATATGTCTCAGGCAGGCAGCATTACACACATGGACGTACGGTGTGATGATGATGATGATGTTGTACCCACTGCTGCTTCCTTTGCTGAGTTGTCAGATACAAGTGAAGTGGTTGATGATGACGATGCGTCCATGGATGTCACGTGGGTGCCCGCTCGTCAAGAAGAAGAACAGGGCGAAAGTTCAGATGGGGAGACAGGGAGGAGGAGGAGACGAGTTGGAAGCAGGGGAGGTCGTCGCAAGGAGCTAGTGGCACAGTCAGACAGCATGCATCGACACCCGGGGTCAGCCCGACAGCACGCCAATCAACGCATGCTGTGTCCACCACCAGAATGCCGTCATTGCAGAGCTCAACAGTGTGGAATTTTTTTTGTGTGTCTGCCTCTGACAACAGCGATGCCATTTGCAACCTGTGCCAAAAGAAACTGAGTCGTGGGAAGTCCAACACCCACCTAGGTACAACTGCTTTGCGTAGGCACAAGATCTCACATCACAAACGCCTATAGGATCAACACATGAGTACAAGCAGCACGCCTACTCTAAGCCGCCATCCTCCTCCTGGTCCAGCATCTTCAGCCACGTCAACCACTGCTGTCCTCCTTGTCCCCTCTCAACCATCCGCCACTCCGTCTCCCGCCTTGAGCAGT
>OW240914.1:16578061-16615943 GCA_933207985.1 Pelobates cultripes
TTTAATAGGAGAGCCGGAGAGAGTGTACTGCTCAGGGAGCGTGTGTTATAGGATGCATGGAGAGAGCATATTGCTCATGGAGTGCGTGGTACATTGGTTAGAGCTCCTAACGATATATATTCATCTATCTCAAATCCTCATAGCTTGAAAGCCTGTTGGAGCAAATGTCACCTCTAAATATCCCCTTCCTAGAACTGTAAAGCTCTGCAGAATATGTTGGTAATAAAAATAGTAATATATCATATCAGTGCAGTGCAGCAGAGAGCATTTTGTGATAATATCCACTTTCTCAAAAATTGGACATTAAAAATAATTCCAAATTGTTCTCTACGTTTCCAGCCGGAAAAAAAATATCTGCCGAGATGATTTTTTTTCCTGAACACAGCAGATATATTACTAGAATGGAAAACTGTAAGATTTGCTCAGACTAATAAAATATTAATTGTAAAGTATTCCATAGGGTCATACTGTAACTATTACTTGGTGAATGTGTCTCATACAATACAGATTTGCATATTTGGTTTTCATATTATTAATATTGTTTCTATGGTTGCATTTTCCAATGGACTAGTGGAATTAACACAGAAGATCCTGAGATTGTTCCATTGTTATCCTTTACACATGAAGCTGTGCTCTTTGAGAATATACATTTCTGTAGGTGCAGTTTTAATTAAAGATATTATGTTTTAAACGGTACACACTATGTTATGTTGAGCATCCCCAGTTGGGAGCATTGCCTGTTATTCTCGACGAACAGGTTTGTTTGATTCCTGCAGTTCCCATGTGGTACCAAAAAAAAAAGAATTGATTGTTGGGAAAATAGATGATTAATGGTCAGATGTGTCTTTTATTCTTTTTTTTATTTACAGATCAAGCGAGAAGTAAGCAATAGAGGGAAAAAAGGAACAGTAAGAAGATCTATATTTATATATTTATAATATATAATAAATGTAGAGAGATTTTTTATATTATATATTAAATAAATATTGAGAGATTTTTTTTTAATTGACGCTCATTTTTCCCCTCTATTTGTTCCTTCTTCTCAATTGAAAATTGCACTATATATATATTTATTGGATTTGTTGCATTAGTCCAGTAGATGGCAAAATAAAAGAGTATTGCAGTAGGCAATATTTTTTTTTTTTATAGTGCTAACATACTTTAAAAGACAAGCTTTCTGGAGTTTTCCTCCCTTCCTCAATTTTGAATAAATTAAATCATTCCTAAAAACACCACGGAAAAGACTTCTTCAAGTAAAAAAAAGAATAAAAACAGGATACTACTAGTTATCTACATCTTAACTCACGTACGTAAAGAGCTATAGCTGCTAATCTCAGCTGTTCCACTTACAAAAATATTTCCTCAGACCCCCATACTAGCATTCAAACAACCACCTAACCCGAGACAAAGATTGCTCTGCAGAAAACTGACCCCAGAACAGAATGTCACCGTACGATGCAACAAATCACTCCGCAAACTGTGCCTCAGAATGAACCTACACAGACACTCAATCGAGAACCACCAGGAAAATAAATATTGTCCCCCTGTTGGTCATTACGTCATCCAGGCTGATCTCTCCATCCAAAACCTCAAGATTAAAGTTCATACAGGGAATATTAAAGACTCTCATGAATGGACAATTGAGAATATAATTATCACACATTACAACACCATAAATGGCATTCTGACACACTACCAAAACTTTATATATATATATACACACATCTTAATGTCATACATTTTTTGTTCTATACTTCCACTTTAGCTATAGTTGAGCAATTTATAGATACACATATGTGCAGCTGTGTATTTGTCTGCCTCTCTATATTATAATTTTATGTGCTTATTTACTCTCCTATGTATATTCACTTGTTCTGGCGATTGTGAGACAATATGTACCTTTCACTCTCAGCCACATCTTCTGCTATTTATAACACCCCACTCACTCCCCTCCCCTTCTCTAACAACATCAGTGGTTTTACATGTTAAACTCTATTATATTGCTTAGTATTGCTTCAGTCCTCAGGGAGAGAGGGGAACTATTTTTTATGTTAGTCCATTAAAAAAGGTATCATTGCACACTGCACTTTGGTTCATGAAATAATGTTACTGAAACAAAATAATCATCCAAGCCAATTTGCCACATAGACAACTTTCAGCCTGTCTGAGCAACAGCTTGTTTGTTTGTTTCATACAAATTGACTTGGCTGAAATAAATAGCAAAAAAGAGAAAGTAAAAACATTAGTAATGAGGAGAAAAATAAAAATACTGCACTGTGGACTCTTAAACAAAGTCGGGGAAAGCTAAACAAACCAAGGTATGACTGAATGGAAGGTAGCCATTTTGTATATGGTATATAAATGTCTAAATGTATGAGAGTGGTCTGGCTAATGCAATGTCTACTATTGTGCACTTCAAGTTTTCAGAAAATAACAGTGACCAGGTTAATGCATTGTTAAAGCATGGCCCTGGTAAGAGCAGTACAGGCAATGGATGTAGTTGTAGCAGTAGGATGTTAAAAATCTAGTGAGGACCTTTATAAAGACTGTCAGTATTAAACACTGGTAGACTGGTTACAAGAGGCTGGTCATGCAGGGGAAATGGTGCTGTGTGTACGAATCACTGGTTATGACCACTTGTCCACATAGCGTACAGTGAGTGGAAGCAGGTCATTGATGTCTGAAGTCACTGGCTACATAATTAATTTTTATGATTAACATGTTCAGGGAATCACAGGACAATTGCATATTATGTCACACTATGTCCCACCTACCCCCAAAAAAAATGATAAAATAAAATATACAGAAAATGTTTTATATATGTATAAGCCCACATACTATATGCTTCATTTTGTTAATAATTACTTTGTTTTGTCTTGTTTGGTCAGATCTTCAGAGTGTGGCAAACACTATGTACTCCTTTATTCAAATGATATGGATGATTTCACTGGCAACAACATGCTAAGCTTTTTTATAAATTGGAAACATTACTCTATATTTATTATTCACTCTTTTTGATAAGAATGCATCACGAAAATCATACAATGATTTTGGAATTTTTTCTCTTGGGATTCCAGAATCTTCGCTTATTTAGGATTCCATTCTTCATCCTTCTTTTTTCAATATACATTATAACAATAACTGGTAACTTATTCATTGTTCTATTAGTGTCACTCAGTCACACCCTCCACACTCCCATGTATTTCTTCCTTGGACAATTGTCATTATGTGATACATTGTTATCTATAAGTGTAATGCCCAACACGTTAGATGTTATATTAAAAGAAGGTACCACAATATCTCTGCTTGGCTGCATCACCCAGTTACAGATATTTGGCTGGTGCTGTATTGCTGAATGTTATATACTTACTGTGATGTCCTGTGACCGATACTTGGCCATCTGTAAGCCACTTCATTACTCTTCCATCATGGACTTTAAGATGTGTCTCCATCTTGTTATATTGTCCTGGTCTCTTGGCTTTCTTTTTTCCATAATTACTTGTGTTTTGATTTATGAATTGGAATTCTGTAATCACAATATAATTGATCATTTCTTCTGTGATTTTCTTCCAATTGTAGATCTTTCATGCTCAGACACTTCTGTTGTTGACTTGGAGGTCTTCATGGTCACTCCATTTATACTACTATTTCCCTTTGTATTTGTCATTGTCACATATATCTACATATTCTTAACTATCCTTGGGATATCCTCCATTACGGGGAGACAGAAAGCCTTCTCCACCTGCAGCTCACATTTAACTGTTGTGTGTTTATATTATGGAACACTAATTAGTATATACCTCAGCCCATCCAAAGGATACTCACTCAATATCAATAAGATCACATCTCTGTTTTACACTATGGTCACCCCATTGTTTAACCCTGTTATTTATAGTGTGAGAAATCAGGACATCAGAAAAGAATTGAATGTTCTCGTTAGAGAAAAAGAACATGGCTGTTTCTACTAAAATAGTTTAGAACAAAAGGAAATGTAACACAAATTGCAATAAAAAATTAAACCTATAGGTTACGATGACAATGTTTTATTCACTCTACTCTCCATTTATGCTACATTACCATCTTGTTGTTTGGTTGCTTTTAACCTCAATGTCATTTCTATTGTGGTTTTATACCCCACCTCCTCTACACCGTAAGCTTGTTTGTACAGGGTCCTCATCAACCTATTGTACCTGTAACATTTTGTAATTGTCTCATTTCCCCGTTATAATATTGTAAAACACTGCAGAGGAAGTTGGCACTTTATAAATGCCAAACATAATAATAATAATAATAATAATAATAATAATAATAACGCTTGTATTATTGTCTGTATATGAAAGTTAAACAGGGCACCAACATAATGTAAGTGCATTTGATATGTTTCGGCATCATGCTGTTTGCATAACACTTTGTTCCTTTCCTTACTCCCTTAGGCATGTTTTCCCTTTAAACAAAACATCCTTCTCATTGGAAGGAAATAATCCAATGAGCTATCAGTGTGACCTGAGCTGCTGACTCGACTCCGCCCCAAAAACCAACCACTGTCCTTTCATTATCTGTGTAGTATTTCAAAGCAGTGCTAAGGGAAGAAGGGGCAAATGATAAACGCACAGTGATTGGCGGTGGGGAAGTGATGTTAGTAGATCAATTCACATTGATATTTCATTGGCTGGGCTGGGTAAATGCACAACATATAACAAGTAAGGAGCTTAGATTGTGAAAAGAGGGAGCATGGCTAAAGATTGGGGCAGATGCATGCGCACGCAGTGCTTGTCAATGTTTCAGTATATGATTCTGGGAGACTTATTCAGAACCTTCAATCCTTTTTTATTAAAATTTTCAGGTGGACCATTCACCTTAGTATTAGCTTTTATCTGTACATGCAATCTTGCTGTTGTGAATACATATCTTGATCTTGATGAAAACAGACACCTACTATTTGTACATAATTTGATTTGATTAATGTATGATTGGCCAACCGAGTAACATTTTTAAGTTGAAATTTTTGTTTTTTAACTTCAAGGCGCATGTTATATTAATGAAACTGTTAGCAGGTTTTCATCCCCCACCCTCCATGACTCCTCTCCTGCAACTGTCAAAAATTACCTACTAAGCCCTCAGCGAATACTTTTCTGACATCTTACCTCACACCCCTAATTTTACCCTTTGTGTCACTATACCTCACTCCCTCTAGCATGTAAGCTCCTTGAGCAGGGCCCTCCACCTCTCTGTTCCTGTACGTCGAGTTGTCTGGTTACAATTAAATGTCTGTTAGTCCACCCTTTGTACAGCGGTACGGAATCTGATGGCGCTATATAAATAATAAAATAATAGTAATAATATTGTCCAAATGTTTGTGTGGTTAATCTCTACTGTACAGAATATTTTTTTAATGTTTAAACACTTTTGTTTGAAGTACCAATAAATGTAAGCTTAATTTTATCAATGATTTACATTTTTATTCTTGTGAGTGGTTGTGTAGAAAGTGTGCCAGCGCACTGTCTTGCTTGGGGGCCTATAATGCTGTTAAAAAGGCCCAGGTTTGCTGTTATGCTGAATAACATTTTCATTTTTTAGCAAAACAAAATTAGATTTAAAGTGAAGAAAAAATCATGAGTATGAGGTTAAATATATCAAATACCCAATGTTGGTGCCCAGAATCTTTCAATGGTGCTCCAGTGTCTTTCAATGGCTGCTGATGAGGAAGTAAGAATAAGAGTGGGAAAACAAGGTTAATAAATCTTTTTGTTTATAATTTAAGATATTTAAACTGTAAATGATTTGCTGTACAAAATGTGTTTTATTTGTTTTACATAGATATATTATAATTGTTTTTATTATCAACAATAAATATAGACCTATTAATATTGCACAAAAATATTGTAAATTCGGATGGATAGTTCCACCAAATTTCCCCTTCCCATTGTTTTCGTTATTGTTAATTTAATTATTGTTATTTTTATTTTATTATAATATTTAATAACTAATAAAAACTATTGAAAAGGAAGTATTAATATTGAAGAGATTATAATCACACATAATTTTTTCAGTTGTTTTTCTAAAACACGTTCAGCTAAGAAGTGTCCGATATGGCCTTATGCCCTCAAGCTTACGTTATCACAATAACTCACAATATGATTTAGCAACACAATAACTGAGACATTTTGTCCATATTGAACGCAAGAGCTAAAATGTGTGATGATTTATTGACAAAACCTTGTGAAATGAAGTGGCCTATTGACCTAAGGCCCAGAGGACACGAAAAAGTCCCTATAGGTCTCTTTAATATAACAATAACAATTTATTATGACATAGACATAATTTATATACGTTTAAACTTTATTGACAAAACTTTTCCACAAATTAAAAAATACACACAAAATTAACACTGGTTTACACCTCGGCAAACCAAACACTTCATACACTTCACAATATTTGAAGAATTATTTGATGGCTATTTTGAAGTAATCTCAGTACACATTTATAAAAGCTTCATGTATGATTAATTAAAGCACAAAAAAATATAAAGGTCGACAAAGGTCAACCATGTTCATGGAACTATACACAAATCTCAGTGCTGATTTGAAATACATCCGTTAATGCCACACATCACCTAGTCCAGAAGTAGACAACATTTGTCACTCCAAATGTTGTGGACTACATCTCCCATAAAGCTCTTATGGCCATAATGCTGGCCAAGCATCAGGGGGGAGGTAGTCCACAACATCTGGATTGCAGAAGGTTGCTTACACCTGACCTATTCACTACTTACGTTGATAATCTGTTGATAATAAGTAATGCATTGCAACAAAAAGAGGGAACATGAGGACTTTGTGAACAGACAAAAGCTTAGAGCAACTTGATAGCTTGCCCTTCGGTAAATCCCTGCTAAGTACTCAAAACTGTTTTTGATCACTTGTGTCATTAGAAAGTGAACCTATTCCAATGCATATCAGACTGATCCCACCCATAAGGGCAGTCCAGAACCAAAATTATGGCAAGTCAGTGTATGTACCTAGTTGTTTGTGTAAGTGTGTGTTTCTGAGTGTATGTGTGTATCTGGCTGTGTTTGTTTTTGCTCATGTGTATCTAGCTGTGTATGTCTGGCTGTGTTTGCGTCAGTGTGTGTATCTGACTGTGTTTATGTCAGTGTATCTGTACCTGTGTGTCAGTGTTTATGTGTGTAACGGAGCTCCCTGTACTCCGACCGAGTACCCTCCGTTGATGGATGCTCCTAGCGCTTCCTGAGGACTCCAAACACTGCAGCCGACACCACAACCACCGCAGACTCCACAACCGCCGTAGCTTAACTGGAGTCTCGCCGTCTTCCTTCCACCCTGCATCAGCTTCTGTCCTCCAGGACCGTGTGGGGAAGACCTCTCCTCCAGGAGAGCGTAACAGGAACAGCTCTTAAAAGAGCTAAGTGATTAAAAGCTCAGGGGAATATGCAGAGCATAGCAATCCCCAGTGTGATATAGCAGTTCCCTCCAATAACGAGACAAGGCTACGTATTGAGGGTTAAGAAGTAGTGTAGTGCCTGGTATGCATCTTCGAGCCCCAGTTCCTTCCATGCCAGAGAATTAAGCTGCATTACCAACTCCCACCTGGGCTGTTCTCCCATCATAGGCATCCATAGGGCCACTTGGGCCTGTAGTCGCTGCTCTTCGCTGGGGAGACGCTCACCTCGCCAACGCTGGACACCCTCCAGGGCTTCGTCCCACATCTCTTTCCTGGCGCCCTCTCTGCAGTCCAACCTGGTTGCCTCTGATACTGGCTCACCCACTGAAGCCAAGAGGCTCTGTAACCTCCAGTCGAACTCATCCTCCACTTGGAGCGCTGTCCAGGGACTTGCTGGCTCCATATCGCTCCGTAATGATTCCGGTGTCTCCGAGCTGTTTCTCCTCGCACTAGGACGCCATCCCACCGCTACCACCAATGTAACGGAGCTCCCTGTAATCCGACCGAGTACCCTCCGTTGATGGATGCTCCTAGCACTTCCTGAGGACTCCAAACACTGCAGCCGATACCACAACCACCGCAGACTCCACAACCGCCGTAGCTTAACTGGAGTCTCGCCGTCTTCCTTCCACCCTGGATCAGCTTCTGTCCTCCAGGACCGTGTGGGGAAGACCTCTCCTCCAGGAGAGCGTGTCAGGAACAGCTCTTAAAAGAGCTAAGTGATTAAAAGCTCAGGGGAATATGCAGAGCATAGCAATCCCCAGTGTGATATAGCAGTTCCCTCCAATAACGAGACAAGGCTACGTATTGAGGGTTAAGAAGTAGTGTAGTGCCTGGTATGCATCTTCGAGCCCCAGTTCCTTCCATGCCAGAGAATTAAGCTGCATTACCAACTCCCACCTGGGCTGTTCTCCCATCATAGGCATCCATAGGGCCACTTGGGCCTGTAGTCGCTGCTCTTCGCTGGGGAGACGCTCACCTCGCCAACGCTGGACACCCTCCAGGGCTTCGTCCCACATCTCTTTCCTGGCGCCCTCTCTGCAGTCCAACCTGGTTGCCTCTGATACTGGCTCACCCACTGAAGCCAAGAGGCTCTGTAACCTCCAGTCGAACTCATCCTCCACTTGGAGCGCTGTCCAGGGACTTGCTGGCTCCATATCGCTCCGTAATGATTCCGGTGTCTCCGAGCTGTTTCTCCTCGCACTAGGACGCCATCCCACCGCTACCACCAATGTAACGGAGCTCCCTGTAATCCGACCGAGTACCCTCCGTTGATGGATGCTCCTAGCACTTCCTGAGGACTCCAAACACTGCAGCCGATACCACAACCACCGCAGACTCCACAACCGCCGTAGCTTAACTGGAGTCTCGCCGTCTTCCTTCCACCCTGGATCAGCTTCTGTCCTCCAGGACCGTGTGGGGAAGACCTCTCCTCCAGGAGAGCGTAACAGGAACAGCTCTTAAAAGAGCTAAGTGATTAAAAGCTCAGGGGAATATGCAGAGCATAGCAATCCCCAGTGTGATATAGCAGTTCCCTCCAATAACGAGACAAGGCTACGTATTGAGGGTCAAGAAGATCTGTTTACTTGGCACCAAAGGGCCTTCTTTTATGCAGGTTTCCCTGAGATAGGACCACCCACAGGGGTTTACAGAATAACCAATCATAAACGTACATTACAGAAACACTCCCAGCAATTACACACAAAAATCCTCCCCTCTGCCTGTGATCTAATTATGGCACACAATGGGTTAACATAATTAAACACAGGCAGTAAAAATACAGTTTTTATACATGTACTATAACTTCCAAACTACACATCCAATCTTCATAAAAATTACATATTTGGAATCAATCCATTAAGGGGAGCAACATATTAAAAAATGGCACAAATCAGACAAGGGGTTCAAAAGTTAGCAAAAGTGTCTTTTGGGGCCTGGCTGGCAGCATGGTTTTCTGGCCCAAACCGGTTTTACAGAGGCCTCTATCCTGGACAATGGGGAAAGTAATCCAATTATCCAGGGATAGAGGCAGACTCCATTAACCACATGTTAGCAAAAGACACAAAAAGACACAAAAATACATAACTCCTATTGAACTGAACAGAACCCCCACATTCAACCTATCCCCAGATGGCTTGGATCTGAGCGCTCAATATATCCAAACAGCGTTCAGATCCCACAAATACAGTCAAATCGCCATACACACTAGGTCCATAGTCATGGGGCAGAAGGCTGGCAATTAGGCTTCTCCATAACACAGGGAAGCAGTGCAATTTGTCAAATAAAATAAGTTACAAATGGCAGTTTGTAACATATCTCCCTTTTTGGAGGGAGACTAACCAGGCACCTGACCTCCTGTCGGTCAGTGCCTAAATTAGTCTCGCAGCCCACCCACAAATAACAAGTAGCAAAGTAGCCCCCCCACAATAAACAGTACTGGCCTGTAGGTTCCAGGTTGTAGGATGAAAATGCAGCATCCTCTGCCTTCCTGGTGCAGCTGGGCAAATAGCTGGTGGTACTTGGGGGGCAGAGGCCAGCGGCGCTCTGCCCTGATGCCCGCACTTCTGCTGGGGAGAGGGGGTTGCAGACCAGTCCTGTAACAAGGGGGTCGGTAGGGCAGAGGCCAGCGGTGCTCTGCCCTGATGTCAGCTCTTCCACTGGGGTAGCCGGCAGAATGTCACGCTCTGTACAAGGGACACAGGGAGGGCAGAGGCCGACTGCACTCTGCCCAGCTGCCAGTTCGTCCGCTGGTATAGCCTGCAGGACATCAGGCTCTGGACAAGGGACAAAAGGAGGGCAGAGGCTGACTGCACTCTGCCCAGCTGCCAGCTCTTCCGCTGGTATAGCCGGTAGGACATCAGGCTCTGGACAAGGGACAAAGGGAGGGCAGAGGCCGACTGCACTCTGCCCAGCTGCCAGCTCTTCCGCTGGGGTGCTGGGAACATAGTCCGGCTCAGTAGCCAGGGGAACATGGGAGTCAGTGGGGGTTAACATCTCCTCTGTTAACCCTGGGGCCAAGTTAGGAGTTAGCTGGGGAGGGGAATTCGTACTTACCCCCTCTTCCTGTTGTCCCTGTGAGGGTAGTTGGGGATCTGGACAGGCTGTCCAGCATCCCTGTAGGTCAGGCACAGAGACCACGGTCCCATCTGCGCCATCTGGGAGATTGGTGTCTCCCCTTGGTAGAGTAAGCTGCCGCTGGGGAGATAGGGTGCTGTGCTCCTCTCCCTGAAACACAGGCTGCCGCTGGAGAGGGAGACCGCCTGTCTCCACTCCCATAACATTGTCCTGCTGCTGGAGAGAGAGACCAACTGTCTCTGCTCCCTGTAGGACACACTGCTGCTGGGGGGGAAGGACGACACCTTCGGCCCCCTGGAATTTGCACTGCCGCTGGGGAGGAAGGACGACACCTTCAGCTCCCTGTAACTTGCACTGCCCTGGTGGTACCTCCAAGGTATACTGGGACTGACTGGAGCTGAGTAGGCACTGGTAATCCTGTTCCAGTTCCCATTCCTGGATGGCCAATTCAAACAGGTCTGGCTCTAGGTCTTCATCCATAGGGAGATCTAGAATGGTTTCTCTGGATTCATATATGTCCCATAGCCGTGACTCTGCAGCATCCCCGAACCTTGGTCCGGTACAGGCGTACCATAATACGCCAGGGCCATTGTAATCCTCGCCCTCTGGTCTGTCGCACTTAGCCATCCCGGGAACACGCTGAACTGCATACCAATGTAGTGCCTGGTATGCATCTTCGAGCCCCAGTTCCTTCCATGCCAGAGAATTAAGCTGCATTACCAACTCCCACCTGGGCTGTTCTCCCATCATAGGCATCCATAGGGCCACTCGGGCCTGTAGTCGCTGCTCCTCGCTGGGGAGACGCTCACCTCGCCAACGCTGGACACCCTCCAGGGCTTCGTCCCACATCTCTTTCCTGGCGCCCTCTCTGCAGTCCAACCTGGTTGCCTCTGATACTGGCTCACCCACTGAAGCCAAGAGGCTCTGTAACCTCCAGTCGAACTCATCCTCCACTTGGAGCGCTGCCCAGGGACTTGCTGGCTCCATATCGCTCCGTAATGATTCCGGTGTCTCCGAGCTGTTTCTCCTCGCACTAGGACGCCATCCCACCGCTGCCACCAATGTAACGGAGCTCCCTGTAATCCGACCGAATACCCTCCGTTGATGGATGCTCCTAGCGCTTCCTGAGGACTCCAAACACTGCAGCCGATACCACAACCACCACAGACTCCACAACCGCCGTAGCTTAACTGGAGTCTCGCCGTCTTCCTTCCACCCTGGATCAGCTTCTGTCCTCCAGGACCGTGTGGGGAAGACCTCTCCTCCAGGAGAGCGTAACAGGAACAGCTCTTAAAAGAGCTAAGTGATTAAAAGCTCAGGGGAGTATGCAGAGCATAGCAATCCCCAGTGTGATATAGCAGTTCCCTCCAATAACGAGACAAGGCTACGTATTGAGGGTTAAGAAGATCTGTTTACTTGGCACCAAAGGGCCTTCTTTTATGCAGGTTTCCCTGAGATAGGACCACCCACAGGGGTTTACAGAATAACCAATCATAAACGTACATTACAGAAACACTCCCAGCAATTACACACAAAAATCCTCCCCTCTGCCTGTGATCTAATTATGGCACACAATGGGTTAACATAATTAAACACAGGCAGTAAAAATACAGTTTTTATACATGTGCTATAACTTCCAAACTACACATCCAATCTTCATAAAAATTACATATTTGGAATCAATCCATTAAGGGGAGCAACATATTAAAAAATGGCACAAATCAGACAAGGGGTTCAAAAGTTAGCAAAAGTGTCTTTTGGGGCCTGGCTGGCAGCATGGTTTTCTGGCCCAAACCGGTTTTACAGAGGCCTCTATCCTGGACAATGGGGAAAGTAATCCAATTATCCAGGGATAGAGGCAGACTCCATTAACCACATGTCAGCAAAAGACACAAAAAGACACAAAAATACATAACTCCTATTGAACTGAACAGAACCCCCACATTCAACCTATCCCCAGATGGCTTGGATCTGAGCGCTCAATATATCCAAACAGCGCTCAGATCCCACAAATACAGTCAAATCGCCATACACACTAGGTCCATAGTCATGGGGCAGAAGGCTGGCAATTAGGCTTCTCCATAACACAGGGAAGCAGGGCAATTTGTCAAATAAAATAACAGTTACAAATGGCAGTTTGTAACAATGTGTAATGTGTGTCAGTCTGTATTTGTATCTGTGTGTATGTATACCTGTGTCTGTGTACTTGTGTTTCAGTTTGCACATGTACCTGCATGTCGGTGTATGTGTACCTGTGTGTGTATATGTTTGTCGGTGTGTGCATGTGTGCATTTATGCATGTGGCAATGCATACATCCAATTATTCCAGTGCCAACACTGCACACAGATACACTACTACATTCCAATGCTAACACTGCTCACAAATACACCCTTGCTTCCCAATGCTACCACTGCATGTGTATCTGTGTTCTTGTGTATATCTCAGTGTTTGTGTAAGTGTGCATCTGTGTGTGTGTCAATGCACAGTATTCCTATGCCAACACTGCACACAAATACACCCCTGCATGTGTACCTCTGTGTATGTGTACCTGTGTGTCTGTGTGTATCTGAGTGTGTGTACATATTTGTGTCACTGTGTGTAAGTGTAAATCTCTGTGTATGAATGTGCCAGTGTTTTTATCTGTGTGTGTGTGTGTGTACTAGTGTGTGTATGAAAGTGTGTGTATTTGAGTGTGTGTGTATGTACGTATCTGTGTTTTTGTGTGTGTGTGCTAGTGTGTGTGTATATGCCAGCTTGTTTGTGTCAGTGTGTATCAGTGTGTTTGCGTGTATCTGCATGCTAATGTGTATGTATATCTGTGAATGTATAGAATGTATGAACATACATACCAGCAATCAAACACAACATGAAAACACACCCCTGCAAACACAAACATTACATACAAACACACCCCTGAATTCCAACTCAAAACATATATTGAAACACACTCCTTCACTCAAACACCATTACTACACCTTACATGCATACACTATACAAAAACATGCTCACATTCAAATGCACTAACACTGCTCACAAATACAACCCTGCAAGAATGGCCAAATGGTAGAACCCCAGCTGGCATTGCATCATGGGAGTTGTACAACAGATGATGATCTATCTAGGGATGTATAAGCCGCGAGGCAAACAAGGCGTTTGCCTTGGGCAGCATTTTCCAGGGGGAGGCACTGATGACGTCATATTCCGGCTTCCGGCATCACTCTGCTGCACGCAAGGGAGCTGAGCAGAGAGCTCACTAATCAGTGCTCCCTTGCCAGTGGTGCCCACCCAGCAGCCCCACTGGACCCCAGGGCAAGAGCAGGACAAAACCAGGATACACCACTGGATCTATCTATTTATGGGAAACCCCAAAATATTACTTGCACCAGGGCCCTCTCTACATCTCTACATTAGTTCTGCCACTGTGTTGGTGTAGAGGGTGTGATTGCATGCCAGGGGGTGGACGTATGGGGGGGAGGGCAGGATCCAAATGCTTGTCCACGGTAAATCGGCACTGAGCTTAGTTTTATACATTTTGAAAACATCTAAGGTAATCGAATTGATCATATTATGTTTGTGTGTCTGTATGTTTGTATGTGTCTGTATGTATCTGTGTGTCTGTTTTTATATGTATATATGTGTGCCTGTCTGTTTGTATGTGTGTGTGTGTGTGTCTGTCTGTATGTGTCTGTGCATATGTGTGTCTGTCTGTGTGTATGTATATGTCTCTGTATGTATGTGTGTCTGTGTATGTGTCTGTATGTATGTATCTGTGTGTATGTGTCTGTATGTATGTGCCTGTGTGTGTGTATGTGTCTGTATGTATGTGTCTATGTATATGTGTGTGTGTGCCTGTCTGTCTGTATGTGTGTCGGTCTGTGTGTATGTATATGCCTCTGTATGTATGTGTGTCTGTGTGTATGTGTCTGTATGTATATATGTGTATATGTGTCTGTATGTATGTATATGTGTGTATGTGTGTATGTGTCTGTATATATGTGCCTGTGTGTACATGTTTGTATGTATGTGTCTGTGTGTATGTGTGTGTGTGTGTATGTATGTGTCTGTATGTATGTCTCTGTATGTTGTGTATGTATGTGTCTGTGTGTGTGCCTGTCGGGGGGGAGGGGGGGGGAGAGGCATGAATCAGTTGCACGCCTGGGCCCCATGGATTGTGACTTTGCCACTTCTCAGTAGGTATACAGTACCAGACAACTCCAGAGCAAACTGCCTCATTTTATAGAAATATAAACAAGCTATGTATTCACGTCTAGGCACAAGAATAAACAGGAATAGTAGGCATACAGAACATTCTAGTCATGTGTTATAAGGTAAAATGAGTATAGAATATAGAACTATAACAATCTCAAAAAACTTAGCTTTATTATGTCCAAAAAGTACCAAAGTGAAAACATACAAGAAAAATAAACACAATGAAAGAAGCAAGTGCAAATACAATAAAGTAATGGTAAAATACCAAAAAGATTCTTACAAGCCAGAAACACGAGTCACCAAACTCCCCAATGTTTCGGCACCAACTGGCTGCCTTGATCAAGGGTACCTGTATCCATGTTCAGATGCGCCTGCTTATAAAGCCCTCTTACAGCTGATGGCCATCAGCATAAGGTTGCTACCAACTCCGGAAGTGACATCATCACTTCAAGTGCTGGCACAATATTTTAATAGTAACAGTAATATCATATCAGAATCAATTGTGTGCACTTAAGACATTCACAGAGTAAAGAAAGTCATATAACCTAAAATAATGATAAATATTACTGCTCTGATAACGAACCTCTAGTACATATACAAACAGTAAGTATGCTCACACTATATCTGGCGTCTATAATCACCATTTTACTCACTGGCAAGCGAGCGCCTTTAACAATCCGCCCCACAGGCGTCATAGTCACCACCGCGCGCAACAATAGCCCGCGCATGCGTACTATTAGAAGTGCCGCACATGGGCGCAGCAAAGTCTCATTTGCGCATGCGCATAGCGGCAAACCATTTGTGCAGGCTCTGCGCTTCTACTAAGCTAATGAATAATGTATCATCAACCACTGAGGTACCCTATCATTCTAAGAGACCGCCCACTCACAGCGGACAGCAACTATTATCTAAAACAGTACAATAAACCATCAACATTCTAACTAATAGTGGATACCATCCACCATGTTACAAATTATACTCCATAAATATCAGTACCCCCCATGCAGATATACAGATTATGTATTACATATGTACATGTCAAAGAGGACTAATAAAATAATAAAGAGATAAAGAATAAATAATCATAGATCCACCTTATAAATAGAATGTGATCACTGAACCTATACATAAAATCATCTCCCACAAATATTACAAGACAAAACTCAAAAGAAAACCAAAAAGTGATGTGCAAAAAAGATTTTTAATTCAACAAACACTCACTGTGTAATAGATAGATCGCTACAGGTGCCAAATATGCAATAATAATGCAATACATAGTGGTTCTCCATATAGTACATGTTAACTACTTAGCTATGTAGTGTAAATCAGTCCAAAAAGTAATTATTCAAACAACTTTTTCTTGGTATCACTAAGCAGACTTTCTATTTCAACCAAATCCTGTTGCAATCCCTCTACTGTCAATGCTATGAGATCCAGACTACACTTGTTTAGGATTTTGTACCAATTGACACAAAAATCTTTACAAGCTTTACAAAAGTTTGGTCTAATATTAAGCCTTAGACCCCTTGGTATTCTCTTAACCCTAAGGTATTCAACAAGCGTTTCTAAATGCAACTGGCAATTCACCAATTTATTTTCCAAATATTTAACCCGCCTGTACAGCGTAGTCTGATCAGTAACAAAAACACTCTGCTTTACACTGTATCTAGCAGTAATGGCATCAACCTCTGCCTGCGTATCAACTCTTGTTTCTGCCCTTCTGTCACTAATGCCACCAATGTCCTGAAATGACATTTATCTCTCAACACGTACATGTACAACACGTGCAAGGGAAACAAATATTCTCAAAACAACAGCACATGGAGAGACAAAGTTGTATTAAAATAGCCAGGTGCAAACCATATAAACACTCCCTCAAATGTTTCAAATATCCAAATATATAGAATATAGAATGCACACCTGGCTATTTTAATACAACTTTGTCTCTCCATGTGCTGTTGTTTTGAGAATAAGGTAAAAGGAGTAACATAAGTGAAATAATTCCAACATAATAAACATGAGTGAGAGTATGGGTAAAGTGCCCATGAGTAGAATAATTTTGAGGAGATATGCTGTGGGCCAATAGACTAGCTCGGCACTTCCATACATAAAGCAAATAATTATAAGGAGGCAATATAGGTATGTGAAATATAATACTAAAATTATCAAGTGTCATGTAAAAGTTCACAAAGTTCTGGATAGGCAAAAAGGTGCCTGGCAGTGCTAGTAAAGAAGTACTGCAGGATTACATAGGCTCAAGTTTATCCAATCCCTTTACTCCGTATGCAGGCAACTGAATCATTAAGGTTGGCAAGAGTAATGGAACAAAGAGGGTGAGGAAATATCCCTCTCGAACCCCAGATCATTTGGAGTGCAGCATCTTCAAATCACAGACTCGGCCTATAGAGTCCTTCCCATCTTGGGAGCGATGGCAGGCCAAGGTGCTCCGCTGCTGCTAGGCGTGGTGGTCCTTTGGCTGTGTGGGCGCAATGCTTCTGGGGCAAGCCCCTCAGAGTCTTCAGCATTGGTAGGCTTTGGTAGTGGAGACTGATGCTGTAGGGAAGACTGTGTCCCGAGAGAAGATTGTTCAGCTCCCCAATCCGATCTGCTTTCTCCTCCACCTCGGGCTGATGCGGCATCAGAACATAGTGCTTCTCCAAGCCTGACCAAAAGCATTGGATTATGGTGTCTAAGCACTTTAGAGACTGCTCCACAAAGTCATTGGTGTACTCCACAGGACTGCATGGGAGTTCTCCATGAAGAAAGGGATGCATCCACCATCTTGCTGATGCCTCCATGTGTAAATTGTGTGTTTGGGTGCTTCTAAGGAACTAACAGTGGTAAGAGCACTGAGCCAGTGAGGAATAGGATAACCCCCGCTGATCCAAAGGGGCGGAGTTGTAAATCAGCAATAAAGCATGTAGGATATAGGAGTGGCAAGTGAAACTGTCTCTCCCCAGCTCCAGCTTGTAGCATTTCAGGCTCCCGACAGTGACCGCCTCATGAGTGCTCTCAATCGGTTCATCCATGCACCCCCAATTTGGACACTGCACCATAGTAGGTTTTCATGCCGATGTGCTGATGAGATTGCTTCAAAATCAATGAGTCGGTTGGGAGTTTGTGCTGCACATGTCAGGACAGCACAAATGTCAGGCTCAGTCCGCTTCAGCATCTTATATTTCTATTTAAATAATTCTTATTAAACAATTATTTGAAGAAAATATGTTATACAATGTTAAATAGAACAATAAGAAGCAATAGAAATCTAAGTAAAAAAATAAATAAAAATAAATAAAATAAAAAAAGGAAGGGAAAAAATAATAATAAGGGGCAGGGAATTCCAGCCATAGTTACATA
This sequence comes from Pelobates cultripes, assembly GCA_933207985.1. Lineage (NCBI taxonomy): Eukaryota > Metazoa > Chordata > Amphibia > Anura > Pelobatidae > Pelobates > Pelobates cultripes. The sequence continues at coordinate 16,596,162 of OW240914.1, forward strand.
CAATGTAATGACCAAATTTGTACAGAACAACATTTAATACAGAGTATATTAAAATGATTAATAAGAATATATTTATAATATTATTATTATTTATTATTATTATTTTAGTATTTATATAGCGCCAACAAATTCCGTAGCGCTGTACAATGGGTGGACTAACAGACACATAATTGAGATCAGACCACTGACGTACAGGAAAAGAGGGGGTTGAGGACCCTGCTCGATGAACTTACATGCTAGAGGGAGTGGGGTATAGTGACACAAAGGGTTAAAGTAGAGGAAGTAAATAGTTTGTTACAGAAGGGTTTATTGAGTGCTTGGTAGGTCATTTTTGACAGGTGCAGGAACGAAGTCATGGGGTGGGGGATGAGAAACCTGCTGACAGTTTAATTGATACGCTTTAATGAAGTGAGTTTTCAAAGATTTTTTGAAGGAATGGAGACTGGGTGAAAGTCTGATTGAGGAGGGAAGGGAGTTCCACAGAATAGGTGCAGCCCTGGAGAAGTCTTGAAGGCGAGCATCAGAGGTGGGGATCCAGGCAGAGGATAGGCGTAGGTCTTGGGCTGAGCGCAGGGGTCTCGAACTCCCCGTCATCATGCTCTGATCATGATGTTCCAGAAAATATATTCCAAAAAATATTAAACTAAGGCCTTAGTTTGCTCTTTGCCCTGTCGTGGTCTTCCATACCCTGTACTATATAGTGGTTGTTTTTTGTCCTGGCTTTGTGTGTTATGGTATATTCACCTTGACTTATACATACACATTATCCATACAATTTGTGTATGTCAGTCACAGATTGTGATACATTTTCTTCAATAACAAAACTCCATCAAAACATCATAAGTGCGTGGGTATATCTATAGGAACTGCCATGTACACACACAATATTTTCCTAATTCCTTCTAAATGAACAACAGGTAATATGCTACAATGCATACAATTTTCATTATTCAATAAAAGTAATAACTTATAAAAATAAAAAAATATAATATAAAATATAGCTAAAAAAAAAATGATGCATGCGGGCCTAACCATCATGGCCGCTGGACATGTTTAGTAGCTCGTGTAGCATATTTTGAATCGAGGATTTTGACACTCGTGTCGGGTTTGTGGTTGAGATGGATGTAAGGTCGCTCTTTTCAGAGCATGATGACGGGGAGTTCGGCCCATCAGCACCATCTTTGGCACGTGCGGGGAAGCTGAAGCTAAAATCTGAAAGATTGGCAGGCTTTAGCTTAGGCTTTTTGCTAGATCTATGTGTCATCTTGGTTTCTATGTGCCATCTAGCATTTCTGTGATGGGGATTTTGCAGGTTTAGGGCTATCTGCGTATAGTTGTTGTAATTTTGCAATCCATAGAAGGAGCTAACGGCTCATGTGCCAATTACAGTGAGCAGCCGGGCCATGCCCCTCCTTTTTTATTTTTATGTGTAAATTAAATTACATTATGGGGTTACATACGAATACAAGCTCTAAATGTTATACTGTTATTGTATGAGTAAAAATGCCTTTATTATTTCACAGTGGGAGATTTTCTGGGATATTAATAATAAAAGGAATATGTGGTACAGACATCAGGATATGGAACACAGGACAAGTCACATTAAAATATTACAGTTTTGTGTTCCCTAGCCTTGTATACAGCAAGAGATTACCGTTATGCAGAATATTTTTTTTTTAAGATTGATTAAAAATTGGATTAATTTGTTTTATAGTGTGTTTATTTATTTGTATATACGGATCACAGTGCAAACCAATTCCCCTCTTCACGGCTTGGAAGACATACATTGTGTGGTACACCAGGAGGGGATGAGACTGGGGTGTGCCTACATTTTTATTCTATCTGTAGTTGCAATTAATATGGGACAGCAGTATTTCACTATTGTGGCTACATATTTCTTTTTTGCTCGGTCTGAGAATGTGGAATTTGTAGAAGCTATATGATAGGCTCCCTTCAATACATGAAAAGTACCACCTTCAAATCTACCTCCATAGATACTTATCCTGGTATATTCTGAAGTGCTACTGATGCAGATTAATGGTGAAATGCTCTATAAATACAACTAAATAAATAAATTGCTAATATCTGCATACAAACCAATTAACAGCACCGGAATCAGAGTTGTATCATTCAGCAGGATTCACATTCACAAATTATAATTTGCACGCTCTTTGCAAGTGAATTGATCATTGAAGGACTATCTTCAGTCCGTAAGGATCAGTGCTGTGGATTGTGGAACACATTTTTATCAGATACACAGTGCTCAGACGAGGGAGACATTTCTAGAGGATAGCCAGTATTGGATGATACATTATCAGTAGACACACATAGTGCTGGTATTGAAACTGAGCTTTGTTACTGTATTTGTTCCTCTGTAACTTAAGAACTTTGTTTGAATCTTATTTGGGCATAAAACTGTTTTTTTTTTGTTTGTTTTTTTTCTAAATCAGATATAAGCAACTATTGTTTGAAATGGTATAAGCAGTAGATATATTATTTTACATGAACCATCACATAGGACACTAAACCAATTCACTTTTGCTTGTTCACTCCAAAGTAACTCAGTAAGGGAAATTAATACAGTTTGTCCAAGATTCAGTAAGCACATTCATTGAATATATGAAGATAATATACATTTGATAAGTGCATGGCACTACAAGTCAATGAGATTTTAAGAGTTTTGAACTATTGTCATCCAGCTCAGACTCCGTACTGGAAAATAAATAGGGTATTTCAATAATCATATTTTGGGCATATTGAGCATGCCTGAAGTGCTCACCAACTGGACAGGTTTCTCAAATGACCTAAATTCCAAGCATGTCCACTTTCTCTCCAGGGCTTATTCAAATATCCATAATTAATTGTCAGTGAGCTTTAATGGAAATGTGCAAGTTAGCCATTTTCTTCACTCTTTTACTACTGGCAATAGATTATTGTTTTCATGGCTGTCATTTTCTGGTTCACTCCTAGTGGCGATATAGCTCAAGACTGACGATTTGAAGCCATGAAATGTCTTGCTGATGAAGTACCTATAGAAACATAGAATGTGATGGCAGACAAGAACCATCTAGTCTGCCCAAATGAATATTGATTTTATATTTTACTATTTTGTAATGTTTGTTTTTCACTATTTTTTTTTTTTTTTTTTACTCGCGTTAAATGTTCCTTTAAACATTTGATCTCCATTATTAACACAGTAAATAAGATAAATCGAGGAGGAAAAACTTGAGGGTCAAAAAGATAGTGAGAAAAAAAAAGAAAAATAATAAAAATGACTGGGAAACACACCAGGTAAATAAGTAAAAAATGAAGGCAGTCTCACCCCAAACATTCAGGATAAAACATGAGCCTTAAAATGTGCACCCAGAACTGTACATATTGCATTGTAATAGAGAGGCACTTAACACTGAGCTTGTATGTAGAATATAAGCAGAAAAACATGGGAAATATGAAACCGACACATACTCATAACTGTTTTAATGTAACGTCATATAAAACTAAATAAAAGGATAGGATAGGGTTGATTTGACCCAATTTTAACATATTGTTTGGCTTCTTTTCATTAAAGGGAAATACTTTGTTGCATGCATGATGTAGGTTGAAAGAAGAACACAGGTGCAAAATCAAAGAATATATGCCGTACATGATTTATTGCAGGTACAGTAAAATGAGAAGGTTAAAATACAAACACCAGGACAAAAAACAGGTGTTTCACGCCTCATTTAGCTTGGTAAACGATCTTTCAGAGGGAAGGAATTACAACACACCTAATGAACAATTAAGCATCAAATGTGTGCATTAAATTCAGCTGACTGATTTAACGACACACAAAACCTTCTGAAAAATGTGTGTACCCCTAAGGTTACAGTATCATTAAATATGGGATTTCAAATACCTTCATTCACAGGGACGCTCAATTAACATGTCAAAAATGCTCACTCAACATATTTTCCAAGATATTATTAAGGTGTCTATACAGGGAAATGGCTTAGCTGCTTGCCAATAAACATCAGCAACTTGATCTAATTGATTTAAATCAACATAATAAGAACTGTATGAGTGCGACAGAAAAGTTTAGAGGCTTTGCAAATAATAGATACTACGATGAAATTCAGCCATATATTATTTTACTACAAATAGAGCAAACGAGGTAAGAATATGAATAAACATATCGCTATAACGAAGGTACTATCGGTCATTCCCTTAAACAAGACATCCACTCACAGAGGTTGTGTAGGCCCCTGTGCTGTGTTTTGAAAGGAGACCCATGGTGCCCAAATGGTTCGATATTGGCCATAATGTTGACACCACGAGAATCTAGTTTCTTCAATGGTTGTAATGCTTTATACTTTGTCAATTCAATCCAATCCATAATGGAAGGAATTTATTGCGTTCTACAGTGGAGTAGAATAGGGGCCTTAGCAGCACTCAGTAAATGTGGAAGAAGAGAAGGGTTATATTTTTCCTAAGGATAGTGGTTGGAAATGGAAAAGAAAAGATCTTGTAGTAAATAGTAATCTAGCATCAATTATGGAGGTCGTAAGAATTCAAATTTTTACTTATCAGCCTCCCTTTTTTCAAAGACCAATGCAAGGTCTGCATACACAGGAGGGACAGAAACAGAAAGTGGTTTAGCTGTAGGCACTTTAAGTAAGCAAACGGGACATAAACGGGCCATACAGTCTCGTTGACAAGATTCCCCCCAGGAGAGTATATTTAAACAACCCCAATCAAGTACCGGGTTGTGTTTAACTAACCAGGGAAACCCCAGAACGATGGAAGCTGTAGGGGAGTCAATTATTTGGAAGGTTAACCTTTCCTTGTGTAAGGCACCCACGGCCATAACCATTTCTTGGGTTTCATGGGTCACCAGAGGTTTATCAAGTGGTCTACCATCTATGGCCTCAACGGCCAAGGGTGTGGCCTTTTGGATCAGAGTCAAGGCTGCAGTTTTAGCAAAGTTCTCATCCATAAAGTTGTCTGCAGCACCTGAATCGATTAAGGCTTTAGTTGTTTTAGTGGTTTGATTGACCAAAAGAGTAACCGTAATAAATGGTCTGGAGATGGACACACGAGGGGAAAAAATCATAACACCCGAGGCCGACACCTCTCTAGGCCTTAGGTGCTGAAGTTTCCCTGCAAACTAGGACAGTTTCTTCGGAGATGCCCCCTCTTTCCACAATAAAGGCATAAGCCCTCCCTTCTGCGATACGTTCTTTCAGCTTCAGTTAAGCCTAAAGCACCCAATTGCATGGGTTCGGGAGATGGTTGATTAGGGGGAGGTAATGCTAGTAATGCAGTACTGGGTAAAGCAGATGACCCCTGTGTATTCATCCTTCTTTGACTACGCATCTCTCTAAAACGGTTGTCAATAAGAATTATATAATCCATTACATAATCCAAAAGAACGGGCAATTCCCTGGATGCTATTTCATCTAGTATGTAAGCAGCCAAACCCTCCTGAAAGGCTGTTACGAGGGCGTCGTTATTCCAAACCACTTCAGCTGTTAGAGTGCGGAATTCAATAGTATAATCCGCTACAGATCTATTACCCTGTCGGACCCTAAGCAGAGCTTTGCCAGCAGAAGCAACCCTACCGGGTTGATCAAATGTACGTTTGAAAGTTGTCAAAAAGTCTGCAAAGGACATTGGGGGCGTATTCTCCCACATGGGATTAGCCCATGCTAAAGCTATCCCGGATAAGTGGTTGATAAGAAAAGCAATTTTGGTTCTATCAGTGGGGTAGGAACGAGGATTCATCACCAAATGAATATCAATTTGGTTGAGGAAACCACGACACAATGCTGGATCACCGCTATAGCGCTGTGGTGGCGTCATGTGAACCACGTGAGCAGGAATGGGTACAGAATTGGGAATGGGTTCTGGCACAGCAGCAACAGCTTCTTGAACGGCAGGTTGCAAGTGGGCAGTACGAGCCAGTATGGTTTGTAAAGCCTGGGCAAACTGATCCATACAATGGTCTAAACCATCCATTCTAGCCTCCTGATTTACTAACAGCTGTGGAATGTCAGCAGGTTCCATGGCCCTGTTGTAATGTCACGATTTGGGAACCTAACACGCTAACAGGTCACAGAGAGGAAGGATGCTATACCAGTCCTTAGAGTGGCCGGCCTAAGCACACTAAGAATAGTCAGGAGACAAGCCAAGTAAAGGGAGCCAGAAAACGGGAGAACGAGAAACAAGCCGAGGTCAAAAGAGTGGAGAATACAGGAGAATCGGAATAACGAGCCAAATAATCGGTAACCAGAGAGCAACACGAGAAAACTGCACTACAGGTATCACAAGACCACAACAGGGCACTGAGAGACAGGAAAGGTAAGTATATATATATATATCCTTTGCTTAATTCTGATTGGATAACTTCAAATCAGAATTAACAATCACACGTGGGAGATATCTACACCTCCCACTGTGATTGTGGTACTGTTGCTTTAACGCCGGGTCACGTGACTGACCCCGGCGTTCGGATAAATGCACGGGATCCCAGCGTGCAGCGTTATACATGCTGCCGCTGGGAGGCGAGGAAGAGGACGCGAGTGGCGCGCAGCGGAGAGGAGACGCCGCTCGCCGACAGGAGCCCTGACACCTGTTCCAAATGCTGTTCCAAAATACCTATTTTACCTAATACACAATGTCCCGTGGAGGCAACTGCGCTCTGCCGAAGACCTACATCTATCCTCTGTCCGTACTCCCACATCTGATGCTCGCCTCCAAGTCTTCTCCATGGATGCACCTTTTCTGTGGAACTCTCTTCCCTTCTCTTTTAGAATTTCACCAAGTCTCCACTCCTTCAAAACATCTTTGAAAACACACTTCCTCAGAAAAGCATATAATTTAAGCTGTTAGTGGGTTTTCATTCTCCCCCCCATGACTCCTCTGCTGCAACTGTCAAAAATAACCTAGGTTCTTTTTTAGCAACCTATTTCATCACGCCTGCTTATACATTTTGTGTCCCAATACCCCACTCCCTCTAGCATGTAAGCTCATTGAGCAGGGCCCTCAACCCCTCTGTTCCTGTGCGTCGATTTGTCTGGTTACAATTACATGTCTATTAGTCCACCAATTGTACAGCACTACAGAATTTGCTGGCACTATATAAATAATAAAATAATAATAATTCTACCAATAACAACTCATTTGAAGAGTCTTGCCAGTTCCACAAGTAACTTTATTAAATTAGAGATCTACAGATTTTTCCACCTCATACACAACCTAGAATTGCAACATAACAGCATTCCAACAACCATAATGCTGCCCAAACTTTAGGAGAGATGTAGTCCAAATCATCTGGCATGCCAAAGGTGGACTACCCCTGTTTTATATACTCATATGTGCATATGTATTGCACAATAAAGGATAGATTATACCACATTTTCCACTTGATTCAGATTGAAGGTACACTCCAGACCCCTAAAGCACTTCAGTTTGCTGTATTTCTTTATGTGTGAAGACTGTATTCTCCATTTTCCAAAAAGACGAGATTTCAATATAAATCAACACTTTTATAAATGGACATTGTTACCCTCCTCCCCAGCTGAAACGGAAAATTATCGCTAATATACTGAGAATTTTATTAATTGTTCCAAATATCTAAATTAATACCAGATATGGTATTAACTGGTATATCTTAATAATTTAGATGTTGCTCCCAAAGTACAAATGAAATAAGATGAATCCAAAATGGAGTCTACTCACCATGTGGGCTATTCCAAAATGGAGTTAGTCACATGTGGCATGCATCACAATGGGAGTCAAATAACACTCTCCTGAAAGTATTACCCAAAAAACAAACAAAAAGAATGTACACTCGAAGAGATATGATTTAACAATTAATATCAAAACTGATACACACCTTGGTAGTTGTGTAAAAGATATATAATTCTTAATATACATGCATAAAGAAACAATATATATACACATATATAAAACAGTTGTCAAATATTATATACTTTAACTAACAATGCAATACTACAACAATCTTAACTGCAATAATCTCACAATGCTAAATACACATCAACCATTGTATAATAAAAATGATTTTGCCCTACCAAAATGTTATCCAAAAAATATGATTTCCCGTTTAATCAAACCACCAAATAATAATTGATTAAATTAAAATGAAACTAAACTAAAATGAGACTAAAATTAAACTAAACTTAAAAATAAAAAGAGCGATACAAATACTTATCAGTTGCCAGCTGCAAGATGTTCAATGCTCGGCCTGGAAAAAGAATGGTTCCCTTCCAGCACATGGCTTCACCTTATAAAGGGACTGAGCATGTGACTTTCCTTACCCAATCCCTGTGTGCCATTGAATGGGGAGGAGTCAGGCATCCATCTTGGCCGCATGGCTCAGACAAAGAAAGTCTCCAAAAAGGTGCTCACTACTCCCCCTAATGGTACAATTCTAAAATGGCACTCAACATAATAAACTGTATTAAGTGATTTCTAATGAATAAGACCATAATAAACCCGTGTCCATTATACCAGCTGTCAATCAGACAATTAGTCCTGTTACTTCCTGGTTTGGTTAGCTCAATGGAGCTAAACTCAAGAACCAGCAATTGCCCAGAGCACCTGCCTTGCAAAGACTTCTCATTGAGCTGCATTGGGAAGTCTGTGATTGGACAACCACAGAAAGTATGGGCGGTGTTCGAAGTGGAAGGTTTACCAAGGCTGCAGGAAAAACATATGTGTTTTTTGTTGGCTTTCTAGTGAAAAAATGTATTATTAAATACATACATGTTTTCATTGGGCATGTACAATAGTGATTTTTATGTATTTGGACATTGGAGTGTCCCTTTAATGGACAGCTTTTAGTGCTTCTTCCAATAGATGCTCCTAAATACCCTGGGGAGTACCCTTCACTTTATCCTCACCTTCATTTTTTCATCGCATTTTCTTTTTTTTCACCAGACTTCTGATAAGACAAGGCCATCATGGACATGACACCCTGCATATTCTGTGTACTGACCTGTGATGAAGCATGTAAGGCAAACTCCAGATACAATCGACCTCAGCTTGAGCTGTAAAACCATCCTGAAGATGTTATCTGTAGACCAGTAACTAATGTCTTTATTGAAAAACATTTATTGGACTGTTTATCCATGCAGAATGACCAAGTCAAATTGGATCTAGTGAATTATTTTATGCATGTCAATAGAGTCACCAACAAAGGTTTGTAATTTTCCATTATAATTTATTAATTGAAGCATTTAGATTTTTACCCAGTTGGCTTTGTACTCTTTTCTATTCTAATTTCAATGTTATATTATAGCACATCGATTATTTATTGAGACTGTATTATAGAAATTCAAGACTTCACCAGGAAAGAGGAGAAAATACAACTAAATTCTGTAGACATGATAGAGAACACTTGGAGAGGACTTCTATTACACGTTGTTATTATTTTTTTTACTGCAAGACTTTTATTTGAATATATAGTAAACACATATATTATATGCACACACCAGCAAGCTATAAGACTTGCTTTTCCTACAGAAATCTCATAATTGCAGTGATGTTACTACTGCAAGGGATTCTGAGTGGGTATATTCAAATCAGTTCAACAAAGAACCATTTTTTGCCTTATTATTCCACTTTATACATGGATTCCTTGAAGTTTGTGTCTGCTCGATACATCAATTTTGAAACACAACTCAAGAAGAGGAGCAAAGCCAGTAAACCACTCACGGACAGCTGTTTCAATGTTAATACACCTGATCAGTATCCATGAATATGTATGTTTATTCATCTATTTTACAGGTTCCTTACTTATGTTTACTACTGAAATAAACATATCAAGCTTTTATCCATCAGATTATCTCCTTCACTGTTTGTTTTTATCTTATTTATAATCATAAAACTTATGATCATAAAACGTATTTATAATAATAAAAATTATGATGGTGCTACCATCAGCTCCACCACGCAGGCTCGCTGCCTAGGTGTTCTCTTTGACTCTGACCTGTCCTTCAAGCCTCGTGTTCAATCTATTGCCAAATCCTGTCATTTCCATCTCAAAAACATTGCGCGCATCAGCCCCTACTTAATGCAAGATGCGACTAAGGTGTTGGTCCATTCCACTGTCCTTTCTCGCCTTGACTACTGTAATCTGCTTCTCAGTGGTCTTATGAGCTCCCAACTTACAGTCCATAATGAATGCGGCGGCGAGGCTCATCTTCCTGTCCGCCCGCACCTCGCCCTTCTGTCAGTCCCTACATTGGCTTCCTATAAAATATAGAGCTCAATTTAAAATTCTGGTTCTTGCTTTCATATCTCTACATAATGCTGCTCCCACCTATCTATCCTCCCTTATACACAAGTATGTCCCGTCTAGGCCCTTACGATCTGCTGAAGACTTACGTCTATCTTCTGTCCATACTCCCACCTCTGATGCTCGCTTTCAAGATTTCTCGAGGGCTGCACCGTTCCTGTGGAACTCGCTTCCCTCCTCCGTTAGATGCTCACCCAGTCTCCACTCCTTAAAAAAATAGTTAAAAACCCACTTCTTCATAAAAGCGTATCAATTAAACTGTTAATAGCTCCTGACTGATTCCTCTTCTGCAACTGTCATTAGTCTAATACTATCCTTACCTTTTTGTGTCATTTTACCCCACTCCCTATAGCATGTAAGCTCATTGAGCAGGGCCCTCAACCCCTCTGTTCCTGTGTGTCCAACTTGTCTGGTTACAACTACATGTCTGTTCGTCCACCCATTATAAAGCGCTGCGGAATTTGACGGCGCTCTAGAAATATCATAATAATAAATAATAATAATAATAATGAAACGGACTATCATATTGCTTTATTTATAAATTTACAAAAGTATTTGACCAACAGCTTGTGTCTCCAGTAAGAAATATTTGTTAAGACACTCACCGCCAGGTAGATGAAGCCGCCGTTTAGTGAATAATCCCCCTCTCCAGAAATGCAGTTTATATCCAGCCGACCGCCAAACTCCCGAACGAAGTTCACGAACACGGCAACTCCCGATCAGCAAAACAGTCGAACGCCTTCCACAGTTAAAAATAACGAAAGCGCTGTCCCAGTAATAATTCCCCCACAAACAAGACCAAGCTCCGTCTTGAGGGTCAAATAAGGATCTGTTTAATGGGGGCTACCTGCCCGGTATTTATGCAGGTCTCCACAAGGTAGACACTCCCCGAGGGGACCTTGTGGAAGACTGTAAAATATATTGTACAGTAGCCAATCGCAGTGGCTTCAATATAAGCCCTTCCCATCTTACCCATAAATCCGTCTTCTCTACCCCGGAGATAATTAGGAAGAAACCTAATTATCTCCCAGGGTAGAGACAATTGCCATTTTAAAATACAGTAACAAAATTACATTAAAATACATAACTGGGAAAATACCGAATGGATATAGTTCGTATAACGTATCCCCAGACAGCCTGGATCTGAGTGCATATTTTCACCGAATAGCGCTCAGATCCGAATTATCTAGTCGAATCGTCATGGAGTCAAAGTCTTTCACCAGTCCTTCGGTATACAAATGACTCCATGGGACGGCTATCTGGGTAAAAGTCCACACGAATGCATAAAAACTCCCGAACAGACCGGAGTTCGCATGCCTCGTCGAAATAGAAGGTGGGCATCAGCTTCCAGCGGTGTTCGGTAGATTAAAGTGTCTGTTTTTAGTTCCATACAATTTGTACCGAACACCGCTACGCTTTCTCGTGTCCCAAAATGGCCGCTGCCTCGTGGTCGACATGTGAACGACGACCACCCGTACGAATGGAATGGAGAGGTGTCTGCGGTTAACCACAACGTTCTAATTGGGGCCAAGAGGTTAACCAGCAGCACACTCCTCTCCTGGGTGGTCATTCGTTTGGTAGTTTCAATCGGTAGTTTGTAATTACACGAACAGGGGTATACGAATAGGAAATCCAGCGAAACAAAGGGAAACAGGCGAACCAGCAATACAGATGAATCTGTCACAATATTATTAATGTATAAGTCTCAATTAAAAAAATATACTCCCATTCAATCTATTTTTTATTGTTTTAATATGACCTTAGGAGAATTATCAGGCTCCCAGTGGATTCTACTATGATAAGCGTTATTAGATAAATTGTTCCTTGTTTAATCTGGAGAATTCATATTTAAGTAAGAATAATGTCAGTGTGAAACCCAAGGTGATGTGCAGACTATTATATGTAAGCATGTATCTAAATCCTTTAGTGTTCTGTTAATATCTTATTGTTCCAGTAAATGTAAGTAGTGATCGTATCTGTAAATCTGTTCCATAATTTAACATGTTCTTTGTACAGTTAACAGTACCTGTGGATCCCATTCTATAAACTATAAAACCAGGCCAAACGTGAGAGTAATGTAAATCCCCATTTAGACCGATACATGTACGTAATGTGTGTATCTCTTCTTGTTTAAATAATTTCTAATTGACCCGTTAGTCAAAGAGGAAGAAAACATTTATTCACTATATAGTCTCCCTCCATCTACCTTCATCTTTTACGAGCTTGGGTGCAGGTATTTTTAGAAATAAACACAAGGTAGATGCGGGTGATTTAATGTGGCTATAGTAATTGCATATTTCCCTATTTAAATTGCTTCCTTCCTGTGAAAAATAAACATTGATATCATTATGTATTTATTTTTTTATTTGTAAATGATAATAAAACATAAAAATATTTAATCCATTTAATATACCAATTTTGAAGTGACAAGTTGATTTCTCTCTGGATCAAAAATATGTTACCACATATATTTACTCATTTGTATTGAATGCTTGTCCAAAAACAAAAAATCCAGACCATTTTTAAAAATCTCTACAAAATGTAAGAATATTGCACATCATTTATTGTTCTTATTGTAAATTACCTTTTTTCTCACCGGCAGGTAAAATCTCCTTTCTTCATGTTTCAATTGATAACTTTTGGTAAATTCTTGTAATGAACAGGTTACCCAAGAGCTGTTTGCCCTGGCCCATACATATTGATATAATGTTATAATATGCTCCAAATACATATTTTATTTAAGTAAACAGTTTTATGTTTTCAAACTTTTCTTAAAGGGTCACTATAGGCACCCAGACCACTTAATCTCATTGAAATAGTATGGGTGCACTGTCCCTGTACCCATTTCATAGAAACTACCAGACAGCCATCTGAGGCATTTACTGTTGTATTACAAAGTTTAACTCTGTAAAATGATGCTAGACATTTCAAGCTTTGCATTAAGGTTATTTAGTATTTTGCAAAACCCCATAGGAAAGCATTGATTCAATTCTTCTCTATAGGAAAAACCTATTGCACGTGGTATATTAGGTATCCCCTCGTGTAGATGTTGGAGGAGGCAGAGATGGACACAACACTGAATAAAATGAGTGTTTAAAGGGTTTTTACCCCTAAATTGCTGCAAGGGTGACTGTGGGGGGAGAGTGACACTATAATGTTAGGATTACAGCTTTGTATTCCTAACACTATAATGTTCCCTTAATAACTACATTCTATTCGTGTATTCATTTTGTAGCATACTGCTGCATACATTTCAAGTTCCGTTATATCAATTCTTAAAACTTGTGCTCACAATTGCATAGCTTCTCCGAGACTGTGTCTTACCATTGTTTTGTAAAGGGGCTAAATTATAGTGTGTGAATTAATACCCCTTTTTATGCACAATACTTTACTGACCTTTGCATGTGGTGACTGATGTTATTGCGTAGTCTGTTGCTAACAGTTATTCCAAATTTCTTCCCACTTACCATTATCCATAACTCAACCTCTTTTAGAGTATACATTGATTCCATGTTCCTAATCGCAAACAAATGTCTTTATTACTCCCATAGTACAGAAACGTGTTATATATACTTGTACTCTATCAATACTAATGAATAAAGAATGAGTATTCGTTATACATGTAGTACCGTATCCACTTAAAGAGAAAAGTGCAAATTTTTCTTCCTGAAACTTGCAGAATGTCATGAGCTACTAACAATGTCTGTAAATGTGTCCCACACGCAGTTACTGTCGCTTAGTATTTATTTTAAAAAGCAAACGTGATTTCATTTATAGAAGGCATTTGTGATCCATAACCTTCCATTTTAACAAAATATGCACTCTCATAGTTATGTTCTGGTTTAATGATAATAATAAAATAGATTATTTGAAAAGTAACTGAAAATCTAACCTGGCTGGATAGATTTAAATACATGGATCTTTATTAAATTCACACTGGAGTTGACATAAGATATACATTTTTTTTTTTTATATTCTTTGCTCTAATATGGTGGTACTATATACATTACACTAATAATTACTTTAACTTTTTCTGGTTTTGATAAAATGAAAATACAGCTTCCATAGCACCTAGAAACTGTTCTCTGTTTATAATTCATTTTAAGGACACTTAAGACGAGTTCTTTCATTTTAATAAAATAAAAGCAGACAGAAATGAGCACTGTCCTCTGACTCCATCCACTTGGATGGTAGCAGTGGCTATAGTATTCAGCCCAACTAAGTCAAAATCTAAATTTTACCTGTGCACTACCCCGTGTTTCTAATTAAGTTACATAGTGAAAGCAATATCAGTTGGAAACGTCTCCAGAGAGCTTCCCGTTGCTGTACAATCTCCTCATCTAATTGACCACATTGTTTGAGTCATCTTTATCAAATGAAAGACATCTTTAAAGATGTTTACATATTAGAAGTATTCAGTTGCACTAACAGATTTTATGATAAAGGTGACCCTCTCAGTTCTTAATTCTTTCACCTTGATCACATGTAGCAGGGCCAACTTTACAAGTGTTATAGAGTGTTTATTAATATTGTGTATTGGGTTTCTCACTAGCAGTGCTCATCAAACCTTTCCTCAAGGCTCACCTAATAATCCAGGATTTAGAGATTACCTGGGTCAGTGTAAGGTATTAAAAAAAAACAAAAAACCACCAAGGTGTGTGTTTTTCTAAGGTGTGTGTTTTTTTCTTTATCTAAACACGTTAGACACACCCGGGTAATCCCTAAATTCCGGACTGTTAGGTGAGCCTTGAGGAGAGGGTTGAGGAGCATTGCTCACTATTACAGCTGGCTCTCCTACAAGGCCGAGACAGTATAACCAGTCTCCAGGTGCTTCACAGAGCATTAACTGCATGTACACATCGTACTAATGGAGTGGCACAAAGCAATGAGAACTCTGGTTTCCAGGATGGCCAGCAACCTGAACGTTAAATATGGCTGTATCATTACTGTCAGCAACTCTCGCCTCATCGTTCTCATTGCAGCAGACAGCAGGTGCTGGTTGTCAGGTAATATAATATCGCTGCACTTGTCTGCTTAATACGAAGTATACATAAAAAACGAATCTGTAAAAAAATAGACATAAACAAAATTTCACTTGTAGGTATTCAGTTTCTTGAACACCTCTCAAATACTTAACCAATGAAACAAAAATAAGTGAAATTAAATAGTTCAAAACTTAAAGGAACCCTCCAAGCACACTATATAGGTATGGTGGGATCTATCCAATGTATTGGGATGGTAGTGACATGTTCCTCAATTTTTAGTCAAAGACAAGAATTTAAACATTGTATAAGCCTGCCACAATGTCAATGTACCCCATTCTGATTTGTCCCATCAGAAACCTAATGCCTGCTATTATGAGAGTAATCAAATTACTTGGGAAATACTTCATCCTGGGATTCTCTGCAGCGCAAGGTTTAGTAGGGCCTTGAAATGAGGCACCTGTAACAGAGAAAGGTGTGAAACCTGGGAGTTGGCCTGGACTCCCAAATATATGAATTTACGAAACCAAGAGGTTGCACTCACCTGAACATACATACATTATAAGGGTGCTGCTGAAGCCAATTCATAAAATATACAAGACCGCGTGCACTCATCCACTAAACAGCAACTTTAACCCCTTAAGGACACATGACATGTGTGACATGTCATTATTCCCTTTTATTCCAGAAGTTTGGTCCTTAAGGGGTTAAAGCTCCCAGAATGTAAACGTTTTTAGGTTTTTTTTAAACACCTAAGCTAGGCAAAAATAATAGTGGTTTAGTTACAGTATACGATCATATATTGCATACATAAGCCTGCCAAAATGTACTCCAAATTTGCACCCCTCCTTGTCACAGGTGCCTCATTCTAGGCCCCTATTTAACCTTGCGTTGTAGAAAGCCCCAAATGGAAGTAAGTGGGTTAATCTCATAAGAGCAGACATAAGGTTGCTGGGAGATGACCTGCCGAGAATGGGATACATTGGCGTTGTGGCAGGCTTATGCTATGTAGGATCATATACTATAATTAAAACCCCAATTTGTTTTTAAAGTTTTTTTTTTTAATTGTTGTAAAGTGAATGAGTAAGTGTGCATGGTGTTGTATGTTATTTCAGTATTGTCAATGCCATTCTAATCTTTTTAGTATTCCAATTTTATATTATAATTAACACTTCCTGAATGAGTCTAATATATGAATGGCACCATTCTCCTTTTTCTGTACCGGGATCAGCTGATGCTGATAAAAGTCGCTTGCCAGTGAATATGTGTTTAATTCCATATGTTTAATCTGCTATTGATGTTTCTAGCTTTACAAGGAAAAAGTAGGAAGAGGCTGGTGTTGCATGAATGAGGAAGTAAAGTTAACAGAATGAGAATATATTTCCCGACAAGAGTTACCTAATACAATACAGTATTGGTTCGGGGTCTTCTTGTACAGAACAAGGACATTAATACAATGGTTTACTCTGAGGTTACTATTGCTCAAATGCTACCACCGAAAGATTCTTCAATGCTGAAAGCAGACAATATCTGACACCTCCTGTGGTTCTTTTGTACTGAACACAATTCTACATTAAAACTGTAGTATACTACACATGTGTCTGTGTACAGGATAATTTCTACAATAATTACAAACAGTTCATCGGACCAAGTAGAGTTCATTATATTGTGCTTTGTTTCATGGTTATGCTACACTAAATAATCTTGTTTCATTGTTTTAAGCTCTTCTTTGTCAACGTTGTATTTATATGGGCAACAGCAGCAAGCCACCCACAATGTGAGTGTACATTAAAGCATTAACTGGTTTACATTGCTATTTCGAGGCTGAATCTTCATTTTAGTACTCAGTCACTCTCTTTAGTTCTCAGATACATGCCAGGATGATGTCACCCTTTGCGGATTTATATAGAAGCCTACAAACTCTGCCTGCATCTGGAGGGAAGGAATTGGTATATGGAAGGAGAAAGAAGTAAGTTTCTGTTATAGAGATCAAACCACATTTGTACAGACTGACATAAAAGGCTTCTTGTATTTGAGACACAACTGCCTATGCTTTCAGCAGGTACTGCAGGATTTATTTACCAGACATCATAATGTTTTGAAAATCAAACCTCAAATTCATGAATATGTAACGAGTGAGAGCAATTTATCAGATAACTACTTGTTGTTTACATTTTGCAATTTTATTTTCTGTTCATTATAATTTGGTGTTTTGTGAATAAACCTTGTGAAGATTTTTTCCAGTATAATCATATTCAGAGATGTAACTTTTCAGTCTACATTTGGGGAATTTGTATTCCCAAACATAACTGCAATTTTTTTATTATCAATATTTGATCTTTTGTATGTATGATTCCAGACTTGTTGAAAGTAGTATTAGATATGTATCTTAAGATGCATGTACAGAGTAGTAGAGGAATTTAGCTGATTATCTACAGAAGAAAAACACAATACATAGTGTGATATTGTAAACGATAATAAGTAATGCGCAATTTGAAAGGAACTCACGAGATTTAGATTTACAATATCACACTATGTATTGTGTTTTTCTTCTGTAGATAATCAGCTAAATTCCTCTAATACTCCGTACATGCATTCTCTTTTAAACGGGATAACGTCTGGAATATCCTGAGAGGTAGCTGACACATTATAACGATAAGTTACTTTTATTCTTTTGTATATAGTGACAAATAGAAGTGTATATTGTTTAGCATTTTCTACTGTCTTATGCTTGACACATATTTACTGTATCTTAACTAATTATACCCTCCTAATATGTTTACAATAAGTGCAAGGGACATTACAGGTGCCCAGACCACTCTATCTCATCCCCTTAAACCTGCCCTGTCCCCTTAAACCTGCAATGTAAAACAACAAAAAAGTTAAGGCAACCAAAAATGGTTGTGTTCCAAACAGCCACTAGAGGCACTGCCTGGTTTCTATTGGAGTTTAACTCCATTAAACGACGTTGGACGAACTCACTCTTTGCATTAGAATGTTCAATGTCTTTAAAATCTTGATAGGAAAGCAATGATTTAATGAAATGCATTGCCTATAAATACACCATGTTTAATATTTTAGCTATCTCTGAATATCAAGTAAAAATAAGTATAACATGAGCAGTAATTAATATATTCTGTTTTACTGCTTTTCCAAACAGATGATGGATCAGCAGAATCATACATTGGTTCTAGAATTTTTCCTCTTGGGATTCCAAAATCTACACAATCTCAAGATTCCATTCTTCACTCTTCTTATCACATTATATTTCTTAATTATAACTGGAAACATTTTTATTGTCCTGATCGTGTCAACAAGTCACCTTTTATACTCACCCATGTATTTCTTTCTCTTCCATTTATCATTATGTGACATCTTGCTCACCACCAACATCGCTCCAAGCATGCTTCATGTTATATTGAAAGAGGGAAGCACCATATCCTACTATGGCTGCCTAGCACAGCTCCAGATATTTGAATTCTGTGGAACTGCAGAGTGCTACATTCTCACAGTGATGTCATTGGACCGATACTTAGCCATTTGTAAACCACTTCATTATTCCTCGATGATGAACTTTAGGTTTTGTTTCCCTCTTGTTATCTGGACTTGGTCTCTTAGTTTTGTTCTTGCATTTATTTCAATTATGTTGATTAATGATCTAGATTTTTGCGATCATAAAATGATTGACCACTTCTTCTGTGATTTCTTTCCAGTTTTAGCACTTTCCTGCTCAGATACTTTCTTTGTTGAAATTGAAGCCAATGTTGCTGTTGTAATAATAACTCTAATCCCATTTGTGTTTGTCATGGTCACATATATTCATATCTTCTTTGCAATCCATGGGATCCCATCCACCTTCGGAAAACAGAAAGCCTTCTCCACTTGCAGCTCTCATTTGGCCGTTGTGTGTTTATTTTATGGGACATTAATTGGTACAAATTTGAGTCCAACCAGAGGAAGCTCGTTTAATGTAAAGAAGTTCACATCTCTTTTATACACTATGATGACCCCTTTGCTCAACCCCATTATCTACTGCTTAAGAAATAAGGAAATCAAAAGAGCATGTCGAATATTTTATAGAGGAAAACAAAGCCAGTTCTGCTAATGGAGAAAAATATACAGTGTAAATTGTAACTTGGATTGGTGTTAATGTTGAATCTTCTTAATTTCTTCTTGTCTTCAGTTGATTGATATATATCTAAATTGTCTTGAAATTTATAGTCTTGGGCCAAATGCTCGCCACAATAATATATGTCTATATTATTGAAAAGTAGTAATACGCAATCTGACTTACGGTTTCTTCAGGTTTATTCTTTGTTACGGATACATAATAAAAAATAATAAATGATGTTACAGGATAATGGACATTCAACAGCAGATGGTAATTGCTGGACTTCTTTACATGCTTACATCTTTACATCGAGAGAGAAAGCCAGAGAGAGCCCAGAGCCAAAAGCCACGAGAGAGTGACCTTGTGTCCCTCTGTTACTATATAGAAGTGCT
>OW240914.1:16619924-16666769 GCA_933207985.1 Pelobates cultripes
TATTAATACTCATAACTGTTAAATAACTTTTCATTGTCTGTTTTCTTCTTCATTAATATTTAGGAATATATATGTATGTTAGTGTCAATCTTTTATTTCTTTGTAAGTCTGTTAATCTTCTGTATCGAATGAACTCTGACTACACAAAACATACTCATTTCTTCTCATGAGATCTACCATCTAGTGGTCATTACATTTATGTCATGTGATGTATAATCTTAATTTTCCTTTATATCAAAATATCTTTTCTACACATTTTAATTTTCAAACTTTTTTTTTAATCATACCTTATTAATCATACCTCCCTTTAAACTGTTTAATAATCTGGAGGTATAACCTAATCACATATCAGATGTTACAACTAAATATTGTTTTCCACTATACTTTAGCAATAGCAGCCAACTTGTCTTAACACTGGCACCATTTTGTCACATGAAACAAACTATAAAAACATATATTGTTTCCCACATCAAATGTATTTGTAAATCTAGGTTTTATCCTGTCAAAACTTGTGTCTTCTAAATAGTCAAAACATATGTATGTCCTGGCTTTGTAAAATATAGTAATCCATTATCAGTCATGATATTAAAATCTCATTCTCATGAATTAAATCAAAGATTTTAAATCAACCTCAGAAGCAACAAGGAATAAATCTATTGTTTTTTTCCTTCTGTAAAATGATTAGGAGTTACTGTATAATCGCATACACCCAATATAACACACATGGCATGTTCCTAACTGCTACATTAGTATATTTCATTCTGCCATATTTGCAAACTTGATGTTAATTTTTATTTTAATTAATTAACCTAATACTTTCTTATAACACACATAAAAACAATGAAAAACAGTACAGACTAACAATTCCTTAAAACAACAAACTAACATAGATCTCTATTCTTGTGTGCTGTTCTTAATTTTGGAATCAGCCTGTGTACATCTGTTGGCACACATATCCATGCTCATTCCCTAAACTGATCATATCTCTTGAAGTTATCTGATTCTTATAACTCTCTGTGTTACACTGCATTGCTTGTCTGTCTCCTAATTTTGATTTAGCTAAAAGTGCTCTGATTTGTCTGATTATAAATTTACAAGGAAAGGCCTTTATTGATTTATCTCCACATGTATTTTCGCTGTCAAAATTTTCAATCAACAAATTTAATTTCTCATTTGCTTTTGATTTGATATCTCGGATAAAATATCTGCAAGATCTTAAATAATGTTGTTTATTGCACCAAAAACTTTAGGAGTTATATTCTACCTTTGATTGTTAACTCTACAGTTTTTAGTTGAGTAAATTGGGAGGGGCTCAGCTGTCTGTATCACTCTTTCACACTCTGTCCTAGAAGAAGGAGGAGGGGGACCAGGGATGTCAGGTCTGAGTTTCTTTCTCTGCCTAATTCCACAAGTCATTTTAACCCCTTCATTTCTGATTTCTCTTCTTAAGTTATCTAAGAATAAAGCAATGTCATTCAAAGTGCTTTTTTCTCTAGCAATTACAATTGCAGTTGGATCTAGATCTTGAAATTTTTCACAAATGCATTAATTAACTGATTCTCATGAAAATTTGCAACAAATCTATATGCATTTTCAAATTTTACAAGTAAACTAAAAATATACTCTTCAATGTGTGGTTTTAGTTTTTCCAACATTTCAATGTCTGCAAAATCATTCCTGTTGTTAATTTTATTAATTGTGTTAATCTGTCTTGCTTATTTCCATATATTATTTTATCATTGTCCTCACATTTTACAGGCGCGGTCAGTCTACATGCCATTTGAGTCAGCAGCCATATCTGAAATAGTCTATTTCTTTGTTTGTCATTTAGGCTATATTTGTCCATATTTGACTCAAACATTTCAGCATTAGTAAATGCATCCACTGACGTGTCATAAACTGGAATACATTTCACAATTTTCATTAATTGTTCATGTATTTTCAAATTAAGTTTTGCAGCTCTGTCTTGAAATTTACATTTCTGCAAATCACTCTGTGAGGATACATTTTCAGTATCTATTGGTTTGGGGATTAAATTCTGTGCCTGTATTGTTCTTGTATTAACACACACTTGCTTTACTTCATTTCTAAGCTGGCAAAAAAGAGCATTTCTTAATTCAACTCTATCCTCTAGTTCACAGACTGTTTCTGACAATCTCTCACAATTACAGCATGTGCTCTCTGTTACTTTGTTACACTGTTCATTTAAATCTGATTTGTTTTCTGTTAACCCATACAAATCTATTTCTTTATCTGTTAATTCTAAATTGTCTTGACCTGCATCTCATTTACAAATCAATGCATTGCAAGTACAGATTAGTTTCATAACATTTCTGATCTTTTGTTTTTTCTTATTAACAAACAATTTCTTGGCAATTTCACATTGTGTGTATAAAGATTGCCACCAAACAGCATCTGAATAGCTGCTATTAAATGCAAACTGCAATTTACTTTTCTCTGCAATATCATTTATTAATTCCATGTTATTCCAGTTATTTCTGTTTAAATCGTTGCTACATTCACACAGCTGCGCAGTTCTGGACTTGGAACTGGATGATTGCCAATCTCTGCCACGTGCTTGCTTCTAGAATTCAGCATTCAAAGTTATATCAGACTTAGTGGGAGAAGATTTGGATGATAACTTAATGGTTGCTCTTTTCCATTTTAATTTAAGGAGATTCACAACTCAAAATAGATATCTAATAATCCAACTTATGATGGCCATAAAAATAGAAATATCAAGATATTGGCTTCAGAAAAAGACTCCATCTTGGACCCAAGTGCTAACTCAGCTTAAATACCAACATGATATGGAAAGGGGAATATCTTTTCAAAATGACAGCCACTTAAAATTTGATGAGAAATGGTCACCTTGGCTAGATAATCTGATATAACAATATACCTTGTTGCGTTCTCTGTTATGAATATCCTTATATATAAAGATCACTCTAGTTCTTCCCTATGGTACTGTATGCAGGAAAGTTATGAACTAACTTAATTATTATAGTTTAGGCCCGCCTAATCCACTCAGCCCTTTTAAATTGTGATATTTGTGTTTCTGTGTGTGAAGTTTACTCAACAGTCCATATATCTTTCTATTGTAAATCTAGTCTATATGTTTAACTTTGAACTGTTCCTGCCTGTATGTTACATATGTAAAATTTGCAAAAAGAATAAAAAAAATAAATCTTATATAAAAACAGTTGGCACCCAGAATATCTCATGGCACAGTAAAACAGCCAAACATTAAAAACTAAAACTCACAAAAAAAAAAAAAAGATGCTCTCAGAAAGGGTCACATACGTAGATCCTCTTCACCTGCTGGGGCTGGGTTCTTCTTCATTTCTAAAAAAGAAGGAGACCTACGTCCTTGTATAGACTGTAGGGGTTTGAATAGGATAACAATAAAAAACGCCTATCCCATTACAGGTTGAAGGGAGCCCGAGTCTTCACTAAGCTCGACCTCAGAAGTGCTTACAACCTAGTCAGAATTAAGGAAGGACATGAGTGGAAGACTGCGTTCAATACAAGAATGGGACACTACGAATATCTAGTTAAGCCGTTCGGATGCAATGCTCCAGCGGTATTTCAGGATTTCATTAACAATGGCCTTGGGGAGAACCTCCACATGTTCGTTTTAGTGTACCTGGACGACATTCTCATCTATTCCCCAGACCTAGAGACACATCACGAACATGTGAGAACAGTACTAAAAACCCTGTTAAAGAACGGCCTCTACTGTTAGCTGGAGAAGTACCAGTTTGATCAGACCGAGATACAGTTTCTCGGATATGTTATATCTCCATCTGGCTTCAAAATGGACCCTCAAGTTGGAAGCAGTCTTACAATGGCCGCTACCCAAAGGCCTTAAAGCTACACAACGCTTTATAGGTTTTGCGAAATATTACCGCAAGTTCATTAAAGGTTTCTCCTCTGTAATCTCCCCTATGACCAACCTAACCGAAAAAGGAGCAAATTGCAATTCATGGCCCAAGGAAGCAAAGGAGGCATTTGAACAATTAAAATCTTTATTTGCCGCATCACCTGTCCTGACACATCCCAATCCAACCAAACCATTTATTCTAGAAGAAGATGCATCAGAAACAGGAGTAGGAGCCATTCTGTCCCAAAGAGAAAGTCCTCAAATGCCTTTACATCCCTGTGGGTTTTTCTCTCGAAAACTAACACCTGCGGAGAAAAATTATGACATTGGTAATAGGGAATTATTGGCCATAATACTTGCCCTTTAAGAATGGAGACATCTCTTAGAAGGTTCCAAAGAGCCACTTCTGATTTTTACCGATCACAAGAATTTGGCTAGATGGTCATTGTTCCTCTCCTGATTTAACTTTATAATTACCTATAGGCCCGGGACCAAGAACACCAAGACAGATGCATTGTCTACACAGAATGCCTCATTGCTACTACTGTTTCTGAAGTGTCTTCTCCAATCTTCTGTGCAATAATCGCAGATCAAACCCAGGCACCCATGGAGAGACCTCTGGATAAACTGTATGTTTCACCACCATTAAGAAAAAAGGTACTTGGTTTATTCCATGATAATCTGACAGCAGGTCATCCGGGAGTCCATAAAACTCTCTCTGCTATCTCCAGGAGGTTCTGGTGGCCTACACTTAGAAATGACATCAAGGATTATGTAGGGACATGTCAAATATGTGCCGTTTCTAAATCCTCTCACAAACCACCTCCTGGCTTGTTACAACCATTACCTATACCTACTGCTCCATGGACCCATTTAGCCATGGATTTCATGGTGGATCTGCCCAGCTCAAACGGGTTTAACACAATCCTTATGGATATAGATAGATTCTCAAATAAGGCACATTTTGTACCTCTTAAAAAATTACCACCTGCTCAAGATCTTGTACAAATATTTTTAAAAGAGATATTTCGCTTACATGGGGTGCCTAAAAATATAGTTTCTGACAGAGGTACCCAATTTATTTCTAGGTTCTGGCATGCCTTTTGTAAACAATTGGGTATAGAACTTTCATTTTCCTCAGCATATCACCCTCAGACAGCAGAGAGGTCCTCAGTCCTTAGAATCTAAAAACCCTGTTAAAGAACAGCCTCTTTAACAGGGTTTTTAGATATATGGACTCTTTAACGTTGTTTTATCGATGCCAATCAGTCTAACTGGTATGAACTCTTACCCATGGAGTTTACCAGGAATAATGCTACTCATGAATCCTCTAATCATAGTCCATTTTATGTAAATCAGGGTTATCACCCCACTGTTTTACCTTCTGAGTTTTCAAACACAGATATTCCTGCCTTGAACACTCGTTTAAATTATATTCATGACACTTGGGATTCCGTTCATACAGCATTACAAAAGGCATCAAAATGTGCTAAAATCCAAGCTGACAAAAGATGGGGTGCCAATCCTGTTTACCAAGCTAGTGACAAGGAGTGGCTGTCCACACGTCATATCAAACTTAAAGTTCCTTCCATGAAATTTGCCCCTTAGTACATCGGTCCTTTTTGGATCCTCCGCCATATCAACCCTGTGACTTATTCCTTGGCACTCCCTGTCCACATGAGAATCGCCAATTCATTTCATGTATCATTGCACAAGCCTCTTACTTGCAATCGATACACTAGAGTTTCCGCTCCTCCTCCGCCCTTAGTAGTGGGTAAACAGGAGGAGTACGAGGTTCATTCTGTTTTAGACTCCAAAATCACCAGGGGTATTTTGTCTTATCTTGTTGACTGGAAAGGATATGGTCCAGAGGAACGTTGTTGGGTTCCTGCGGACCAGGTTCATGTGCCCAGGCTTGTCTGGTCGTTTCACAATCGCTTCCCTTATAAGCCGACTCCTTCTCGCCCGGTGAGCGGTCTTCGAGTGGGGGGTACTGTTGCGGTCTTCGAGTGGGGGGTACTGTTGCGACCTCTAATGAATACAGACGTGCTCGTGACGTCACGACGTCAGCGCACACGCACGTTCTGGGGTCAGAGGTCACCCTCTGACCAATCAGAAGCCAGAGAGGGATATTTAAATCCCTAATTCACTTTACTTCCTTGCCCTGTCGTGGTTTCCTGTTCCTGCTTCCTGAAAGTGTGTTTATCTTTGTGATTTTGACTTCCTGGTATCCTGATCTTGGTTTTTCCCTGGTTATTCTGACTTCTGGTTCCCCTGACTTGGCTTGTTTAAACGGTATTTGAGTATTTCTGGCTTCCTTGACCTCGGCTTTCCCTTTGACCATTCTCTATCTCTGGCATATTAGTCCGGCCATTCTAAAGTCGGGTTTATGCTATGTCCTTTTATTTTCATTTTCTTTTGCATGTATATATTTACATAGTTTCTGCGTGTTGGACAACACTAGCTGCTGTGACAGCAACCCAGCGCGACCAGTGAATGGCTGATGATAAAATGCAAGAGGGTGAGTACTACAATGGCCTGTTGGAGGCCTTTAACCCCTTAAGGACCCAACTTCTGGAATAAAAGGGAATCGTGACATGTCACACATGTTATGTTTCCTTAAGGGGTTAAGGAGGACAATGAGTTTGGAAGTCTGGCAGAGTATCAGCTCTGGGACATCCACAGCATCAAGGAAGCCCTGGTGGATCTCCCTAGAGCTGATGACCTGGGGCCAGATATGATCCATCTGATCACCATGGAATGGGAGCTGGAGCAGAGTTACCAATGCCTGTTCAGCTCAATTCAGCAACAAGGTAACCTGCAAGGAGAGGAGACCACCAGTCCATATGGATTAAGGGAACAAGCTCCACGTTATGACTATGGACTAAGTTTGGTAGTTTATTTGTTTTTGTACTCCCGAAAGAGACCAGTCGCTACCACTGATTCTATGGAACTATTTTGGGCAGGAACCTTGTGTGTGGACAGTCAAAACTTTACCCCAGTAGCGTTTTGGCTGTATTTGTGGAGAGATTCATGGGAGAGATTACCCTGTAACTTTGTGTTGGAAAACCGTTGTAGGGGCTTTTGCATAAAAGGATGTGTGTGGCCCCGAAAAAAACTGTCTACCCCCAGCATTAAACCTCGGCTCATGTGTGGGGAAAAAGCTATATTTGCTATACCTGCTATACTCTCTGGCGGAGAGGTCTACCCACTGGGAGCTGGATCCAGGACTAGGTGGTGACGGCGAGACCCCAACTAAGCTGCAGCGGCAAGGGGCTGAAAGTGCTTATGGTGTCCCGGTGCAGTGCTTATGGTACTCGGTAAGTACTAGGAAGCGTGAATTGGTGGAGGTACCCAGTCGGGGTACCAGACGGTCTGCCACATACCCTAATATGGACATTTAAATTACCCTAAATTAAACGTATCTTGAGATTTAAAGTGCACTTAAAAATTCACATATCAAGATATAGGCAACATAGATTAAACCTACAAAAGTAATTCAAATTATGTTTAGTTTTATCACCTAATGGTAACCAGAAGCATGTGAAAGATTGAGTCCTGCTAAATTAAATTGTCATACATAACTCAGACTAAGTATATATATGCATAAACATATAAGTGGCACATATCTTGCTACTAAATATCATATAAGTGTGGGAAGATCCCAAGTTTCTCAATTGCATCTATTAGATCATCGAAAATGTCCTGCCTTAGTTTAGGTATATGGACTTTGTTTGGTGAAGATTAATTCATGTCTTTTTCACTTATATGGTTGGAACACTGTCCTGTGTATAACTATTGTAATAAATCAGCACAAATAAAAAAAATATAAATTTTATTTATTTTTTTGGATGCCTTATGAGTGCAGCTTGAATTTATTGCCCTATTGTGATTCCCAATTCCTGCAAGTGTGGGTATACTTCCAATGACAGAACCGTCAGAAACACCCAAGCTTCCAGGAACCATGATTACACTGAGAAGCTGATAGTCTGCACACAGGCCAACTTGTATTATGAGATATAATTGCAAATATTGTTTTATATGAAGGCTTTATAGTCGTTGCTGGTTGTTGTTAAGAGCTAACATAGCATTTGTTTGTGAAATATCTGTAGATAACCCAATCAGTCACAATATTAAAGCCACCTGCCTAATATCATGTAGATTCCACTTGTGCAGCCCAAACAGCTGATGTATCGAGGCATGGTCTCCACAAGACCTCTGAACATGAACCAAGACATTAGCAGCAGATCCTTTAAGTCCTTTAAGTCCTGGAAGATGTGAGGTGGTATCTTCATTGATCGGATTTGTTGTTCCAGCACATCCCACAGAAGCTCAATTGGATTAAGAAATTTGGAGGCCAAAGCAAAATTTTTAAAGCTTTGTTATGTTTCTCAAACCATACCTGAACAATATTTGCAGTATGGCAGGGTACATGACAGAGAAAACTGCCATCAGAGAACACTATTGCCATGAAGGGGTGTAAGTGGTACTTGTCAAAGTAACATCCAATTGAATGCCATGAACCAATGTTTCCCAGCAGAACATTGCCCAGAGCATAACACTACCTCCTCTGGCCTGCCTTATTCCCATACTGTATCCTCGGGCCATCTCTTCCACAGGTCAATGACACACACACACAGCCATTTACCTGATCAAAAAGAAAATGTTATTCAACAGACCAGGCAACCTTCTTTCATTGCTCGATGGTCTAGCTCTGATGCCCCATTGAAGATGCTTTTGGTGGTGGACAGGGGTCATCATGGGCAATCTGACCAGTCTGCGGCTAGCCTTATTTATGCATCTTTGTGATGCACTGTGTGTTATGACACCTTTCTATCATGGTCATCATTAAGTTTTTCAGCAATTTGAGATACAGTAGCTCTTCTGTGTAATCGGAGCAGACAAGCTAGCCTTCGCTCCCCATGTGCATCAATGAGCCTTGGGCACCTATGACCCTGACACTGGTTAACCATATATCCTTCTTTTAACCACTTTGGTAGGTTTTAATCACTGTGTACTGAGAACACCCCACATAAATGACCATTTTGGAGATGCTCTGACACAGTCACAGAGCCATTACTATTTGGCCCTTTTCAAAGGAACTCGTCTGTTTGCTTGCCTATTTTACCTGCTTCCATGACCTAAAATTCAAAAACTCACTGTTCACTTGCTACCTCAAATATCCCACCCGTTGACAGGTGATGTTGTAATGATATAATCAATTCACTTAACAGTGATTTTAATATTGTTGCTTATCAGTGGCTGTCACTGTATATATGGTAGTTGGTGAAGTTTTCAGATGGTAGCGTGCAGCTATGAAATTTATTTCTGCCCATTTTTGTAAATTTCACTTCCTGACCTGTTGGATTTTTCCATCATAAAACCATAGACTCCAGTCCGGACCCAATATTTTGTTTCCCCCTGTCCAATATCATAAGCCTATAGAAACATGAATGTGGGAAAAGAAAAATGGTTTAAATATTTCAAGGAATGGTCTTTAACCCCTTTAACCAAACTTCTGGAATAAAAGGGAATCATGACATGTCACACATGTCATGTGTCCTTTAGGGGTTAAAACTTTTATTAAAATATAAAACATTCATGACTTTCTTTTCCAATGAAACGTGTTCTGTCTGTTATTTTTTCCACTCTCTGGAGTGAGTTAACCACTCTTAGCCAAGGTTGCTGGACCCACTGTATTTTCTGGTTAAACAGTACTTATACCTATTCATGAAAATGGACAAGAGAACCAATAATTCATGACACTTTTTGCAGCAATTATCCCTATAAATGAGCCACCAGTCTATTGCTCTAACACACAAATACATTATAACTGTACATTTATTGTTTTATTTAGGAATATATTTTAATAATTAGGACACTGATTTTGCTAACTACAAATATATCTATGATTCTGTTATCTGAACTTGTTCTAAAGCAGTTAATATGACCTCTGAGGAATTGTTTCACTAAGGACTCTGTTCATGCAAATAGCAACCCTATATATACCTACTATTCAGTCACACTGAAAATATCCTACCAACATTTTATCTCAGAATGTTCATTAATAAACAGCACATAACTTTAAATGTAAGCTAGCAGTCTTAGTATATTTTCATTATAGTCTTAAACGTATTCATATTTTGTGCATAAAGGATTTGTTTTGTAATGTACTATTTATGACAGTGTGAGATATCTGGCACATCAGTAAATGCTGATAATTTAGGAAGAACAGGACAACAGAAG
The DNA here is from genome assembly GCA_933207985.1 of Pelobates cultripes. NCBI lineage: Eukaryota > Metazoa > Chordata > Amphibia > Anura > Pelobatidae > Pelobates > Pelobates cultripes. Next base: position 16,630,054 of record OW240914.1, read on the forward strand.
ATCGTTCAGATCCACTTCATGCTCATTTTCAGTCTAGCAGAAGGTCCTTAAATGTTTACTTGTCATGTTATGTGTCATTTTGGAGTTGACTCTACTACTTTTCCATGGATGTTCCAAGTTGTTCTACACTTCAATTCTCTGTCTTCCCAGTAAGACTTGAAATTAGAGACCCTTGCTCTAGACATTCACCTTACCTAAGCCTTCCTAATGATATTAGCTATTTAGCCAGCTTTCAGCGTGCCAAGAACATAATGCCATAAAAACATAACATAGTACATAGGATAACAAACTTTGTGCTTTGGGTAGGCTTAGTTAATTATTCATATCTTGTTTTATGTGCTATGTTTTTTATGCATCGTGTTGTGATATCAGTGTCATTTTGTTAATCATGTTCATGCCACACTAGAGCTGTTGATAACAAGTAAGCCATTCCATCTGCAATCTTTACAAATACCTTTAATGCTCAAATGAAATCTTCTCTAAGAACTCTTCACTTGAGTTCTTGAGATTAGCTTATGCATAGGAGAATAAATACCAGTGCAAGTACGTCGAGTATAAAGCTATAGGTAAGAGACTCCCATGTAACACATTTTTGTAACTTAATCTATGCATATATTCTTCACTAAAATATTTACAACAAAAGGATAAACATATTATTAGTAGTAGTATTATTTATAAAGCGCCACCAAGTTCCATAGCGTTGTACAATGAGTGGACTAACAGACAAGTATTTGTAACCAAACGAGTTGGACACACCGGAACAGAGGTAAGGGTAGGGTAGAAAAGTAGGTTGCTAGGATAGTGTTCATTGAGGGCTTAGTGTTTTGTTTTGATGGGCGTTTCAGGAGAGGAATCAGGGTGCGGGGAGGGAAAGCTGTTCACAGTTACAACCTTACATATATAATTCACATCCAAAAAATGATGATGTGGTGGGAGTTTTCTTTCAAAAGACTTAAGGAGTTCTACTCTTTAGAAACTGAAAAGTTTTGCAGTAATTCTTTAAGTTAACTTGACAATCTTGACATGCAATATTAACAATCATGGTGTATCAATTGTTAGTAAAATATGGAACTATGAGAATGAAGATGACAGAGGTCCAGTAGCAAAAAAAATTATAATGATTTCTGCCATATGAAACTGTACATGCACAGTCACACTTAGAATGTAAATATTGTTTGACGTATATATATTTAATGCAATTTCCAAAAGAATTTGAAAGGAATTTTTTTATTCAATGGGCTAGTTTGGACATGATTTTGTGTATATAAATATATTTAAAAAAAAAAAATACATGCCTTAACTATATGTTTATTTATTTGTAGAATGGAAAAAACAAAGAATCATACATTCATCACTGAATTCTTTCTGATGGGATTCCAAAATCTACACAACTTCAAGATTCCATTTTTCATTCTTCTTTTTAAAATATATATCATGACGATAAGTGCAAACTTTCTCATTGTCCTCCTAGTATCAATCAGCACTATCCTACACACCCCAATGTACTTTTTTCTCTCGCATTTGTCTTTGTGTGATATGTTGTTCTCCACAAGTATTATACCCAACATGTTGCATATTATACTTGAAGAGGGCGGCACAATATCATTGAATGCCTGCTTTATTCAAATTCAAATTTTTGGTAGCTGTTGCATAGCAGAGTGCTACCTACTAACAGTGATGTCCTATGATCGATATGTAGCTATTTGTAACCCATTGCTTTATTCCTCCATCATAGATGTTAAATTGTGTACCAGACTTGTTATCATTTCTTGGATGCTTGGGTTCCTGTTTGCACTAATTGCTTGTGTTTTGGTTGGTAGCTTAGAATTTTGTAATCGCAACATCATTGATCACTTCTTTTGCGATTTCATCCCCGTTTTAGAGCTTTCGTGCTCAGATACTTCTATAGCTGAAATGGAATCCTTATTGGTCACCCCTTTTATTCTTCTCTTCCCATTTCTGTTTGTTTTTGTTACATATGTCCACATCTTTTTCACCATCTTTGGAATCTCCTCCACCACTGGGAGGCAGAAAACCTTCTCCACCTGTGGCTCCCATTTAACTGTTGTAAGCTTGTTTTATGGAACACTACTTAGTATATATTACAGCCCATCCAGAGGATATGTCTTAAATATCAACAAGTTTGTTTCTCTCTTCTATACTGTGTGTACCCCATTGTTCAACCCCATTATATATAGTTTAAGAAATAAGGAAATCAGAAAAGCATGTAATATAGGTTTAAGAGCAAAACAAATCTAATTATTTTCTTACTGGAAGAGAAACACTTTAAAGAAGAAGTGAAGCTGTATTCGGTGTCATTTTCTAACTTGTATTATGTTAAAAACAGAATGCATGATTTAATAACTTGATAGAGTGCAAAGTAAGCAACATACTAAATACTGAAGTACTCTTAACACGAAGTAGTGAGACACAGTATAATTAGATAATAATTTGTTTATTAGTAAATTATAATTGTTTTTCAGGTTTGTTGTAGTGTGATATTATTGAGTCTGTTTTTTTACTTTTTGTACTCGTGTTTACATTAACCATAAATAGAAAATCACAATTCCACATATCGGCCGAATGTGATGTGATGTGACACATTTGTGTAGTCTTCAAGCAAGAGGAACAGCTATCTGAGTTGAATGCATCAGTATAGTAATGGCGAGATATGTGGGATATAGTCACAGGACCCTTAATACAAGCTATTTGTTAGATTTGTTTATAGTTTATATAGCTGACATGATTTGTTGAAAGACGAGCATATTCAAACAATAAATGGGCATGATGACATTATATTTGTAAATGCAATGAAATAAATTCCCCAGGCTCTCAAGGTGTTAAGGCCGCAGGCAGTTTTAATGAAACAAAAAAAAACTGCAATGTTTCAGCCTGCTAAGAGGTTTTTGTTAAGCTGACACAACAAACCAAACATGAGTGTGTGTATATATAGCAAACAGTGCAAAAAAGCTAAACCACTAATTCACTTAATGAATATCATTAATATAAGTAACACAAATTATGCAAATTACACAAACTATCTATAAATGCAATAATGCATGTCTTACCTCTGTGTGTGAAAGGAGGGAGAGACAAACTAGTATTATTAAGATCTAGTTAAATAAAGTAAAAATAAGAATAAAAGAGAACGCTTATTGAGGCACCAAATAATTACTTTTGGTTAAGTGGAACACAAGAAAACGTTTCCTGTGCTCTGGAACATATAAGGGACACTCAAACACTGGAACGGCACAAGCTCAATCTAAAAAAGTGCACTCATGCAAAGAGCAAAGACTAGATGTTCATACACGCATGTGCACGAATGTGCAAACAAACCATATGAAGCTCTAATGATCTCGCGCATGTGTCCCTGGGCAATCTTCTGAATGGGGATTAACATGCGCATGCATGCAGCTGAAACCAGGCATACGAAATATCAATAGTTCACAGAAGGCTGTATGCAAAGAAAGGAAGAGAGGGGGACAAAACTAATGAAAAAAAATAACAGAGAAAATATAAAAATAATAAATATCAAGTAAAGAAAAAAAAAGATAAATAATAAAGATAAATAAATAAAATAAAACATGAAAATGAAAAAATAGAATTAGTAAAGAATGAAAATAAAAAATATAAAAATAAAAAGGTAAATAATAATAAAAAATAAATAATGAATAAAAAATAAAAAAAACAATAAATAAAAAGAGAAATAAAAAATAAAGGAAAAAGGTATATAATAAACAAAGAAAATAAAATAATAAATTAAAAAATTAAATAATAATAAAGAAAATAATGTCAATCTCCCACCAAAATACTATATTGAACAGTGAGTTAGCACACAATTCTAGAAAGCTCTCAAATTAGAGAGTAAAGATGTTTGTAGAACTTATTCACCATAAAAATGCATACAGTTAAAATAAAATTTCTCATTCAATGTACAATACTTTCAACATAAAAATCCCAAGGTTGTACAATCCACACCACAAATATAGTGGCTCCTTTCTTTCCCTTCCAACACTTCAGGGGTTACAATTCAAGCAGTGATCTGGGGATATGAGCACTTTTCAAAATTTTAATTTGACGAAAGAAGAAAATAGAGTATTATAATCCCTTAAAGATCATAAAGATATTGTCATCAAAAGTGCAGACAAGGGGGGAGGTACTGTCTACAGAATATTACCGTAAAGAATCTAATAGACTTTTAGGAGACATCACCACTTATAAAAAATTATCCTCCAACCCCAATGCTACTTTTAATGGCGAGTTAAAAATGTTACTTATTAAATATAGGGAGGAAGGCATCATTGATGATAAGAATTTTTCGTTTTTATATTCAGAAGCCCCTAGAATTCAAACTTTTTACTTTTTGCCAAAAGTGCATAAGTCAATAACCCATCCCCCGGGCAGACCGATCATTAGTGGGGTTGACTCACTAACATCAAAATTATCTGAATTTATAGATTTTTTTCTTCAAAAGTATGCCCAAGGGGCAAAATCTTATTTAAAAGACACTAAAAGTTTACTTCAAGAATTGGAGTATCTTGAATGGAAAAAATATTTTATTTGGGTTACGGTTGATGTAACATCACTGTACACGGTCATTCGACATGATTTAGGGCTCAAGGCAGTTAAGTCAGTTTTGGATCCAGAGATATCATCTAATTTTAGTAATTTCTTGTTGGACAGTATTTATTTTATTTTAACCCATAACTTTTTTATTTTAATGACGATTTTTTTCTACAGTTGCAGGGAACAGCCATGGGTACCAAGTTCGCGCCGAGTTATGCCAATATGTTTTTAGATTTTTGGGAAAATAATTTTATATTGAATAATAACCCTTTCGGCGCGAACTTGGTACTCTGGAGAAGGTATATAGATGATATTTTTTTTATTTGGAATGGTTCAGAGAGTAATTTAAAAGATTTTATTGATTATATTAATTTTAATCAATTTCTTTAAATTTTTTCTCCTATTTTTAGCTATAATTAAATACATTTTTTAGATTTGAAGATTTTTATTGAGGATGCTAAAATAAAGACGAAAACTTTTTTTTAAACCTACTGATGCAAATAGCTATATCAATATAGAAAGTAATCATCATCCTAATTGGCTTCGTGGGGTTCCTCGAAGTCAGTTTACAAGAATTAGGCGTAATTGTACAGATGAGGAAGTTTTTTTAGATCAGGCCTCTCTTTTAAAGAATAAATTTTTAGAAAAGGGATATACAAATAATTTTATAAACAAAGATATTATGCATTCTTTTAATAAAAAAAGAGGGGATTTATTACTTAATAAAGAAAGAAGAGCCCCATTGACTAACAATAAATTTGCCTTCTCTTTTAACACTCAATATAATGTTCATGCTAAACAAATTAAAAAAATATTAAACAAACATTGGCCCCTTTTATTAGAAGATGATTTTTTAAAGACGGAACTTCCACCTGTCCCACAAGTTATTTTTAAGAAAGGGAGGAGTTTTAAAAATGTCTTAGCACCCAGCACTTTCAGGAATAAAGCTAAGCAAGAAGTTGAGAAACATGTAGGTTTTTACACATGTGGGTCATGTAAAAGTTGTCACTATAAGAACCAAAAAATTTATTATTTTTGTAGCTCGAGAACCAAAAAGAAATTTAAAATTAAGGAGCATATCACATGCAATTCTACACATGTGGTATATCTGCTGACATGTGGGTGTGGAACCCAATATGTTGGACGAACGATTAGGCCGGTGAAAAAAAGATTCTTAGAGCACAACAATAATATTAAAAATAAGTTATTAACTCACTCTGTTCCTGTTCACTGTAATAGGTGTCAAAATTTTAATCCCAATACTTTTTCATATATTGGGATCGAAAAGGTGCTTTTGGATGAAAGAGGTGGTGATTTGGTATTAAAATTAAGACAGAGAGAAGGTTATTGGATTCATACTTTAAAAACAATGCAACCTGAAGGTATGAATGTTGATTTTGATATGGAATGTTTTTTTTTTTTTTTTCAAATTCGTATTTTATTGAGTTTTCAAAACAACCATGTGGGGGGTACAGAAAGGAAAAAAGGGGAGGGGGGTATCCACAAGCATAGATTAGATAGTTACAATGTAGTAGTTAGCAATATTCAGTTACATATAGTCTGTTATAAACATTACATTTTGTGTTTTCGTTAATACATACACATGTGCATCCAGCCTGTCTTAGTCGGTCGTGCATCTTATGTCATGTCGTGTTTGAAGCCGTCCCGGTTCGTAAGGACGCCTATGTGTGCATGGCAAGTCACCCTGGGTGCTGACTGTCAGATATGTATTTACTCCATCTTTGCCAATTATTGTGTGTGATATTTCTACGACTGGGTGTCGAAGTAATCATCAATTCATGTCGCAGATACTGTTGTGTCTTGTGGAGTAATTGCTGTGGCGTCGGGCATGTCTGTTGTTTCCAGTGGCACGCGATAAGGTTGCGCGCGGCAAGTGTTATTATAATCAGTAGTTGTTTGTCCTGTGCAGGAATTTGAGCAGGCATCAGTAAGAGCAGACTCATGTTGGGTGTTAGAGTTCCCTTCATGATTCCTAGAGAATTGCCCAGTTGTTGGACTTCAGTCCACAGTGGTAAATTATGTGGACAATCCCACCAGACATGCCTCATTGTCCCTGCCTCTTTAAAGCATCGCCATCATGTGCTGGGTGTTGCTGGGTAAATTTTATGTAGTTTGTGAGGTGTGAGGTACCACCGATACACAAGTTTCTTATGTGCCTCTAAGTGTGAGTAACAAGAAGTCACGCCTTTGAGTGCCCCAAGGGACCGTAGCCACTGCTCAGTATTGAGCTGTGGGAGTCCTTCTTTATGCCATTGTATCGTAAAAGCAAAATTCGTCAGAGGGGGATGTTGTCCTAAGGCGGCATATCCAAGGGATAAAGCATTGGCTTTGAGTGGTGCATTCCGACACCTATTATATATAGCTATAAGGTCAAGGTTAGGGGCGGGGGCATGTTGGGTCGGGATGTGGACCCTTTCTTTAATTATGCTTTTGAGTTGGAGGTATGGGAATATGTAGTTAGATGGTAAGGCATATTTTAGTTGAATATCAGGGAAGGGCAAAATGGTCCCGTTTTGATATATATCAGTGATGTGTGTGATGCCCTTGTCTTTCCATTTATGTAAAGATAGCCATGGGGAGATGGAGTGGAGTGTCGTTATCGGGGCCCATGGGGAGAATTTCGTAATGTTCGCATATCTTTTATGGAGATGGTCCCATATTTGGAGTGTGATTCTAGATGTAGGAAACATTGAGGTGTTTTTATCCCTGAGATGTTTGGGTGTCCACAGAATATCTACCAGTGAGGAACGCGGAGAATAATTATTCTCCATGTCCACCCATTGGAACGATATGGCATGTTTTTTTATGACTTTTTTTGATGTGGTTTTTATGAGGCTTCATTTCTATATTTATTTATTTTTTCATATTTATTTCTTTATATTTTTTCCATATTTATTTTTATTTTTATCTTTATTTTTATGAGGATTTTTTAAACCTTTTTTCTTTTTGTGAGTTTATGTGCATCCCATTTTTAGAAGCTTCATTGACGTTCTATTTGAAGTGGAACGCATTTGCGTTCCAAAGAGTGATTTTTTTTCCTTTCGGACTTGTGACAACTTCCGGTGGCGCCCGGAAATGACGAAATACAAGCGTTCCGAATGTGGACCGGCGGTCTTTTCCGGCACTTCTAAAAGTGAGGCTTGGGACGCAAGCGCTTTCAAGAAGCGCGAAAAGAGAATGGAACGAGATAGAAGAAAGCACCTTCAGGTGGACTTGATTAGAAGTTTTATTTTGTGATTGGTTAAAGGTTTAAAAAAAAATAATTCATGGCAGGGTATTTAAATGTAATTGTATGTGTATTGTGTATTATTGCCACGAGCCCCTGACAAAGTCTTCTTGACGAAACGCGTAGGGTGGCAAGCTTTATTTCACGATTCGTTAATTCTTTTATTTTGGACTCTTTTCATTCATTTTGTCTCCTTCCTTTGGCGTTTAACCTGTTTTTGGATGGCAGACAGCGGATGTGATTTGAATTGATGAGCCCTTTTACTTCTTTTATTTTGTAAGTGCATATAATAAAGCAATTTTTCGAATACCATACAGCTATATACTATGTTTTTTTTCTGTGCTTTGTTCTAAGTACTCATCTTTACATACAAGAAAAAGAAGAAGCACTTGAAGAAGTCTGGTTATACCCTGCCTTTACTTCTATGTTTGTGAGTGTTTTATAGTTCCCCTTTTTTAGTATTTAGTTGTTTTTGTCTGCACTATTGGTCTCCCTTTGTATTTTTAGGTCGTGCTTTTTATGGTTTTATATCTGGAGATATGAAAAGTTTAAATGTTGTAATAACATTTGAAAGAGCAGAAGTCGCCCATTTCTGCATAATTCTTAAGTGTGGAGTTCTCACCCGCTGGCTGGAATTGTAAAGTTGTTTTAAAGGGATCTGATTATAGTGCTAGAAAATATACTGTTTTCTCGGCATTGATAAATTCCTGAGGTGTCCTCTCACCTTTTCGGGTCCCTCCCGCCTGCCTTCGGGTAGGAAAGGGGAAAACTAATTTTTCCAGAAAAGGTGAGTACCTCGGCCTCCTCCCATCTTCATTAGCTGAATGCGCACGCGCTTAGCCGCGCCACAAGATTCGAAGTTGTCACATAGGAAAGTATTCATAATGCTTTCCTATGGACGCTGGCGTGCTCTCACTGTGAAAATCACAGTGAGAAGCACGCAAGCGCCTCTAGTGGCTGTCAATGAGACAGCCACTAGAGGATTGGAGGAAGGCTTAACCCATTGATAAACATAGCAGTTTCTCTGAAACTGCTATGTTTATAAAAAAAATGGATTAACCCTAGAAGGACCTGGCACCCAGACCACTTCATTAAGATGAAGTGGTCTGGGTGCCTAGAGTGGTCCTTTAATTTGATTCAGGGATGTGTACCAGCCTCACAGTGTGTCTCACAGTGTGAGCAGTAAATGAATATTCCAATAGTTTACCAAACTTTATTTCTATCCAGAATACAAAATGAATAATATAAACTATACAGCTACACAACTATATAGCTATATGTAGCCGGCTCACAGTTCATGGGGTAGTTATGATCTCTCTCTGCAGGTCCACCATCCACCGATGTTGCTGCTCAATCCTCCTCTCCCCTGGACGCTGGGTACGTAATGTCGGCACCACTTGACTTATGCGTTTCGCCCTGGGTGGGCTTTCTCAAAGTCTGTAGATGCCGAGTGCCGATCTCTCTTTATTACAATTTGCAATGTTGCAGCTATACATGATTGGCAATGATCATTAACCAATTATTCCTAAAACATATATACATATAATAAACCTTCAACATATAACACATATTGAAATAGCAATAATTTTCATTTGAAACAATACACCATTTCAAAATTATTCAAATATCCACATAAAATACATTCTTACAAATATAGATACCATATAAGAAATTATATGGGTATATATAGAGGAGACCATTGTTAGTGTACATTCCTTATAAAACCACGATAGTTTAGCTCTAAATTTAAAGGGATATACCTCCTTAAAATATTTTCACTCCAAATTCTTCAAGTGCCAAGAAATATATATTATGTGAATATGTATGTAGAGGAAACCCTTATTAGTACACATTCTTTATAAAACAGCAGCAGTTTAGATTTAAATTTGAAGGGCTACTGCTCCTTAAAAACTTTTCAACCACCACTCAAGATTGCCATGCATGTTCTTAAATCGGGTAATTTTTTGTATCTTCCATTAGTTGCAAAAAATGGAACACTGAGACTCTACTTTAAGGGAATACTCCTTATAAATAGTTAGATAACATATAAAAAAATATAAAAATATAGTTATAAATCTAATTTAGAATATATCAAAAATGTATTAAAAGATTGTTTGAATGGATAAAGTGAATTTAGCTGGCATTTCATTTTTATATTACATTTTTTTCTCTAAACATACCAGTTACTCCCAAGTATAGCGTAAGGAGCGTTCAAATGGACAAGTGAAATATAATTTTATATATATATATATAGAATACCTTGACTGAAACATTGACACTTTCTACTTGAAATTTTTGCTGCAATAAAGAAGCACTATTTTTTAACCATATCAAGTCCTGTGAGTGCTTTCCTACAAGGTGTTCTATATTATGGCCAGGATTAGCACCAAGGCATTACAAGACTAGGAGCAGTGAGTGCGGGACACGAGGAGTTTATATATATATATAAATAGCAAAAAGGAATGGCTGCTTACCGGACTTAAAAACTATTTTTTTTTATTGAATTATGTATATATATATTTCCTGGCTATATCCATGTCAGCACAACAATGGGTAGCGCCTCCCTATCCCTAATTAGACAGGAACTAATTAAAAGAAATGTATGAGTACCATCTCCTATCCCCTCCTCCCTCAGTCTTTTTGTCCCTGTCCTATCCCTATAGGACATGTGTTTTTCCTTGGAACTATTATTTTTCTTTTATGGCTTACCTGGGGATTTGTTCCCCTGGCCCCTTGGGAGTTCAGGCTCTCTCCCTTGGGAATTCGCCAGTCTCCCTGTTACCATCTTCCCTCTGCCATTTCCGCCAACCTCCTGGAGGAGTAAGTCCCTGTTTTGTCTTTAATGTGTCAGCTTGGCTTTCGTTTTTGTGAATGCGTGTGCGTTCGTATGGATTAGCGGGTTGCCACTAGGTTTTGTGCCCGTTCGTGCACTTGGGTCATTTGCTTCTATTGTGTGAACGTTCGGTTTGTTCCCACAAATAGTGGCGTGCGTTCGCACGCATGCTTGGTTCGCCTATTCGCACAGGTGCTTTCGTGTGTGACGTCAGACGCTTATTTAAAGCGCCCTGGTTCACACACTTGTGAGAATCGTTTTTGGCTAATGCTGCATTACTTTCCTACATTACATTACGTCTGCATTTCATTCAGGTAAATTACTTTTTATTTCTTAAAGTGGTATCCTTCAATTTGTTCTGGATTTCAATTTGAGATTCTTTCTTGACATTTGGTTCTGCAGATGGATATGGAAGTTTCAAATTCTTCTAATTCTGATTCTTCCTCGCCACACAAAAAGTCACAACCTAAGACTTATAGGTAAGCCATGTTTTTTCCGGTTTGTTTAGGTACTGGTATTTAAAAGAGTTGGGTTCACTAATACACTGTTCCTTTTCTGTTTTCTGCAGTTCTAGGGGTTCTAGAACTTCAGTGTCGTCCAAAAGGAAGTTGCCCAAAAGGACACAATGTGAATCCTGTGATAACAGAGCCCTGGAGGGGAAATGTCTCTGTTTTTCTTGCCTGTCTGTGGGTGCAGGCCCATCTGAAAGGCAATCCTCCATCCAACCTGTACCTGACATAATGCAATATATTTCGCAAGCAGTCGCTCTGGGTATTAAAGAAGCTGGGAAGCCCCGCAAGCGGCCACAGTGTTCGGAAGCTTCGAGTGGTCTCCAGATGTCTCTGATGTGGAGTGTATGGATATGGAACCCCTGAGAGACCTGGGTTCTTCTTGAGAGGTAGAGGTGCTCCCAGCTCCAGATTTCTTGGAACCTGCAGAAGTTGACCACTTGATATTCAGGGTCCGCAAGACCCTCAGTTTGAAGGAATCTTCTAAGGAGGAACTTCCTCCTCCAGTTGCCACTTCTCTGACCTCAGGAGGAAGAGGGCGACTTTGCCAGTCCATGAGACTACAAAAGACCTCATTAAGGAGGAGTGGTTCAGATCGGACAGAAAATCCTCTGCAAAAGGAAAATTTTCCTGACTCTCTCCGTTTGAGAACACGGACGCTGAAACATGAGATTCCGCTCCCAAGGTCGATGCGGCTGTGGTTAGATTGGCACGTTCCTTCAAAGACCCTATTGACAGAAAGATGGATTTCAGTCTTCCCAAAGCATATGTGGCTTCAGGTACTGGCCTGCACCTAGCTGTGGCTCTTATGTCAGTATCCAGGGCACTAAAGGTTTGGATGGAGAATTTGGAGGAGGACATTAAAAATGGCAGTAGCCTTCCTTCCATACTGAACAGCCTGAAAGATATGAAATTGGCTGTTGACGTCTCGTCTGAGGCCGCAGTGGATCTGGTGAGGTCCTTAGCCAGAAATATGGCTCTCTCAGTTTCGGCCAGGAGAGCACTATGGCTCAGATCATGGTCTGCTGGTGCTTCCTCCAAAGGAAGCTTGTGCTTCCTTCCTTTTCATGGCGACATGTTATTCAGTAAGAATCTGGATGATTGTATTAAGCGAGCCGCCAAAGGTAAAAAGTATTTTCTGCCTCAGGACCACAGGCCCAAAGGTCCCCTTTGTGCAAAAAGGGACTATTACCCATTTCATGATAGTAGATCCTACAGACCGGGTAGGGTATATGGAAGGAATCAGTCCTGGAAGAGTGGTCAGCCTGGCACTAGAGGCGGCAAGTCCAGAGGGTCTGCATCCTCCAAGAACCCCTGGAATCTGTGACAGTCTCATCTCCCTGTCAGGTGGGGTTGGAGCTCGCTTGCTCCAATTCCGTGTGGCATGGGAGGAATCCGTAAGTGACAACTGGGTTCTGGATATCATCCAGAGAGGATATCTTCTAGAATTTTGCAGAAAGCCCCCTTCCAGTTCCTTCCAAGTCACAAAGTGGCCGGCAGGGCCGGACTGGGAACTAAAACTAGCCCTGGAAAAAAATTCTATACCAGCCAATAATGCATCGCGCCAGCATAGTGTGCTGATATAGAGGGTGAAAAAATAACTTGAGATTGAAAACTCTTACTCCAACGAAGGAACGCATATAGGGCTTCAAAATAAACAAAATAGCGCCTTTATTTTAAGTAGACGTACATTTTCATGTAATCAATGTTTCAGTACAACTACTTTGGCCTATTAAGGACATTTTAGTAATGGTACTGAAATGCTTAATGTCTGCAGTTGCACAACTAAAAAAATGAAGTGATCTGGTTAATTTTGAAGTTCTATGGGTGTGCTCTTCACTTTGAATATGTTATTGTGCATGAGAATGCAACTAGCAACAAGACAGTGCCAATACATGCTCATTACATATATATATATATATTAATGACATTTATGTATGCATTATGTGTATATAAATGTATATTACTATATGTGTAAATATTATAGGCATAATTATATGTTACTAATACACACATCAATATACATGCATATATATATGTGTGTATTACTGTCAGGATCACATCAATTTACGTCTATTACCTTTTCCATCGTTTAGTGTATCTTGTCTCCAATTGTCTCCTTTTTTCTCTTATGCATCTTTTACTTCATCCCAGTCCCTGTGTGTTTCTTTTTGTGTTTCTCCAGCCTCTGTATTTCTCTTTCCCCAGCCCCTTTTGTGTTGTTCTTAGCCCCAGCCACTTTGTCTCTTTCTCCCTTTCCAAATCTCATCTGTGTGTCTCTTTCTAACTCCAGACTCTGTGTGCCTCTTTCTCTTCTCCCATCCACTCTCTGTCTCTTTTTCCCCAGCCCAGCGTTGCCTCCCACAAATCTTGTGTCACTTTGTTCCCCTTCCCTACTGTATGTCTCTTTGTCCCCCCAACAAACCTTTGGTTTGTCTCTCTTCCCCATCTCCTCCCTGTGTCTCTCTCTTACCCCTCTGTCTCTTTGTACCCACATCCCCTGTGTCTCTCTATTACCCCATCTGTCTCTGAGTCCCCCCTTCTCCTGTGTCTCTCTATTACCCCTCTCTTTGTCCCCCCTTCCCTGGTGTCTCTCTATTACCCCTCTCTTTGTCCCCCCATTCCCTGTCTCTCTATTACCCCATCTGTCTATGTGTCCCCCCTTGCCCTATGTCTCTCTATTACCCCTATGTCTCTGTGTACCCTAAACGGGTATGTCTTTCTATTACCCTCTATCCCTCTCTTTTCCCTTCTATTTGTCCTCTTTCCCTCTTTTTGTCTCCCCCTTCCCCTCTTTTTGTTTCCCCCTTCAACTCTTTTTGTCTCCCCCATTCCCCTTCTCCTTCCCCTTCTCCTTCTGTGTCCCTTCTGACCTTGTTACAGGAGGACTGAGGCAGGGGGCAGAGCTAACTACCATGCTCCCTCACGGTTCCCATAATTCCCAGCAAGCACACATCATAGAGTAGTGATTAAGTGCAAAAAAGTACAATAAATCAAGTAAAAAATGGCGCTATAAAATCAATTTAAATAATTAAGAATATCACTAACAAAGGCTAGCAAGCACTCATAAAAGTGAAAATAGCTCTAAAACCACTCAAATAGTATACACAGAAAAAGAAAAAAGTGCGCTGTGCCTTTAAGTACTAATTCAACAATTAAAAACAGTCTATAAACAAATATTGGTCAGACAATAGTGAATAAAGTGCAAATACCATATATTTATTACTTAAAGTGCAAATAAATTTTATCCAATAATTTATACTCTGTGAATATGTGCTCTTTTGTGAATTTCAAACAGAGAAACACTTACTCCTTAGAATATAGGAACTGCTGAAGATTGAAGGAGTATCTCTTTAAATCGCTTCCACATATAAATAGAAAAATATAGGAAAACAAAAGACACAATATAGTGTAAATCTGTATTATAAGTATAAACAAAAAATAATAATAGGAGAATACCACTCACAATGGTAGAGCAGAATAAAGTCTGCTCCAACTATAAACGCTTTCAAATCCTCTCTGCAGGATTCTGTAGAACAGTTGAATGGTGTGCTTGAAACAAGCAGGACGGCACCAGAATAAAAATAAACCTTTTATTGGTACAGGATAAAACAAAAGATCATCAACCCTCTCCCTGGAAAGCCAAGATGGTTCAAACCCACTTTTGACTCGTGGCATGCACTTGCGGTCTTTCGGTGGTTAGATGTTTCCGGGAATAGGAGGTGCTTGTAACACGTACTGACGTCGTGCGTCCCAAAACGTGATGACGCGTTTCACCTTGCCGGCTTCCTCAGATCACGTTAGGGTGGTTGCCGTCTCTCAAAATATATACCCGTCTATGTAGGCATGGTATCATCTTCAATGCACAAGTCTATGGACTCTAGGGCATATTGCCTAAATGTCTCTTCATATAAATGTCCATTATCTAAAATATTATATATATAATACTAATAATACCATTCAGTAAAGGAAATTGGTTAGGTTGGATACACATATACAAGTGAATATCCTACTACGTGGAAAAAAGGATATAGAGATTACTTCATATAAAAATTCATAACAAACATATAAATGTATGGACCAATAATAGATAAATATAAATAATCCCAATATTCATGAAAAAAAAATTTAATATGTAAGAGCAGAGAGAAAAAACAGGAAATAAGGCAGACAGACAGAACAATACAGGATATAACACATATATCAAAAAGTATCAATATCTTACTATAAAATCCTAACTTATTGTCTTTGTTCCCTATAATGAATAATGCTAGGGTGAGACTACCTAGCCCACACCCCTCTTTGTGTACCACACAGATATAATATTAATACGCTCTTGAAGGTTTAATGTATAGTTAAACTGTGTACGTAAAGCAAGGTTGTCTAGGGGTGCATACATAAACAGTGAATTTTATAGCATGATAGGAGGCTACATATTTACTAAAGTCACTCTTTGCTAGAACTCCACAGCAGCACATTAACATAGATATAAACACCAAAGACAAAAAAAATCAGGAATCTATAAAAGGCTTCTCCCAGCTATTTCCTCTTTCTTTGCTGCTCCGCAGTCAGTACAGGTCAGAGTACCACTGCCTCCTGTTATATATGGGTGGTTGTGGATATTTTACTGTATTTATATGTTTATTACTGTATTGATTTATTTATTTAGAGGGTATTTCTGCATTTACCTGCTTAGTGCTGTAGTGATTGCTTGATTGATTGACTGATTTACTCTGTTTTTCTGCATCTACCTTCTTATGGCTGCAGGGATTTATTTGTTTAGAATGTGTTTACCTTCCTACTGCCATTATGATTTATTTATTTAGATTGTATTTTTCTGTCCCTTCTTTTTTGCTGTAGGGATGTATTTTCTCTAATGACTTTTCAGCATTTTCCTGTTTTGGGCTCCCCTGTCTGGGGATAATTTTTTCTGGGGTTTGGGGGGGGTTTCCTTTTTTCCCTCCCTCCCTCTACCTTTTCCGGGTGGCTTTGCCCCCTTCACTTTTCGTCCGTTTTGCGGCCGCCGGAAAGCGGTCCTCCTACCGCTTTCCTTTGCCGACCGCCAGGACCCCGGAGTAAGACTCCAGCGGTCCTGTGTGTTGGATCCCGTCTGCCGGCTCCGTCCGCCGAGTGAGATCCTCTGCTTCCACCCCCCACCCGACCCACGCTTCCGCTCGTGGTATAACTGCACTGGGTGGGGGGGGTTTACCTTCCCATACAGTGCGGCGGCCCCGAGCATCCACTTCCCCGTGACCGCACAGTCGGGTGGGGCGTGGCCGGCCCATTACCAGACTTACCGCATTAGTTCCGTTGATGGCAGGCACATGTGCTGTAGCTTTCACTGGGACTCAGCTATGACTTGGGCGCATTGCACCCTCAGGCTGTCCTGGCTTTGTGCCCCATGTGGCTGGCAGGTAAGGCTACTGGGGACCATAGTGGATGATATAGATCAGTGTTTCCCAACCCAGTCCTCAAGGCACACCTACCAGTCCAGGATTTAGGGATTACCCAGTTGTGTCTAAGGTGTTTTTTTTCTTCTTTGTAAAAACACCTTAGACACAACTGGGTAATCCCTAAATCCTGGACTGGTAGGTGTGCCTTGAGGACTGGGTTGGGAAACACTGATATAGATCACAGGCATGCTATATAGAGATGTGCACAACCCCTCAAGGGTTACAGGCACAACTGGCAGTGTTACCACTTAAACTCATCCCCCCCCTTTTTGTTTGTTCAGATGATTGCTTGCAACGCTCTGTTTTATCATATTGACCAATGGAGCACTTCTTGTGAGGTAACTCAATTGGTGTACTCAATATGCAAGTTCACTATTTACGGAGTGTCAGGCACTGAAGTGCGTTATCTACAGTTACACAATGGAATGCTAGGGCCCATAAGCGCTACTGGAAGGGTGAAGGCCCTGAACCAGTGATTTGAATGAGTCAGACTCTCTTTGAGGAGAGCAGGCAAGTGCACATGAGCGCTACTGGAAGGGTGAATGCCCTGAACCAGGCTCCCAGAAAGATAAGACTCCGAGGAGCGGCTAGCCCCTCTGCAATCGGCCAGACGGCCCTGCCTATATGGCGCTGGGGAGGCGATGACCACCGGACGCGGTACTGACCACCTTCTTAAAAAGGCAGACAACTTGAAGGAGTCAGACTCTCCGAGAGGAGAGCAGGCTATGGGTAATGTGAAGGCCAGGAAAGATTAGACTCCGGAGAAGTGTCTAGCCCTGATAAGATTGGCCTTGACAGCCAGACGACACTGCCTATGTGGCGCAGGGGTGAAGGTCCCCGTAACCCCCCACCACCACCACCTCCATGGCCGCCCTAGCTGAATGGCGGGCGGACCAGTTTCCCTCGGAGGGAGAGGACGATGGGGGTGTGGATTATGATGACGGCCCCTAGTGGCACCATGAGATGTAGAACAAAGTCCACTACAGGGGCTCCGACGTCCGTGGAAGAAGAGGTCGTCTAGTGGATCGCCTTAAATGAACCCCTGTTCGACCCTCGATCCATTGCTCACCTGGTTTCTTTAGAATGGTCTCACCTGGCACCATCGGTGCGTTTCTGGGCCCATAGACTGCTGGCTTGAGAAGCCCACACTATAATTCGAGCGGTATTCCCAGCCGGGCTCCCGAACAAAGTAGCCGCAAAACCCAGACTTTTACCTCAATGGGGCACTGCGGTTTTGCTGGTTAAGCAACTGTCTAGTATTCAGGAGATCCTGAGTGCAGCCCACTGCAGTGCCTATACTATTAAGTCAGCACTGGCAAGCCGATTGTTCTCCGCTACACGAGTCAGTTGTGCTTGCGGAACATACAAGGAAGAATAATATATGTCCTTTTTTAAATGGAAATACTTGACGGAGGCTTATCTCAGCTCCAACCCGTACCTTTTATAGGGGATTGGACCCTTGACCCGGAATTTCACACTTGCCTCCACTTCCGGATGACACCACAGACGGGGCCCTGAGTCTGTGCCCCTCGGAGTCCCAGCACGAGTCTACGATTGAACGTATATTCATTAGTTACTTTGAATTAGATGCGGCCCTCAAGAAACTTCTAGGGACCGCGGGGCTTAGTTCTGGTGAGGTGGCCTCTATTTTCTCCCTGTCGAGATAGGCATCTTGTCCATCAGACATTTGGGCGATAATACCACCTGGTTGACAAGTTGGGAGGAATAGTGGACATTCAGGAATACTAGAACTATCTGAAGAGATCTTTCTCATTTTAGGACCCGGATGTGACTCTTTATCGATATAGACATCTTGCTGTACGGTTTACCTGGACAGGCTTGCCGGACCCTCTGAGAGGTACCTTCCCTGCGTTTTCCCTTGTTCGAGTCCATGGATTTCGTTTTCGACCAGGGAAATTTTGATCTCCTCTACATCTCAAGGAGTAGAGTCCTTGAGGGTGGATTGGACACAAGGGGGTGCCTCTACGCTCTTCTCTGCCCGAGTTCTCGTACGTATTGTATAGTTTTCTCTGGGAGGATCGGGCGTCAAGATTTTAGTCCACGGAGGAGGACCCATCAGGCCCTGACCAGTTGGGCTGGATGATGAGCCGTTTGCTCAGCTATGGACGCTTCCCTCCAGGAGTGTTTGACACTTCGGCAGAGTCGAACCTAGTTCTTGGAATCCCTGGACCCTTGCTCATTTGATCTCGGGGATTGTAAGACTTTGGTCTGCATGGCGACCCTGACGTAGTTGGGTCTGGTACGGATCTCCTAATTTTGCTACCGCTTTTACAGGGTTCGGGTATTGTTCAGGCACTTTATTACCGGGGACTGCCATATTATTTAGATTAGGTACCGCGTACGACTGTTGTCAGCGGGCCTCGCTCTGCTTACGATTCCTAAGGATGGGTATTCATCTCCCCAAGGGGTACACGCATTTTTGTCATGCTTCTATGGAGGGTTCTGTCAGATTTTGCCCATTCACTGACTCTGGATTTATTTCCGTTATTATACCTTGTTTTTCTTTCAGATGGGTTTGGTGGTTCGGACCTTAGTTGTCTATCAGCCTTAGCCAGACCAGAGGGTCATATTCTTACTTTGGTAGCGCTCCCACCTTTAGGCGGTGTTCGATGTCACCGTTTGTTTAAATGGTTCTTCCCTTTTTCTCGCCCTTCAAGTACCGCTTGGTTGTGGTTGGCATTGGCGGGGCGTATAGGTTTTTTCTGTTCACTTCAGTCAGTAACACGGCGACTTCAGGTACCGACATGGCGGGTGTTTTTCTCCAAGACCTCGTACGCTTTCCTGCTGGTTACGAGGACCTATCTTCGCAGAGTTTAGGTTGGTACGGGGGATCATGTTTCTTTGGTCTTTGCTGTCCGAGCGTTAAAACAGCAAATATGAAGCCTCCTGTCATGCTATAAAATTGTAGATTATACTAGCTTTAGTGTAACTATAATCTTAATTTTATTAATGACAGGAGGTGAATATTTCTCTCCCAGTTTCTCCCTCCCCTTGTTGTTTGTTGGTTTGACTGACTTGTTAGTTTTTCACCTGGTCTCCTGGGCTAGGTTGGTTATCTGGGGAAGTTGGGATATGGTACCATCAGTATTTTATGAGGGGGATTCATGTTTTCTCAGTACATTTCATTCGCTAATCAGTGTTTTCGACTCTGTTTATCTCATTTCAGTTTAATGGTTTGGCTACAGTTCTTAGATCCGACTACTCTACAGGATAAAGGTCAAGGCTTCACCCACTGGTTCCACGGTTTCAATTTCATGGTACTATTGCACTACTGACAATCAATGAATGGGATCAATTTTTGGCCACAGAAAGGAAGGAAGGAAATTCATGCCTGTCCTTGTGGTTCTCACAGGGGCATTGGTCAAGTGCTGGTGTATGTTAAATAGACTATCCTGCTACCGGTTTCAGATTTACAATCCAGGTTTACTGTTCCACCAAATCAAATTTTCTCATATCTACAAATTAAAAGCATAATCCTTTCATAATTGCTTACACCCCAAGACCCTGTCTATCCAGAGGATATGGCTTTTAAGCTATTAATAAATAGGTGCTGGGAAAAAACATTAACATCTAAATCTGTCACTCTGTTAAAAAGCATTTGAAGAGAGTATACCTGCCAAACCCTTTGCGTTTCTGCAGAAACTGGCAGTGAAGTGCAAGACACAGCTCTTGGATCAGGCATGGCTGGCTTCTATTAATTCCCTCAGAGGATCTGTTCATTGCTATCAACTCATAGAGGCACACCAAAAATTGATACATTAGTGGAATTACAATTCCAGTTTCATTCACACAAAAAATTGCTAAATAAAATGCTGCGGAGGGATGGAGGTCATTAAGCTCTGTGTAAATGTGTCTATTGACTCGCTACCCTTTTTCAAATCCTGCTGCTTGTTACTATTTTTATCTGAATCAATCCCAAGATATATGAAAACACTGGTTTGTCACATCATAGTAGCAATGAGCTGTTACCTATGTATATATAAATTGTGACTGCCTTCATTTTTCTATCCCTAATTAGACAGAAACTAATTAAAAGAAATGTATAAGTACCACCTCCTATCCCCTCCTTCCTCAGTCTTGTTACTAGCAATATCCCAGGGCGGGACCTTTGTGCTGCCATGGCATAAAACCAGGAAAAGAAAATTACGGTAAGTATGGATACATTTTCCATTTCCTGGCCATATCCATGGCAGCACAATGATGGGTAATACCCAAACAATAACCAAGGGAGGGAAGAAGAAATAAAGAAACCACAGACTCCAAGATATCATATGCAAAGTGTATTGGTATCGCTGTGAGACCTGCCAGGTGTCTTTGAGACCATGACATCAATTGATGCATAAACACTATCAGTCTGCGGCTCCTGGTGCCTCCCTGATGGTTGCAAGTGGTTCTCCAGTCAAACTTATATCTTGTCTTGAGCTCCAACTATTTGGTTATGAATGTCTATTGGCAAAGGCTGTGTTTTGTTTTGATTTCAAATTAAATCTGTCTGTACTGGGACAGCAAATTGAAAAGTGCCATGAAAGAGTGAGCTGGGTCAACTAAGGTTAAAGTGATATCACAAAAAATAATCAAGGTCACCAATGGTAATGAATTTCATGTCACAGTTATGTTGAAAATGTTGTGCGAAAGATTGTAACAATAGTACGAACAATTAGTACAACAATAGTACAACAATGGAGAAAATGTTGAATTCCATTAGTACTTCACGAGGGCTGATGACAGAAATCTTGCGTTAGTGACTTGCTCTAAGGGAATTGTATAAAGCCTGATACCGGAGGGATCCAAATTTATTAAAGGACCCATATAGTGCCAGGAAACATACCCATCTTACCTTTCTCCAGTGCCGGGCGAGGAGCTTTCCTCCTCCTCCTCTCCTCCTTCCTAGCGACGTCATCGCTGAATGCGCATTGCGCTGCAGGAGCCGTGCGCGCATTCAGCCTGTTCATAGGAAAGCATTTACAATGCTTTCCTATGGATGCTGGCGTCTTCTCACTGTGATTTTCACAGTGAGAAGCACGCAAGCGCCTCTAGCGGCTGTCAATGAGACAGCCACTAGAGGCTCTAGAGGCTGGATTAACCCTCAGTGTAAACATAGCAGTTTTATTTAAACTGCTATGTTTATAAAATAAAGGGTTAACCCTAGCTGGACCAGGCACCCAGACCACTTCATTAATCTGAAGTGGTCTGGGTGCCTATAGTGGTCCTTTAAGAACACTTGTAATACATGTCTAATTTGGTCTGTCAAAGGCCTTTTCAGCATATAATGATAGGAAAAGGCCTCCAACATTGAGATCATAGAAAATGTTCAATAGTTTTCATTTGTTGTCAGACCCCTGCCTCAACTACACAAAGCCAGACTGAGCTATGATGCAGTGTAATATGGGCAATCTGCCTGATCCTGGTGCCTTATGGGTAGGTAGTTGGGATATGCACTTGACAATCTCTTATAATTCAAATGGTCTTGCTAGGTTGTCTACCTCAATAGGGTATAGGCCAGGCAATTTTCTACTGTGAAGAATTAGAGTTAATAGCCTCCTGTGAGTGATTAGGACTGGTTGGGTCATCTTTTAGATTGTGCAATTTGCTACAATAAGTTGCAAATTCCTCATCTATTTTTGGTGGATCTAGACTTCATTTGTTATCATGAGTCTTAAGGTAGGCTATCCTGCAACAAAGGGCCTTCTCACCTGTAGCCTTGCAGCTAAGACTGCTATAGCTTTATTGCCAGAACCAAAATATTTGTGTTTAAGGCAAGTCAGGATAAAGCTTGGCTAATTTTCCAAGGTAAGTACACGTTTTGCGTTAAGCTGGGGACGTAACATGTGCAGGTCTTAAATTATAGCTGCAAATAGGGATACTCTGTATTACACCAATAATTAAAAGGAAAATATGCATGCTGTATATAGCCATAGCTGTGCTATAATATTAACCTTTTCAGTTCTGCAGCAGAGAGAATGGTAATGTGCTGCTTTGCTATGTGGTACGGAAAGCAAAACTAAAATGTTTAACGTAATGCCCTGACATATAATTAGAGTAATCCAACTGCTTATTCATGGCTTTTTCTAAATCGTTGAAAAATTTAGGATCCTGTGAACCCAATTCAGGCCTCTTCCTTTGCACATGTATGTAATAGGTAGACACATTATGAGTGTCCCGCCCCCCTCCTTGTAGATAAAAATATTGATATCAAAGCAAGCCCAGTCCTAGAGACCCATTGATAACAGTGACCAGGAGGATGCTAATTCTTTGATCTATACCTGATATGGCTAAAGGATGATGAACCCCCTCAGACTAATATGACCTTATCTCTGTAGAGTACGTAGTAGGATATTATTATTATTACATTAATTTAGTCATTTATTTGTAATTTTATAATATAATTGTTTGTATTTGTACACCCTGAGTATATATAGATGCTCAGCGTGTATACCTATTTGATTTCTACTTTCATCATTCTATTTCAATGGTTAATTTAACTGGCATAGTATGTGTAGCAGAACTTTTGGCATCAGTGTTCAGCAACACCAGTAAAAATGCTGTTGGGCTCTAATAAAGATTGTCAGATTTGTTAGGATATACCTAAAACAAAGAGAAATGTAAGGTCCAGATACACTCAAACTTCATAGAGACTTGACAGAATGACTCTAATCCTTGACAAGACCAAGGTCCAGGTAGGGTCCTATCTTCACTCTTATATGTTTACTCAAAGAAACACAAATAGAGTGCACATAGAGTGCATTATGTTCAAGTAATCAAATGAGGAGATGAGATAAACCAACATCCCTCACAGTCAGCTAATGCCATTCCCAGAGTGTCTACTTCAAAAAAAAAAAAAAACGTGTTTCTTTGCCCAAAAATAAAACCCCTGCCGATATCAACTTTTCATATTCTGGATTAAATTCCATATCTAGCTGGTTTGCCTTCCATACCATCACTTTCATTTAGTGACAGCGTTCAGATTGCAATTCATTGTACTATCCTGTAATTCCTCTGAAAGCTTGTGTTTCACTTACTTTCATTAAAATTCCACACACTTTGTTCTTTCATCTGTGATTATAAATTATATATCAGATAATTTAATTGCTTTAAAAGTAAATATAAACAAAATAAAAATTTATATCAAAGAAATTCAAAGAAAAATAATAATAATAATATTATTAATGATAAAGTGGATCATAGTGCCCTATACTTTGAATTACTCATAACTCAAACATTTTATAAAACTCACTGTGTCCAGCAAGTGTGTAGAGCACATGTGGCATGGCAAACATTGGTCAGCCAGGTGTTCATTGCCACTGCCTACTACACTATTGTGGTTATTCACAAGTCTGAATGCATCGTTAACTATTTAACAATGTCCGGTTTATGCAATTCAGGCCAATAATTAAGTCCAGAATTCTGCCAGACCAAACACCACCTGATGGCTGTAATTCGGACCTAAATGTTTCAAATCCAAAAGTGAAATCCTTGCATTTGGTCCTGAATTTCAGCAAACCCATATTATGAATATTACGATATTATGAATCATATACTGTAATTTGTATAGGATTCAAATGCGAAAGCAACAATTTTAATCCAGGCACTGAATGCATTTGGGTGATTGTTGCAAATTCGCTCAGGCCAACTGAATTCCAACCACATAAGCATTTGTGTTTGATTCTTGATTCAGGTCAAAAAAGAGGGGAATAATGGGCTGAAATGTTTTGGGGAGGCTTAGTTTGCCATTAATGAGGTCTTACACAAGACAAGACAGAAGAAGGTTGCGCCAAAGCTGACTATAGTAGAGCTAAAATGAACAAAGTCCAAAGTATAAGTGGTGCCAAAATTAAAGTCTTTTGTTGGGCCTGATGGGGCACCGACAGCCTTTGTGGAGGAATATTCTCTATATGGATCAAGTGAAGACGGCTTTCCAGGATCCGTTTGTAAAGAGAGAAAAATATAATAGTGCAAATACGTCTGATAAAAGGGTTGAATTGCAGGAAGAAGAGATCTATGGTAATCCTACTCATGTGCAGTAGAGCTGAACTAGCTCTAGAGTGGATGGCATACAGCGTACAATCCTCGCTTATAGGATATGTAGAGAAGTATTGGTCTTTTAATCCGTATGTGGAGAAAAAAGACAGATGACAGGGCAGTACGTCTAATATAGTCTAATATAGTCCTACTCACGTGTAGTAGAGCTTGAACCAGCTCTAGTGTGAATGGTGTACAGCGGTATAATCCCCGCTTGTAGGATACGTGTAGAGGGTTAAGTCTTTTGCCGATATGAAGATCATAAGAGGGACAACTAATAGTGCTCACTGTATAAAATTGTATATAAGGAGTATAAATAATCAGATTTGTACTCACATAGGATTGAGCAGGCAGACTGCTCAATGACTCAGGCGTGAGTGGTATAATCCCCACCTCAGATGTCTTTGGAGTAATGCTCAGCAGGAAGAATAAAATCAGGATACCAAGCAAAAATAAAAATAATGAATAAAAAAGTAAAATGGCACAATCAAAGTGAGCTAAAAGTAGCCAAAATACCTTTATTTGGAATACAGAATAAAATATTAAAATATCCACAACACGTTTCACCTATGATGACTTTCTTAAGTGGAGACAAAAAAAACCTTGTATATTACCTCTGTCTATAGAGCCTAGAGGAAACCCTATTTTTAGGTTGCTGCCTCCAACTTTACCTATTTATAGTATTGGTTTATTTTAGCGCTGTTTCCTTCTTTTGTATATTTATTAATGAGGTCTGCCTGATGATTGTCCAATAAAGAGGTAATAAAATAACATTCCCAAGCTGGAAACTTAAAGAAAATACGTTGATTGCAGTTATTGAGTGAGACAGACAAGCAGAAAATAATTGTCTTTTTTTTTAACCTTGCTGTGTGTGAGAGTGCGGCCTGTGCCATAGAGTGAAACTGTTTATGTTACTGCTGTTACGTAGCTACTGCCACTAGCAAACCAACTTTGAGTGGGTCATTGATCCTGATGAGAGTGGTTAGATTACTTCGGTGGGTCATTGATCCTGGTGAGAGTGGTTAGATTACTGCTGTGGGTCACTGATCCTGGTGAGAGTGGTTAGATTACTGCTGTGCAGAGCCAAAAGCCACCTCCAGTGCTACTTAAAGCAGGATATAAACAGACTGTTCAATTGACTGTAGTATGAAACTGGTTAGGCTACTGCTGTGCCTAGACACTGCCTCTACTACACTTACATCTACTTTAATTCAAATTATTTTATTGGTTTGTGTTTTACATATATATTTAAATTTCTGTTGAGAGACAAATGATTTTCTAGTGTGCTTCAGAGCTACTATATGTGTTTTTCAAAATGCAATACAGTTTGTGTCAGTTTACTGCACAAGTGACCACTACCTGGTATGTTCAGTGTGACAGGTCTTTTTAACTAGAATTTGTTTTTTTTCTTCTGTGTGTGCTATGTGTAGTGTGGTGCTTCTTAAAGTTGAACACTATTAGTAGTGTTCAGCCTTAGGATAGTGGGATAAGCATATCTATGACATTTGATTCACCGCCAAGGAGGCAATTGCTTTTTTATCTGCCTCTTAATGTTGCAATTGGTGACTCAAAGTCTACACTAGCAGAAGAATGTTTAGCTCCAGCAGCAGAGATAGCAAGGCCCATGAAGAAAAGAATACAAAGTTCTGGTGTATAACAAAACGGTTTTCCAACAAACTCTAAACACCGGTGTGGTAACCTCTCTGCCCACACAAATACAAATTATACATACATACACAGTAGGCGGAGTATAGTTGGTTCTTGGGGAGACAATAGTACATGGTGTAGAAATAGATAGTGATGTACACTGTAAAAAACAACATATAAGTTGCAAGACGTGTTTCGCCTCTCAAATAGGCTTCCTCAGTTGCTTATAGTCCTCCCGGGTAGTTGGTCTCTTATATTATTATTATTATTATTATTATTATTATTATTATTATATACTGATGGTATATAAGAGACCAACTACCCGGGAGGACTATAAGCAACTGAGGAAGCCTATTTGAGAGGCGAAACACATCTTGCAACCCATATGTGGACTTTATACTATTTTTATTTATTTATGTGTTTTATTTTACTGTGTTACCATTAAAGGATTTTTACAGCGCTACCATCATCTAGTGGATCTATTAAGTGCACCAGAGGACGCAATAGCAGCAGGTGCACAGAAAGGGAGTGGGATCCATTCTGATATTCCCACAGGCATACATATTGAGCCTAATGATACTGGCTCTTCTCTTGTGAGTACAAAACTAAAAATTGTTCTTTTATCTAAAAAAACCTGTATCTTACGATATTGCACTAGGTTTTGGTTATCCTCTTTGTTTTTTACAGTGTACATCACTATCTATTTCTACACCATCTAATATTGTCTACCCAAGAACCTACTGTGTATGTAGGCCCATAAAGAAGTCTACCAGCTCCACAATAACGCCTGCTGCCACTTCCATTGTTAATGCAACTCCTTCTACCATAGCTAATTCAAGTGTTACACTTTCTTTTGTCACCCTACTAGAAGCAAGGGTAGAGCTCTGCACAGTCTAGTTTGGGTCATTCTTTACAGTAAGAGGTTTAATACCAATTAAGGTATAAACTATTATAAAACTGAGTTCTAC
This sequence comes from Pelobates cultripes, assembly GCA_933207985.1. Classification (NCBI taxonomy): domain Eukaryota; kingdom Metazoa; phylum Chordata; class Amphibia; order Anura; family Pelobatidae; genus Pelobates; species Pelobates cultripes. Next base: position 16,657,317 of record OW240914.1, read on the forward strand.
TTAATTTTTAAAAGCGTTATAGTAACTTAATTAAGACAGGTTTTCAATTAAGAATTGGAATTGCAAAAATGACTGATGCCATTAGGCTAGAGAATATTGTAGATATTTTAGCATTGTAGCACACTAATGAGCATGTTTTTCCCTCCTTTTTGCCTTTTCCAAATATTTAACAGATTTTTTTTTTTCCACGGACGATATTCAGACGAGCAGAAATAAACTTTATTTTCGGATGAAGTGGTTCGGTCAAGTCAATTTCTTTTTTTTGCCAACATATTTTCCACTTTACAATTACAACTATATTGTTTTAAGATACTTAAAAATACATGAATATACAATAAAAAAAAACAAAAAAAAAACACAATGATACAACAAAAGAGCACAGAATCAAAATTAGGAAATAATAATGAGAATAATAACAATATTAATACATGAAAATATTAATATTGTTATTATTCTCGTTATTATTTCCTAAGTTTGATTCTGTGTTCTTTTGTTGTATCATTGTGTTTTTTTTATTTATTTTTTATTGTAGAACACATTAGAAATTAACAAAAACAAACATATCCATAATAAACTAAATGACATCTGAGCACGGTAATTGGGCTCTTGTGAAATTAGAAAACCATTAAGGAATCCTTGTTTCTAATCACCATACCTATAAAACAACCTTTCACTCGGAAACAGTATTACCAATTAAAGGATACAGCATGTCCAACAATTTGCAGTTCATACTGTTAAATAAAAATGTAAGTACTTACCTTATTTTATACTTTCATTAGGTTATTTCTGACCTGTAGCTAGACAGATGTACAGAACAAGGGATGGATTGATGTATGACATTCTACAGTGCTATTAAATACAAATGAGGTGCGATATATACATGTTATTATCACATATTTACTTTTGTTAAATTAAAACAATATAAAAAAAAACTCAATGCGGAGTTTGCTTTTTTTTATTTTTTAGAATTTCCACTATCTTGTTTTAATTAATTTATATACTGTTGTACATGAGAGTTGTGACTTTATTTTATAAATATGGTAGACTTTGTGTTGCATTTTGCTTGATTCCTGTTCGTCATTATTCCATAGAGTCAAAGCTCACTTTTATTTGAGATAAACCAACCATTATCACAGCCATTTTTATTGTATGAAATGAGGACAATGGCACAATTTGCTGGGTAATAACTAAGCACTGCAAATGGAAGTTGAAAGTAGAGGGGGTATATTCAGTGAAATGTAGTAAGTGGACAAATTGGATAATTTAGACCATAATGGCTAGATATATATGTATATATAGCAAATATGTTAACATGTATTTCTGAGTATAGGGAATACAATGACTTGACCCGGTATCGGTGAAGATGATGCTTTTAAATAAGTTCTTTGAAAGCCTTTGAAAGGCCATCAAGTCTGGACCTCCAGGAGAATCCCAGAGAAAACATATTTCTTCTTAGACATTTATGAGAGCAGCAGCCTATAGTTCTTGCAGGAGTAATCTGAAGCATTATTTACTCAAGGGTACAAAACTACTCTAACTCTGACAGAAGGGATGAGATCCAAGCTAACTGATGCAATTTTTGAGATAACCAAAATAGATAACCTATTTTTTGTCATATTTCCAGTATTGTTCTACACAATTATTGGTCTCAGTTTTCTTTTTTCTTTTTTAAGCTTGTTATTTTTGGGACATTGAAATATATATATATATATATAGTCTATACATAATCCTTAAATATTGTAGCAGTCATGCAACATGTGACTTACTGTGGCTAATTGGCAATTAATTGCTCATTGTGCATTATTAGAGTATTTTTCTTTTTAATTTATTTAAATTTAATATTTATTTTTTTTTGCTTTAAACTTCTGGAGTATAAATGGAAACTTCACATAAGGGACCCAAGACTCTTCATATACAAGTGTAGTACACCAATATTTTCATTGAAGTCCGCACACGGTAGTAGCTCCAATATAATGCCACAGGTAGGTATTAAAAAACCTCCAATATTTGCACCAAAAGCCAGTGTGCAACAGATATGCATATTCAGAATATATATAAATATATAAGGGTTATGAATGTGTTGTATGAATATGGCAGACTTTGTGTTGCATTTTGCTTGATTCCTGTTCATTATTATTGCAGAGATTCAAATCTCACTTTTATGTGAGATAACACAACCATTACTATAATCGCCTCATTAAATGGCATGATTTGCCGTATAATAACAGCATTGAACATCGCAAGTGGAAGTATAGGGGATATATTCAATGAAAATTGGCAAATGGACAGTCAAGCTGGAATATATATATAAATACCACTACTCAGTATGACTTCACATATGTAGTAAGTAAGGGAAATACAATGACTTTACTTAGTAATGGTGAGGATGGCACTTTTAAATTATTATTGGTATCAATATTAATATTCCATGTTTATTTTACTACTTTATTGCTAGATTAGTCTTCTGTTCTCACAAGGTTTGGATGTGATTTTACCAACAGATCTGGTCCACAGCCTTCTTACATCTAGTGATTTAACTAGACAAGCAAGTAATTTCTAGGCAATGGGTAAGATTTTAAATCATTGCCACTTTATAAACTACTCACTCTGTAATATGACCACCTAAGAAGGGACTGAAACCAGTGTCATCATAGCCCTCCTCAGAAAAGAGATTATAGTTTCAATAAAAGAAGGCAAGATGATTGTTACTGATCAATTAATGGCATTGGACAAGTGATTTACACTGGTTAGTGATTATGATATTGACCTTTACAATGGTTCAAAAAAATAATTTGGAAATAAAATATAATGGAATTTGTATTTTTGCACAACATACACATATTGAACATACATTTTTAATATAAGCGTTGTTTAATATTATTAGATCAAATAAAATAGAAAATCACTGAATCAATCTTCTATTTCCATAGCAAATAAATTCTGTTTGATATTGTCCATGAATTAACAATATTAATTTGTTAATGAAAAATAAATAAATATATATATATATATATATATATATATATATATATGTCCACAGTATATTACCTACATGTTTTTTTTGTTTGTTTTTTTGTTTTTAACTAGTTTTGTTATTCACTTTAATCTATGTTTGATTCCTTTCAGCAGATGGTGTATCACGAGAATCATACCATGATCACAGAATTCTTTATTCTGGGATTTCAGAATCTTCACAGTTTAAAGATTCCACTCTTCATTCTTCTTCTTACTATATATATCCTAACAATAAGTGGGAATGTTATCATTGTCCTCTTAGTGTTAATCACAGGCCTTAAAAACTCACCCATGTACTTTTTTCTCTGTCATTTATCAATATGTGATATACTGTTCACTACAGATATTGTCCCCAATATGCTAAAAGTTATATTAGAAGATGGATGTAAAATATCCCATTTTGGTTGCCTCACCCAACTTCAGATATTCGAATGCTGTGGAGCCGCAGAATGCTATATACTCACAGTAATGTCTTATGATCGATATTTAGCAATATGTAACCCATTATTTTATTCCTCCATCATGGTAAATAAACTCTGTTTTTGTCTGGTTATCTGCTCCTGGATGATTGCCTTTCTTCTTACTTTAATTGCTCGTATATTGGTTGAAGGGCTACAGTTCTGCAACTATAGCATGCTTGACCACTTCTTTTGTGATTTTCTACCTGTCTTAGAGCTGTCCTGCTCAGACACCTCTGTAGTTGAAATGGAAGCCTTTATGGTGATTCCATTTATAGTTGTCTGCCCATTTGTGTTTGTCATTGTCACCTATGTCTATATCTTCTTTGCCATTCTTGGAATCTCATCCACCAATGGGAGACAGAAAACCTTCTCCACATGTAGCTCCCATTTGATAGTTGTGTGCTTATTTTTTGGGACACTCATTATTGTATATCTCAGCCCATCTAGAGGATATGCATTAAATATCAACAAGTCCACATCCCTTTTTTACACGGTGGTGACTCCATTGCTTAACCCCATTATTTATAGTTTGAGAAACCAGGAAATTAGAAAATATATTACAATAGTTTTCAGAAAGACAAAACCTTGGGAGATGAGGCGACAATTGTGATGGAAGCTAAAAGAGAACACCTCACTGAGCAGCAATGTAATCATATCAAAAGATGGATTAATAATAATATGTCTTGATGATGACTTAAACTATGACCTTTTAACAATTTGGTCCTTATCTTGGTTGTAAATATAAAAATAAAATGGAATCATTATCTCTTGGTTTGCTATCTCCCAATTTTATTATTTTTCTATGACTTTTTTTCTGTTTTGATGTTTCATCATCAGATACATCTACGATATTTTTGACAATTAAACATTTGTCTACCTTCTACTAATAAATTAAAAATAACTAATAATAATAAAAGTAATAATAAAATGTTCTATAAACCACCGTGGTATTCAAGAAACAGGTATTTTTGCATTGTGCAACAACTTAAATGGACAAAAATAGACTTCATTCTACAAGCTTGTATGATTTCGGAAGACAACTGGTTGCACTAGAGCATACCTAAAGCCATTTGGTGAAGGGTGACTTCTGCAACCAACTTATATATGTTTTTTTTATTTTAAAAACTATTTTATTAAGATGTTAGGTATGTTGTGTAAATCATATAGCAACTCTTTAAGTTCCAGGTTTTAGAACCACAAAATTGGTAAACTTAAAAAGCTCCAATGACTAATACTACTTATCTCAGGAACTGTATACCATTCTGGATCTTTTCCACCATTCCAAAATGGCAGCTATGCTCCTCCATAATAGTAAAGAAAACGTGTACAATGAACTGCGCAGTATCTTCTATTCTGTTCAGAGAAATTTTAGGTGAGTTACTAATAACAATTAATGTAATTAAGAGGTAATTTAGAACAAGAACAATGTATCTTATTTACACAGACTGGTTTCTAAACACATTTATTGTAGTGTAAATAAACATTAGTAGGAGTGTTATTGCTGTGGAGCTATGTTATACACTCAGACACACCAACAACATACAACATGGAGCTCCAAGAAAAGAGAGACATTAGGATAGAAAAGAGGGACAGAGGGATTGGTGGCCAAACTAGGGACACTTGGGATACATGCTTTGCCTGCTTACATATGCCATCCTATGGGTCTCTGGCAATTGTGCAGACTATAGTTTTCTGACATTATGAGTGCAATATTTAACATAGGATCATTGTCTGATAACCCAGTACACCTTATGCGGCTCTATCATGCTTATTTGTTTTCCTGTCTGTACTTTACTATTTTAACTTTTAAAACATTCAATAAATATTATTCATGAAACATAAATGGCCTGGAGAAGAGATAGGCTCCTTCTTTGTACAACAGGTCACATACATATTAGTACATATTGATTCAAAACTACCTTTGACACTTTAAGTGTTATAATAATTATGTTCAGCTATATCAGGCATGCGACTTCCTGACCATATGCTCTGATTATGGTACCAAGTATAATCATTGGTTGGATTTAAAAAAATACAATATGTTGATTGATAGAACTTTAAAATATATTTTTAAAACTTTGGAATATTTGCGAGAGCAGCAGCAATAGATAACAACAAATTATGGGAGCTTCAGCTCCAACCGCCCCTATGTTAATCTGGTCCGGAGTCTGGTCCGCTGTAAAGGTAAATAATAGCTCGCTCCCAGCCCCCCTCCTGCACAGCCAATCCACTGGACCACCAGGGAATCATATAGCCCCCCTCCCTGGCCATGTATCAAGCAGGGAGGGGGGACAAAAAAAATAAAATACAAATTTAAATAATATTATAATAAAATAAAAAAATTAATAATACTAAAAATTTTTTTTAAAAATTTAATATCAAAATAATAAAAAAATAAAATAATACAAATGCCCACCCCCCAACAAGGTTACACACTCTGCATCACATACACAAACACACTCTGCATTATATACACACACACTGCATTATAAACACACACACACTGCATTCATACACACACACACACTGCATTATATACACACACTGCATTATATACACACTGCATTCATACACACACTGCATTCATACACACACACTGCATTCATACACACACACTATCTGCATTATATACATACACACATTCATTATATAAACACACTGTAAATAAATATTCAATTAATATAATTTTTTGGGGATCTAATTTTATTTAGAAATTTACCAGTAGCTGCTGCATTTCCCACCCTAGTCTTATACTCGAGTCAATAAGTTTTCCCAGTTTTGGGGGGTAAAATTAGGGGCCTCGACTTATATTCGGGTCGACTTATACTCGAATATATATACGGTAAATTCAGCCCCCCATAGCAAGTAGAATATAGTCGTTTTAATCTTTAGTTCCCCTGCTTGATGGTCTCTATGGGGCATGCTCTGCATGAAAATACTGCATATCGGACCTACAAAGCTTGCAGGACCACACCAGGAAGAACTTTTAGTGGCTGTCTGAGTGGCAGCAACAGGGTGGAAAAAATCTGCTGAAAATGACAGAATTCTGACTGCAATGACAATTCTCACATTTGCTAAAGCTAAATAAAGTCAGAATTCTGTCATACCGAGTGAATCTGCAGCAATCGCAAATTATCCTTTACTTGCATTTAGCAATGTGTAGGTAAAATACCATGCCATCTGATTACATTTATCTGAAATTCCAATAAAAAATTATCATAAAAATAACTATATAATTCTTACCTGTTCTATGCTAAATTCTGTATATATTGTGTATTAATATAGTTTTTTTTTTTATTATACCCTAATGTATCAATGCAATGTTTTGTGGACCCAGGAAATACTTGAAAACGAGAGAAATGTCAATATGTCCATCCTGGTTAAATATTTTATAAATAAATATATAAATATAAAAAAAATTCAAGCAATGAACATTTATTCATTAGGAATGAAGAATTTCCTGCCAATATGGTTGCAAAGCATTACAGTGCAACTAGATATGCTCCAATGGGACTGGCACCTGGTATATAAATAGTGATGTCGCGAACCCGAAATTTTCGGTTCGCGAACGGCGAACGCGAACTTCCGCAAATGTTCGCGAACCAGCGAACCGCCCGAAACGCCATTGACTTCAATGGGGAGGCGAATTTTAAAACACACAGGGACTCTTTCTGGCCACAATAGGGATGGAAAAGTTGTTTCAAGGGGACTAACACCTGACTGTGGCATGCCGGAGGATCCATGGCAAAACTCCCGTGAAGGTACAGTTGATACAGAGTCTGGTTTAATCCGCAAGGAATGAGAAATCACCTAACATTCTACACGAAATCAACATAGTTGACACCTGACATATGACATATATTGACACCTTGACATATAGTTGACGCCTGTCCTCAGAACTGTTTTACGGACACCAAACGGAATAGGGCGGGTCCCCTACACATCGGGTCACTTGGCAGATATGGATTGACACCTGTCCTAAGGATCCTGATACACACTGACACAGATCAGAATAGGGAATGTTACCCCAACATCGGGTCACTTGGCAGATATGGATTGACACCTGTCCTAAGGTTCCCTGGTACACACTGACACAGAGCAGAATAGGGACTGGTCCCCCTACATCGGGTCACTTGGCAGATATGGATTGACACCTTGTTACAAACTGCTATTTATAACGGGCCCTTTAAATGGCAAATTGCCCTGCTTCCCTGGGTTGTGGAGAAGCCTACTTGTAGCCTCCTCCAGCATTGACTATGGCCCCTGGGAGATTGTGAAAATGTATGCACTTTTATTTGGTGTGTATGGCCCTTTAAGACTGTCGATTGGGCATATTGGGGCTTATGGACTCTTTATGTGACTGGTGCTGGCCCTTTAAACACCTTTTTTGGGACATCAGGAAGATTGGGACACTGCCCCTTTAAGGCCGTGTCCCCAGACTGTTGGGGACACGGCCCCTTTAAGACGGTGTCCCCTGTGTCCCCAGACCTGGTGCAAACCCTTTGTGCCTGCCTTGCTATTTCCCACTTGGTTCAGTAAATGGGAAATTATTTCAGCTGCAGAGACTAAGTCCCATTCGGCGATGGGACTTAGTCTTTTTTTCAGCCTTATTTCAGCTGCAGAGACTAAGTTCCATTCGCGATGGGACTTAGTCGTTTTTTCAGCCTGAAATAGACCGACCTCACAGCCCAAATCTATGGAACTGTTTTGGGCAGGAAAATGTGCTTGCAGTCGGTCATAAAGGGACCTACAGCTAACTTTTTAACCCCTGGATGGATTTGGCTGATTTTTTGGTTATGTTATGTTTTAAGTGTGCTGATTCCAAATATGTAATTATGAAGATGGGATGTGTAGTTTTAAAGTTACAGGGTATGGCTAAAAACTGTATTTTTACTGCCTGTGTTTAATTATGTTAATCTCTTCCCAAACGTCATTTCGTTCAAAGTGGAGAGAATGTTGAAAAAAAATATTTTTGTTCGGAGTGTGAGAAATGCTTTTCAGCCGCTTCTAATCTTAAGCATCATTTGAGGAGCCATACAGGAGAGAAACCTTATTTGTGGTGTGTTTAGTATTGTTCTGATCAGTTTAATACCTTCCGCGTCTCCTATCAGTGGACGTGTATATGGCAGCCATTTTAGGAACCGTACACCTGGGACCCGAGCAAGGTCACCTCGTTCAACAGGCGACAACATTTGTCCCTGGAAAACTATCCTGGACATTCTGTACAATTTGTATGGATATGGCAGTGATTTCTGTAACAGGGAGATGGAAGAAGATGCTTGGTCGGTCCTCTTAATTCAAATTTGGGGCACTGCGCGGTCAAGCTAATGTGCCACCAGATAAGAGTGGTGTGTTTAGTATTTTTCTGATCAGTTTAATACCTTCCGCGTCTCCTATCAGTGGACGTGTATATGGCAGCCATTTTAGGAACCGTACACCTGGGACCCGAGCAAGGTCACCTCGTTCAACAGGCTTGCAGCATATCCTCCAGGAAGAAGAGCCTGAACCCTTACCGGCTGCACGTGTCTTACCTGTACATGGAAAGCTGCTGTGGTTCCTTGATGAGCCAGCTGCCCGTGAGTTAACATGTCCCGTGGAGAAGCACTCTGTCCTGTAAAGCCTCACCAAAAAAAGGAGTGGTGTGTTTAGTATTGTTCTGATCAGTTTAATACCTTCCGCGTCTCCTATCAGTGGACGTGTACACGGCATTGATTTTTGTAACAAGGAGATGGAAGAAGAGGCTTGGTCGGTCCTCTTACTGCAAATTTGGGGCACTTCGCGGTCAAGCTAATGTGACACCAGATAGGAGTGGTGTGTTTAGTACTATTTTTATCAGTTTAATACCTTCGCGTCTCCTATCAGTGGACGTGTACACGGCATTGATTTTTGTAACAGGGAGATGGAAGAAGAGGCTTGGTCGGTCCTCTTACTGCAAATTTGGGGCACTGCGCGGTCAAGCTAATGTGACACCAGATAG
>OW240914.1:16666869-16727910 GCA_933207985.1 Pelobates cultripes
CACACAAAAAAAGACTACCTAAATGTTTGACAATGTCTGGTGGTAGAATTAGTGCATGGAAAGTGTTAAAAAACCACCATTTGAAATACCCTAGGGTGTCTACTTTCCAAAAATATATGGTTTGGTGGGGGTAAAATACATTGGCCGGCCTTACAAATGTCCCAAATAGGACATGTGCGCAGGTTGACTACATGTCAAAATTCCAAGTTGAAAAATGGATATGCGCACCTGCCAAATGTGGCCTTTTAGCCCCCAAACAATCCGACAAGCCTATGCATGGGTGGTATCACTGTACTCAGGAGATGTTGCTGAACACATATTGGCGTGTTGTTTGGCAGTGACACATAACACGATTTGTTAATTCATGCCTAAAGTACAATGTGTGTGAAAAAAAACACACAAAAAATGACTACCTAAATGTTTGACAATGTCTGGTGGTAGAATTAGTGCATGGAAAGTGTTAAAAAACCACCATTTGAAATACCCTAGGGTGTCTACTTTCCAAAAATATATGGTTTGGTGGGGGTAAAATACATTGGCCGGCCTTACAAATGTCCCAAATAGGACATGTGCGCAGGTTGACTACATGTCAAAATTCCAAGTTGAAAAATGGATATGCGCACCTGCCAAATGTGGCCTTTTAGCCCCCAAACAATCCGACAAGCCTATGCATGGGTGGTATCACTGTACTCAGGAGATGTTGCTGAACACATATTGGTGTGTTGTTTGGCAGTGACACATAACACGATTTGTTAATTCATGCCTAAAGTACAATGTGTGTGAAAAAAAACACACAAAAAATGACTACCTAAATGTTTGACAATGTCTGGTGGTAGAATTAGTGCATGGAAAGTGTTAAAAAACCACCATTTGAAATACCCTAGGGTGTCTACTTTCCAAAAATATATGGTTTGGTGGGGGTAAAATACATTGGCCGGCCTTACAAATGTCCCAAATAGGACATGTGCGCAGGTTGACTACATGTCAAAATTCCAAATTGAAAAATGGATATGCGCACCTGCCAAATGTGGCCTTTTAGCCCCCAAACAATCCGACAAGCCTATGCATGGGTGGTATCACTGTACTCAGGAGATGTTGCTGAACACATATTGGCGTGTTGTTTGGCAGCAAGACATAACAGGATCTGTAAGTTTATACCTGAATTGCAATGTATGTGAAAAAAAACAACTATCTATGCAAAGTTTGGCAAAGACTTGTGGTAAAATGGCTGCATAGAAAGTGTCAAAATATCCTTAGATGAATACCCTGGGTTGTCTACTTTAAAAAAAATATATACATGTGGAGTGTTTTCCAGAGATTTATGACAGATAATAGTGTTACAATGTCACTATTGATACATTTAAAAAAATTTTGTTTTGAAACCGCCATATCCTACTTGTACCTATAGCCCTATAACTTGCAAAAAAAAGCAAAAAAGCAGGTAAACACTGGGTATTTTTAAACTCAGGACAAAATTTTGAATCTATTTAGCTGTTTTTTTCATTCGCTTTTGTAGCTGAGTAAAAGATTTTTCAAGTAAAAGTCAAAAAACATGTATTTTTTTCAATTTTTCATCATATTTTTTATTTTTTTTAAATTAAAATACATGAGATTATATAAATAATGGTATGTAAAGAAAGCCCCTTTTGTCCTGAAAAAAACAATATATAATTTGTATGGGAACAGTAAATGAGAGAGCGGAAAATAACAGCTAAACACAAACACCAGAAAAGTGTAAAAATATTCCTGGTTGCAAATGTACAACATCGCAAAAACAGTCCAGTCCTTAAGGGGTTAATTGATATGACTTGCTTTCCTTGACAAAAGATTTACTTAACTTAGAAGCACTCTGGCACTGGAAGGGTTAATTCATACAATGGAGGAAGAGGAAGGAGTCTCTTTTAACAAACTGCAGTTTAGTAGTGAGAGAAAGGAAGTCCGTTTGTCCAAGCCGAGGTCTGAGAGAGGAGAAGGTAGAAATCCGTTTACAAGCCGAGGTCTGGGAGAGGAGAAGGTAGAATTCCGTTTATAAGCCGAGGTCTGAGAGATGAGAAGGTAGAAATCCGTTTACAAGCCGAGGTCTGAGAGATGAGAAAGTAGAAATCGGTTTACAAGCCGAGGTCTGAGAAGTGGAGCCGGTAGCATCGAATAGAGCAGCTGATCTCACTGTCGCACCTGAGTGAATAATCCAGCACTTTGAATCTGGCGCGGTCTTCCTAAGTATTGTGGAAGGACCGCGTCAGAGAAAGGGGCGGGGCTAAGCGCCGTGAACCCGGAAGTGGGTCCCGGCGGCAGCATGAATGATAGAGTATAACTGACACCCCCTATTATTACGGTCCCTTCACTGAAGGACTCCAGCGTTCGTAGGGCAGAGGCTAAGAACTTTTTTGGGCCCTATTTGGTAGGTATAAGTTCGCAAGCATGATTTGGAAGTCGCCTAGTGTCCTCTTTAGAAAGAGATATCTGACCTCCACATCCGTTTTTTCAGATTTCAAACAGAATTGGGTGTCCGCCGAGAATAGAATAGCCACTCCCTTGGATTTAGACAAGGGATTGTGCGCAAAATATCCGGTAGGATAGAATTTATCGGAGAATCTGGGGGCCTGGGCTGTAAGGAAATCGGTCTCCTAAAAGAAGGCGATCGATACCCGAAGTGCTTGTATCTCCCGCAGAGCTCTGGCCTATTTATGTGGGGATTTAAGGCCTCTTGCATTAATCGTGTAGAGGGTTGTGATGGACTGCTGGCACTCCGACCGAGTACCTCCGCCAATCGATGCTCCTAGTGCTCGCCGAGGACTCCAAGCACTCCAACCAATACCATCAGCACTGCAGACCCCACTTCCAGCTGCGCCGGATTCTCGCCATCTCCACCCACCCTGGACCCAAGGCCAGGATCCAGCTTCCAGTGGGTGAACCTCTCTTTCCCCAGAGAGCGTAACAGGAACAGAACAGCTCTTAGAAGAGCTCAGTGATTATAGCAAGAGAGTATGACAAGCATTCCCTTGTAGCAGATCCCCCCAATAAGAGACATGACTCAGATTGAGGGTGAAGAAGAACTGTCTAAAACTTTATTTTACTTGGGACTAGCCCATATGGTCATTACATTAACATTGCTGTGAAAACTCAATAAAATTACAAACAGTCAAATCATAGCAGGCAACATACAGTGACTTGTTATAACATAATTACATATTTATAAATAGGTGGGGAAGACCATAATTAACACAAAATGTCTCTCCTGCATGCAGAATTAGCGATATGTAAATCTACCCGAATATACAAATGACCAGTCTTGCTATTCAGGTAGTGCAAATTACTGTTGCTACCAACAGAGGGCACTACACAAGCTCCATAGCCAAATCCACCTAGTTGGTAGTAATCCTTAGCGGTACAGGAGAGCAGGCAATACATCCCAGGGGCCATAGTCACATGGCAGGAGGCTGGCAATCAGTCCTCTCCAGGCACAAGTGGCGATATTAATTTCGCCACAAGGGTGATGCCCTCTCGTGTTTTCCCCTTCGTGCCATAGGTGCAGGGAGCAGGAGGGGGCGGGCCCATATTGGAAGGAGGTCTGCTTCAGGGCCAATAGGTGGAGAGGGGAGACTCAGGGCAGGGAGGTCGGTAAGGCAAGTAGGGATGGCTAGTAGGGTGAGGTAAAAGGGTTAGAAAAGACAGTGGGAAAGGTATGGGTGGAGGTGAGGGAAGCAGGTTGCCAGTTTGAGGCAGAGGGTGTTGGTGGTGATGGGCAACTTGTATTAGGGGTGATGTGTCGCTGGTAGGTGAAGTGTGGGTATGTTATCCCGTTTATCCACATCCCAAGCTAATGGCAGTAAACCTGTGGAGCCGGTAGCGTTGTGTGCTGACAGGTCACCACCTGGTGGTCAATAATATAACAAAGTATTCTGTGTTAACAGGCGCTTAAAACAGTCCTACTATAATCAAATGCGAAAATCACACTTTTTCCACAACCAGTGTGTAGTAGTGAGGGTGTGTAGCACTAGATAGTGTTCACTTACTCCCCAGACTTCTTTAGGGGTACAGATGATATTCAGGTAGCTAGGAAAAATTGCAGAAATATATAGTGTATTCCGATATGTAAACATGATTATACACCTTATAATTAAGAAGCACTAACGTGGAAGCACTCACGCAATTTTTCCTAGCTACCTGAATATCATCTGTACCCCTAAAGAAGTCTGGGGAGTAAGTGAACACTATCTAGCAATACACACCCTCACTACTACACACTGGTTGTGGAAATAGTGTGATTTTTGCACCACCTGGTGGTGTTGGAGTGTGGGATATTTCAAAGTGGGTCAGTATCCATCCCCTGCTACCCACGAGCAGTGAGGTATGGCACCCATCATGGGTAGGACTAGCATAGAGTTCTGTTTCTTGCATTTATGAGTATCAACAGTGGTTAAATCAAAGATTATACATTAAAACTTAAAGAGTAAAGATTAGGGAAACACCATTCAGCATATGTAGACGAGACATATAACATCAAGAGGGATAACAGTTATAACAAGCCAGTGTTTTGGTAAGGACCATCAAGCATTACATATCTAATGATTGTGTCTTCCCGTGTTCAGGTTGTGGTATGCATTTAAGCTTTGTGTCAGGCTAGGGGGGGTAAACGGAGGGGGGAGGGGGCTTGAGAGAGAAGAGGGGGGGAAAAAAGGCGGGGGAAGGAAGTGCCTAGCTTATCTACCTCATCCCCTAATCGTCCTGTCCCCAGGTCTGTCTCTAGTGTCTTGTCAATTATCTTATGTCTGGGTTCCCAAGGTTCGTGGCACTTCTAGGTCTCTGGGATTGACAATGTTTTGTTGGAGGTCAAGTAACCATGTGGGCAGGGCGCCCGTCCTGCCTAAACAGTCTGGTGGTAATTTGGGTTCTCCCTTGCTCTGTGTCAGTATTCAGATCCCCGTCTAGTAGGCTGAGAAGAGTCGTCCCTGCGCTGTCAGGTGTTACTCTGCAGTATGCCTGTTCCCATTCATTCTGGATCCAGATTATCTGTCCATTGCAATGCACTTCCAAGTGTCTTTGTCGTGTTGTGGAGTTTGCGATGTTAGGGAGCTGCATCCCTCCAGGGAAGAGGGGGGAGGTTCAATGACCATCAGGGGGTCGTCTCGGGTACATTAGCGAGCCGTCAAGGAGCATTGTTGCAGGTAGGTAGGTAGTCATAATGGCGGTAGCCAAATATCGGGTGTGAAGGTGGGCATATGCAGAGATTGGCCAGAACCAACGGAAGGAGATGGTGGCACTTGGTCATGCGGGGTGGAGAGATGTTGCACAGGGTAAAGGTTCCCACGGTCAGTCTTGAGGGCTACGTATAACATCCGAGTGTAAATACATGTTGAGATATAAAAAAAGGGTGGTGGTGGCAACGTTGGGCGGTGTAACTTTTCAATGTGTTTCTGTGCAGGATGTTGTGGATGAGGTCATCAGCGTGGGGTATCCTCCTAGCAGTGTCACGGGCAGAGCCTATTTGAGTCCCAAGGTCCCCTGGCTAGCAATATGAACGTAGTGATATGAGGCGTTGCTCAGTTCATTGTATGGTATTCGGGGGAGACACCTGCTATTCCTCGGGTTCAGCTTGCGGGAGGGGAACAAAATTTCCAGTCCATGTTGAGTGGTCCGACGAACCGGTCTCCCCATGTATCGCTCGTTGACAGGGCAACTGGTCCAGTCCGGGATGGCTATACATGGGAGATCAAGGGCTTCTTGGAAGGCTAGGACATCCATCAGTGTCTGAATTGTAGCTTCAGTGGTACCCTGCCGAGCCATAAGAGTGAAGGAGAATTGCCATCTGTAGCTGATTTGGAAGTCTTGCAGGGTGGTGGTAAGGGGCCGTAGTGCTCTCCGTGCTTGTAGAGTGAGAAAGATTGTTATAGACCTCAATTACTTGCCCCTCATGCCTCCAGGTCCTTTCCGTGTGGGATTTCCTTATTATTTCTTCCTTAAAGGACCACTATAGTGCTAGGAAAACATACCCATTTTCCTGGCACTATAGTGCCCTGAGGGTGCCCCCACCCTCAGGGTCCCCCTCCCGCCGGGCTCTAGAGGAAGGAAGGGGTTAAACTTACCTCTTTCTCCAGCGCCGGGAGGGGAGCTCTCCTTCTCCTCTCCTCCTCTCCTCCTCTTCGGCTGAATGCCTGCCGCGCATTCAGCCAGTCCCTAGGAAAGCATTTACAATGCTTTCCTATGGACGCTGACGTCTTCTCACTGTGAAAATCACAGTGAGAAGCGCGGAAGCCCTCTAGCGGCTGTCAATGAGACAGCCACTAGAGGCTGGATTAACCTATTTATAAACATAGCAGTTTCTCTGAAACTGCTATGTTTATAGAAAAAAAGGTTAATCCTAGCTCGACCAGGCACCCAGACCACCTCATTAAGCTGAAGTGGTCTGGGTGCCTATAGTGATCCTTTAAGCAGGAAGTCTTGTATGCAGCAAATTATGTCTCTGGTGGGTGCGCCTGGGGGAGGCTTCGATCTTAGGGCCCTATGAGCTGTGTCTATATGGATTTTTCTATATGTTTATAGAAAAAAAGGTTAATCCTAGCTTGACCAGGCACCCAGACCACCTCATTAAGCTGAAGTGGTCTGGGTGCCTATAGTGATCCTTTAAGCAGGAAGTCTTGTATGCAGCAAATTATGTCTCTGGTGGGTGCGCCTGCGGGTGGCTTCGATCTTAGGGCCCTATGAGCTGTGTCTATATGGATTTTTCTATATGTTTATAGAAAAAACGGTTAATCCTAGCTCGACCAGGCACCCAGACCACCTCATTAAGCTGAAGTGGTCTGGGTGCCTATAGTGATCCTTTAAGCAGGAAGTCTTGTATGCAGCAAATTATGTCTCTGGTGGGTGCGCCTGGGGGTGGCTTCTATCTTAGGGCCCTATGAGCTGTGTCTATATGGATGTGGGCCTCCCAAGGCCGGCCCATAATGTGGTTAAATAGTGGTATCAGGATTGCCCTTATGTCCTCCTGGTTCTCCGCCTCCCTTATGCCTCTTACCCTTATGTTGTGCCTGCGGCTCCTGTTATCCAGGTCCTCGACGTGAAGGCACAGGCCGTGTAGGTGTCTGAAATGTGCAGCGGTGGCTGTCACTGCCGGGCATTGCTGGTCTGGGCCTTTGTTTTCCAGGGTCATTACCCGCAATGTAAGTGATGAGCTGAGGGTTGAAATTCTGGTGCGCAGCGTAGACTTGACGTCCTCCAGGCAAGGAGGCAAAAAGGGCATACCAGTCCAGTATCTTGGCAAGAAAGGCACCATATTGGAGGACTCGTCCTGTGTGACTAAGTCTCCTGGGGTTTGCAAGTAACTCCTTATCGAGGAGTGCGGGTTGTTCCCCTGTGTTCTCGGCGTGGAGGGGGTCATTTGCACTTGTTTTGTGCGTCCCATGGGTACCAAATAGTGCTGATTATAGGTGCTTATTTGCTGTCAGGAGCGGAGCTGAGGAATTAGGTGGCCATTTTCGTGCGCGCAAAGCCACGCCCCCCCCCTCTTTGTACATTTTAAATACACACATGCGCACATACAAACACACACAAACACTATCAGCCTCGATAGTAGTTTTACACCAAAATAGTATACATATATTTTTTTTTTGCCATTACCCTTATATAAAGGTTTGTTCTATTATCCTGTTGAACGTGGACTCTAAAACAGAAAATACATTGTATCACCCATCAATGTCATTTGTTCATATCCCTCAAGCTCTCCCACCCCCGGGCAATTTTATTTTCTTAACTCATTCTTTATTCTCAGACTGGAAGAACTGCATGATGTTTTTGTCCATTGCAAATGTTTCCTGGTGACATAGAGTGGTAATTCCTTATCCAATATAAAATGCTCTCTACTCCCAATGAACACACTCCTTCCCCAAACTGTAATTAACCCCGCACTGCTAGCCCATCACTAACACACATTATCCTAGAGTTTTACAATGCCAAAATTTACATCCCTGGAAATACTTCCCCTTCTTTAACACACACATACAGAGACACACTCACAAAGAACATAGGCACACACATACATACACTGCATTTATTTACAGATTCAGACATTAATACTTACACTGGACTCAGAGACATACATTTACAGATTCACACATTTATGCAGACACTAAGAGACATACATTCACAGATCCACTCACACAGACACCTTTACAGATCTAAAATTACAACCTCATACACAGTCTTACAGACATTCCCTCATTCACATGTTGCAGGTCTTCTTAGATCACCTGTGTAAGTAGACAGCTATCTGCTGATCAGGGTGTGGTTCCAGACTTTCAGTAAACTGTTAGTGTCACAGTTGTGGTTGATATCAAGGTTAAAAAAAAAATGAATGAAGGTTTTAATGGAATTAAGAAGTCTTTCTGGCCTCTCATCCTGGTAATTTGGGGATCGCCTCTCCTCGTTCTCCCTTTGATTCACCGGTGCTGAACACGCTGGGGATGGGAGGGCCCCTTTTTGCATTATGATATCTTTTGACTGCTTTGGAATTTAACTAATCCTGGCTCCTTTATTTGCTTATAATAATTGGATTAAATAAAATGAGGGTTATGTATAAAAACTGTAGTGTTCTAAAAAGTGGTCTAAAGTACCAAAAGTGGAGCAGTCACCATGGAAACCAGTAGACACATTGCAATAGTGACTCAGCCCCTCTTGTATGTTTACACCACTTTTTAGATAACAATTTTTATACCTCTTCTATGAGATGTGTGGTATAATGTGATCACATTCACAAGATACAGACTTGATATTGTGACCTGACCTGTGATATTAAGCTGATATATACAAATGACAGTCTATTAAAGGATTACTTCAAACTCCATGACCACTTTAGCTTTTAGAAGTAGTCATGGTATAGAAAGCTGCGTGTCCAGTGTTTCTGCTTGATATGATGCACATACAGATCAATCTGCAGGTTTATGCTGTAGCTAGTTGCCCCCTGGCACACAATGTGGGTTCTGTGCAAAGATTCTGTCTGTTAACAGTGCGCACTGCATGCTGGCGAAGTGCTGGGAGGGTACCTTGCAGGGGGAATCTTGAAAGTCCTTTACCTCCCGCACTCACATCACGTCTCATCCCCCTCCATTAAGAACAATAGATGTTTTAAATATATATTATAAGCAATACCTCACTCTCTCCACTCCCTCAATGTGATTGCTAAGAGTGTAGAGAAGAAGTACCACCAGTGGGAGGTCTATTGTGCTCTCCCAGTCAGTCAAGTCTCTACTTTATTCTGAAGAATTGACCGACAGTTTGGAGTAAGACTTATATTTAATTAAGTTTTCTCCCATCTATATGTACAGATAAAATTGTACAAGCTTTAAAATGAGCGTATGTTGTCGGTACTTTGACCTGCTCCGTTTCACACAGCCAAGCCCCACCCTACTCAGTGCCTGTCAGACAGGTGACGTAGTGAGGCACTGTCATTAGTTGGTATTGTTCCCAGAATGTTATTTAAATAGAAATGTAACAAGCTGCAAGTCTTCCTGTTTATCCTTTCAACAACGTGTGAGTGCGGGTAAGTTTTCTATTGTCTGTTTAATGTGAGTGTGGGTACGTTTTCTAGTGTCTTTTTAATGTGAGTGTGGGTACGTTTTCTTGTGTCTGTTTAATGTGAGTGTGGGTGAGTTTTCTAGTCTCTGTTTAATGTGAGTGTGGGTAAGTTTTCTAGTGTCTGTTTAATGTGAGTGTGGGTACGTTTTCTAGTGTCTGTTTAATGTGAGTGTGGGTGAGTTTTCTAGTGTCTGTTTAATGTGAGTGTGGGTATGTTTTCCAGTGTATGTTTAATGTGAGTGTGGGTAAGTTTTCTAGTGTCTGTTTAATGTGAGTGTGGGTGAGTTTTCTAGTCTCTGTTTAATGTGAGTGTGGGTAAGTTTTCTAGTGTCTGTTTAATGTGAGTGTGGGTACGTTTTCTAGTGTCTGTTTAATGTGAGTGTGGGTGAGTTTTCTAGTGTCTGTTTAATGTGAGTGTGGGTATGTTTTCTAGTGTATGTTTAATGTGAGTGTGGGTAAGTTTTCTAGTGTCTGTTTAATGTGAGTGTGGGTACGTTTTCTAGTGTCTGTTTAATGTGAGTGCAGGTAAGTTTTCTAGTCTCTGTTTAATGTGAGTGTGGGTACGTTTTCTAGTCTCTGTTTAATGTGAGTGTGGGTACGTTTTCTAGTGTCTGTTTAATGTGAGTGTGGGTGAGTTTTCTAGTGTCTGTTTAATGTGAGTGTGGGTGAGTTTTCTAGTGTCTGTTTAATGTGAGTGTGGGTAAGTTTTCTAGTGTCTGTTTAATGTGAGTGTGGGTACGTTTTCTAGTGTCTGTTTAATGTGAGTGTGGGTACGTTTTCTAGTGTCTGTTTAATGTGAGTGTGGGTACGTTTTCTAGTCTCTGTTTAATGTGAGTGTGGGTACGTTTTCTAGTGTCTCTTTAATGTGAGTGTGGGTGAGTTTTCTAGTGTCTGTTTAATGTGAGTGTCGGTAAGTTTTCTAGTGTCTGTTTAATGTGAGTGTGGGTACGTTTTCTAGTGTCTGTTTAATGTGAGTGTGGGTGAGTTTTCTAGTGTCTGTTTAATGTGAGTGTGGGTGAGTTTTCTAGTCTCTGTTTAATGTGAGTGTGGTTAAGTGTTCTAGTGTCTGTTTAATGTGAGTGTGGGTACGTTTTCTATTGTCCGTTTAATGTGAGTGTGGGTGAGTTTTCTAGTGTCTGTTTAATGTGAGTGTGGGTATGTTTTCTAGTGTATGTTTAATGTGAGTGTGGGTAAGTTTTCTAGTGTCTGTTTAATGTGAGTGTGGGTACGTTTTCTAGTGTCTGTTTAATGTGAGTGCAGGTAAGTTTTCTAGTCTCTGTTTAATGTGAGTGTGGGTACGTTTTCTAGTGTCTGTTTAATGTGAGTGTGGGTACGTTTTCTAGTGTCTGTTTAATGTGAGTGTGGGTACGTTTTCTAGTGTCTGTTTAATGTGAGTGTGGGTAAGTTTTCTAGTGTCTGTTTAATGTGAGTGTGGGTACGTTTTCTAGTGTCTGTTTAATGTGAGTTTGGGTAAGTTTTCTAGTGTCTGTTTAATGTGAGTGCGGGTAAGTTTTCTAGTGTCTGTTTAATGTGAGTGTGGGTACGTTTTCTAGTGTCTGTTTCATGTGAGTGTGGGTACGTTTTCTAGTCTCTGTTTAATGTGAGTGTGGGTAAGTTTTCTAGTGTCTCTTTAATGTTAGTGTGGGTGAGTTTTCTAGTGTCTTTTTAATGTGAGTGTGGGTACGTTTTCTAGTGTCTGTTTAATGTGAGTGTGGGTAGTTTTCTAGTGTCTGTTTAATGTGAGTGTGGGTGAGTTTTCTAGTCTCTGTTTAATGTGAGTGTGGTTAAGTGTTCTAGTGTCTGTTTAATGTGAGTGTGGGTACGTTTTCTAGTGTCTGTTTAATGTGAGTGTGGGTACGTTTTCTAGTGTCTGTTTAATGTGAGTGTGGGTACGTTTTCTAGTGTCTGTTTAATGTGAGTGTGGGTACGTTTTCTAGTGTCTGTTTAATGTGAGTGTGGGTACGTTTTCTAGTGTCTGTTTAATGTGAGTGTGGGTAAGTTTTCTAGTGTCTGTTTAATGTGAGTGTGGGTACGTTTTCTAGTGTCTGTTTAATGTGAGTTTGGGTAAGTTTTCTAGTGTCTGTTTAATGTGAGTGCGGGTAAGTTTTCTAGTGTCTGTTTAATGTGAGTGTGGGTACGTTTTCTAGTGTCTGTTTAATGTGAGTGTGGGTACGTTTTCTAGTGTCTGTTTAATGTGAGTGTGGGTATGTTTTCTAGTCTCTGTTTAATGTGAGTGTGGGTACGTTTTCTAGTCTCTGTTTAATGTGAGTGTGGGTAAGTTTTCTAGTGTCTGATTAATAAGTGTGGGTACGTTTTCTAGTTTCTATTTAATGTGAGTGTGGGTACATTTTCTAGTGTCTGATTAATAAGTGTGGGTACGTTTTCTAGTTTCTATTTAATGTGAGTGTGGGTACATTTTCTAGTGTCTGATTAATAAGTGTGGGTACGTTTTCTAGTTTCTATTTAATGTGAGTGTGGGTACATTTTCTAGTGTCTGATTAATAAGTGTGGGTACGTTTTCTAGTTTCTATTTAATGTGAGTGTGGGTACATTTTCTAGTGTCTGATTAATAAGTGTGGGTACGTTTTCTAGTTTCTATTTAATGTGAGTGTGGGTACATTTTCTAGTGTCTGATTAATAAGTGTGGGTACGTTTTCTAGTTTCTATTTAATGTGAGTGTGGGTACATTTTCTAGTGTCTGATTAATAAGTGTGGGTACGTTTTCTAGTTTCTATTTAATGTGAGTGAAATGTTATAAGTCTGAACTGTGAATGAAAATCCATATTTGAGGCATATTTAAGCTGTGAGCCTTAACCATTAAATTATTTAATAGGAAGCTTGTATTAATTAGGAGCTTGCGTACACCCTGTCTGCACACCTGTATATTCTGGTATCAGCGTAATGAGGAAATATTTTTCTTTTTATATGTTTATGTTGCAATGATCTTTAATAAAAATTGGCAAACTTTCATGTTATCTTAGCATGTCGGCTTCCTTCATCCTTCCAAACATCTTATGTGATAATGAATAGAGTTGAGCGAACGCGAACTGCAAAGTTCGGGTTCGTACCGAACATTAGGTTTTTTGGACCCCGGACCCGAGCAAGGACATATCACTGTATGTTCGGGTTGGAGTTCGGTGTTCGGCGATTTAATGGCGCGTTTTCAAAGGCTGCAGGGCAGCCAATCAACAAGCGTTTGACTTGTGTGCCCTAAGAAGCCATTACAGCCATGCCTACTAATGGCATGGCTGTGTCTGGCCAGTGCAGCATGTAACCCAGCCTCTATATATAAGCTGGAGTCGTGTAGTGCCGCACGCACATGAGGTCTTATTAGTGTAAGGAGAGGATGCTGCAGCTGTGAGGGACAGCTTAGGAAAGAATTCTGCAAACTAGTACATTAGTGGGGTGCACTTCATAACTGAGAGTCAAATAGAATCTTTAAATACTGCTGTCATATTGGAGTTTTAAAACGTAAAATTTTTTGGGTGCTAAAAAGTACATTAGTGGGGTGCACTTCATAACTGAGAGTCAAATAGAAGCGTCAAATACTGCTGTCACATTGCAGTTTTTAAAACTTGAAATTTTTTGGGTCCTAAACTGCTAAATAGTATTTTAGTGGGGTGCACTTCATATCTGAGAGTCAAATAGAAGCGTCTAATAGTGCGGTTACAGCGCACTTGTAAAAATTCTAATTTTCTGGTGCTAATCTGCTCAATAGTACATTTTGGGGCCTGCGGTTCACTTCATATCTGAGAGTCAAATAGTGCGCTTACTGCGCAGTTGTAAACATTCTAATTGTTTTGCTGCTAATCTGCTGCTTACATTGGAGTTTTAAAAAGTCAATTTAAAAAATAATAATTCGGTGCTAAATAGTACATTTTGGGGCGTGCACTTCATTTCTGAGAGTCAAATAGAAGCATCTAATAGTGCGGTTACAGGGCAGTGGTAAACATTCTTATTTTCTGGGCCTGCTCTTCATATCTACAAGTCATGCTACAACAAAATTAAACAAGTTTTAAGATATGTATGGGCCAACCAGTGGCTGTAAACAACAACGTTTTACTGGTTACATTCATGATTACAAATTCTAATGAACAGGACCTTCATGTAGTGTGTTCTTTTTTTTAAAATCATACAGCATCCTTTCATGTGCTTTTCAGATGTCATATTGTGAATTACCAATTTTTGTTTAGTCTGATTTTTATTTTTTTTTAAAGTGAAAAATAAGTGTTATTGTGATCGCTTCATATACAGAAGCATTAATATACATTTCTATATTGTGTAAAGACACAACTACAAAGTTAAAAACCAAACTACATTTATTACATCGGTCACTTGTAATATTGTTTCACACCTACAACACTTGTTACACAGATCTAAGTGATAGAAAACAGATTGATATTTTCTACACTAGAAACTACCAGATAACAAGCTGCTATATTTAAACCAGTTATCAATAGCTAAGAGGTATTTCAACAATATTGTAATTCTGGGGCAATACCCTCACAAGTCAAACTGAGAGGTCAGTTCATAGGGAAAACTGTTGCCTGGAGGAAATTCTAAAACAATTTCCATATGTCCTTTGCAGACTTTACATGCTGGAAAAACACAGGTGCCAACTGCTGTGGCTTTCGGCAGTGTGCATACCGGCAAGGAGGGCAGGGTTGAGGAGTGGGTGGAAGATAATGTGGAGGATGATGAGGTCCTAGACTCCACATGGAATCAAGGTCATGCGAGTGATGTGTGCAGTTTGGAGGAAGAGGTGCTGGTCGCACAGAGGCACCAGCATAGCATAAGATGGAGCAAGGTGCAAAAGCGGAGCGGCCATCCCCTAGCGCTCGTCAGCATGTATTAGCTTGAGAATTACCAGTTATCCAAGTAATACATGTAGTGATGAAAGGATCCATAATAGAGTTGAGCGAACCCTAACTGCAAAGTTCGGGTTCGTACCAGATTTAATGATCCATTCGTAGTTTCAAAGTGAGGTGGGCAGTACGGTGACCAGGACCCAGACACTTTCTGGACGGTGGTCGGACGACCGGACCAAGTATGCCTGATGTTGAAGTTAGGAGTCACAGTGTGGAATGGATTAGCAAGGTCTGGTGCAGGGTAACTGCACGCCCCCTGGTGTTGAGCACCAGAGTTTGTGCGGCCACATACCAGGACCCTGATGCAGCTTCAGTAAAAAGAGTACTGTATACCAGAAGCCATTACCAGACTGATCCGCAACTTGGAACAGGATGTGACATTCACTGTAGCGGCTGTGCACGCTTTTGGCATTCTCACCCTGCTGCTGCTCGCCTTTCTGCGCTGCAGCGTAACTTCGGCCTTCCCGCTCACCGCCTCATGAGACTGTGCGAGCAGCAGCAGGTGATAGTGGAGTTTCAGCTGCAGCATGCATGGGTCAGTCGCTCTGCACCAGACTTCCCTCCAACTGATCAGAGTTAAAGGATTTCAAGTGGACTCATTACAATTACAGGGCCTCTAAAGAGTCCTGTATTGTTATTTGTCGTCACTACCTTCCCACGTAGGGAGTGGCTCATTTGCGCGCCTGTTGCCTTCATTGCATGTGGTAGCCGTTTCTCAGGGTCCCTGTACAGAATGGAACCTTGATTCCCTGTTACCCGTGGTCACCATGGTAGGCAGAGAAACTGGCATTGAAAGTTGATATGAATGACATCCAAATGCAAAGTCGCTGTCACGGGGATGTGCGATTGGCCCGAGGTTCTCTAGAGTCAACAAAGTGCCTGCGCAACTATAATGTCAACAGTTACTCTGCGGAACAGAGTTGTCTTTTTTATATGTCCCAATATTTTGGGGGCTACCCCAATTAAAAAAAATATATATATAAAAAACTGTGTTGGCTACCTCATCCTCCTCCTCCACCGCTGCTTCCACCTACACTGCCACGGTCACCACCTCCTCAACCTATGGGTCACTTAGTATAAACTATGTACACATTAGCAGAGGCTTGTGAAGGGTTTTTCTCAAAAACATAAAAAACTGTTTTGGCTACTTCATCCTCCTCCTCCACCTCCACGGTCACTGCCTCCTCAACCTATGGGTCACTTAGTATAAACTATGTACACATTAGCAGAGGCTTGTGAAGGTCTTTTTTCCATGCATCAGGAGTTGAGCATTTCTCCATGCATCAGGACTGCAAGAAATGCACCGCAGGCCGCAAATGTTTATTTTTTTGTAAGTCTCGATATTTTGGGGGCTACCCCAATTAAAATAAAAATAAAAAAATAGATATAAACAGTGTTGGCTTCCTCCTCCTCCTCCACCGCCACTTCCACCGTCACCGTCTCCTCAACCTATGGGTCAGCCACTCAGTACAAACTATGTACACAATAGCAGAGGCTTGTGAAGGCCTTTTCTCCATGCATCAGGAGTTGAGCATTTCTCCATGCATCAGGACTGCAAGAAATGCACTGCGGGCCGCAAATGTTTCTTTTTTTGTCCCAATATTTTGTGGGATACCACAATAAAAAAATTTGAAAAACATAAAAAAACTGTGTTGGCTACCTCATCTTCCTCCTCCACCGCCACGGTCACCGCCTCCTCAACCTATGGGTCACTTAGTATAAACTATGCACACATTAGTAGAGGCTTGTGAAGGCCTTTTCTCTATGCATCAGGAGTTGAGCATTTCTCCATGCATCAGGACTGCAAGAAATGCACCGCAGGCTGCAAATGTATCTTTTTTTGTATGTCCCAATATTTTGTGGGCTACCACAATTAAAAAAAAAAAAAAAACTGTGTTGGCTACCTCATCCTCCTCCTTCACCGCTGCTTCCACCTACACCGCCACGGTCACCGCCTCCTAAACCTATGGGTCACTTAGTATAAACTATGTACATAATAGCAGAGGCTTGTGAAGGCCTTTTCTCCATGCATCAGGAGTTGAGCATTTCTCCATGCATCAGGACTGCAAGAAATGCACCGCAGGCCGCAAATGTTTCTTTTTTTGTATGTCCCAATATTTTGTGGGCTACCACAATAAAAAAATAAAAAAAACTTAAAAAACAGTGTTGGCTACCTCATCCTCCTCCTCCACCGCCATGGTCACCGCCTCCTCAACCTATGGGTCACTTAGTATAAACTAGGTGCACATTAGCAGAGGCTTGTGAAGGCCTTTTCTCCATGCATCAGGAGTTGAGCATTTCTCCATGCATCAGGACTGCAAGAAATGCACCGCAGGCCGCAAATGTTTCTTTTTTTTGTTTGTCCCAATATTTTGGGGGCTACCCCAATAAAAAATAAAAAAAATAAAAAACAGTGTTGACTGTCCTCCTTCTCCACCGCCGCTCCCACCTATACCGCCACGGTCACCGCCTCCTCAACCTATGGGTCACTTAAACTATGTATACATTAGCAGAGCCTTTTCTCCATGCATCAGGAGTTGAGCTCAGTTTGAACAATGAAAGAGAATAACCTGCAGTCCAACCCTCTCTCAAACTGATAATTCTGGTGATCCTCCTGACAGTCATGCTTTAGATTTCGATTTATGTTCTTCCAAAGCTAAAATCAAAGATTCCATCTAGTGCTATTTTATGGCTCAGCTGTATTTTACATTTTTATTTTATTTTAAGTGATTTCCCTATCCACATTTGTTTGCAGGGCACTTGTCCTACTCTTACGCCCATTTTACTTGCTTTTGCAGCTTTCTAACTCGTTCCAGGAGTTTTTTAGAGGTATTTTTGTGGCCAAAAGTTCAGGTCCCCATTGACTTCCATGGGGTTCGGGGTCAAGTTTGGGGTCAAGTTCAAGCCCGAACCCGGACTTTTTTTAAAATTTCATCCGAACCCACCGGACCCGAACATCTAGGTGTCCGTTCAACTCTAATAATGACTATGATTACTAGAATTCGATATATAATTTCACAGGCTATATTTATATATATATATTGGTTTACGATTGCACTATACACAGTTTGGCTATAGCGAGTAAATGACGGATTTTAAATGGTTTGGAGCTTGTGGTAACGTGGTCTAAATAAAGCTTTAAAAATATTAACACAGAAATTAAAGGAACACGCTAACATTAGGAATACGAACATACATTGTTACATTTCGAGGGGTGAACTGATTTTTTAGATTATTGCCCCTCCAAAGGTAATAAAATAATTTATTATTAATAATTTACTCATTTACCTTATGTACCCTAGCAGGTTGGTTTATACTTATACACACAATGTTGATGGCAGGTAGATATCAGGAATGCCTAAAAAAGAATATGGCACATAGTGTGTACTGATAAACAACTAGAAATGATGTATGATAAATTATTGCACTCACGAATTCCAGAGCCGTACCAGGCTCTGTGTAATATGCCCAATGGTGCCTATACAGGATTATCTAGGGATTATCTAAAGGATTATTTTAATTTGTTTTTATTGATTTTTATTTGTTTTATTCAGTTTTTTACCACTCTAATAAATCCTGGAATATTCATCCTGGTGCTGTGGACATCTTACTTACCACCATGATCCCTTCATCTGAAGTGGTCCATGGGCATTTTCCGTTAGCCTGTATGGGCACATTGGGCATATTACACAGAGCCTGGTACAGCTCTGGAATTTGTGAGTGCAATCATTTATCATACATCATTTCTATTTGTTTATCAGTACACACTATGTGACATATTCTTTACCTGCCATCAACAGTGTGTGTATAAGTATCTTAACTTCTGTTTTTTGGAGGGTGCATGTTACATTGTGTTTTTGCACATTGTGGTTTGTTACGGTTGCCTCAAGCTAGCTGAGGGTTGGACTGCTTGGATGTCCTTGTCCCCGATCCTGGAGAGCGGTAAAAAGCTCCAATTCAGAAACTAGCGATCTTCCTGCAAGTGTAAAGTATTCCTGGAGCTCTGAGCAGAGCTAGTGATCAGCATTTCCCTACAACACGAGTCAAGGCTGTGAGTTGAGGGTAAGAAGTCTTGTTTATTGAACGGAAAGGCATTGCTTATGTACACATTTTCAGGCCAGAGGCACACCCCTCTGGACCTGATGGTACACAGTGTGACAAGGGACAATAACCAATAGGAGCAAAGTGCATATTTTCAAACCCTCCCCTCTATCCTGGAGATAATTAGCTTAAATGGTCACAGTAACTTAATTATCTCCAGGTACAGGCAATATTCTGGTTTTGGAATTATACTAAAAACCACATAAAAATCCATAACTCATACAATATATTATTTAACTTATACATTCAACATATCCCCAGACAACTTGGATCTGAGCGCACAAGATATTCAAAAAGCGCTCAGATCTCACGAATGGGATGGGAACGCCATGGGGAGAAAGTTTGTATCCAGGGTTATTTGGCAAAAAGTCAACCCAGTAATTAGCTCCACAATGTTCAGACATAGTGTCGGTCTAGCCTCCAGAGTCTCAAAGTACCAAACGGTACGGTGTTCATTGATTTAAACATGAACGGACAGGGTTTTGGCAATCCCAGCTGAACAATAGTGTCTGAGATTAGTAACAGGAGGTTGACGACCAAGTCCCACTGGGCGTTCGGCAGTTAAAGATGGTCACCACCACGTTCATACGAACAACGACCACCCAGCCGATCATCAATTAAGCTGCTTCTGGGCAGTCAATAAGGGGCACACACCTCATGCAAAGTGGTCAGTCGTTCGGTAATATGTTCGGTAGTTTGTTTGGTACTTTAGAGGTGAACAGGGTTAACAAGCAAAAAAAACGCAGTTTCTGGGCGGTTAATAGGCGGCACATGTCATATCATGGGTGGTCGGTCATTTGTGCATTCGAATGACCTGGGGAAGTTTTCGTGGGTTTTATTATAGCAACATAAATAGAAACAATGTAGCAAAAGTGTCAGACAGAGGGTACTTTGTAACATGGTTGTTTGTATTAATATTGTACCTTTGCCAAAACATGCTGCTGCTAAGGACATTAACGATTTTAGACCAGATGCTTTCGCTTCATTGAAGCTAAGTGCTTTGAGAAGTTGGTTATTGGTCATTTAACATCTTGTTTGCCTCCTACATCAGACACCCATCAGCTTGCTTACTGTCCTAACAAGTCAAGAGAAGATGCTATCATCACTACCTTTCACTATGTCCTGGCTCATTTGGATAACAACATTTTGTGAGGATGCTGTTTTGTGATTTTAAATCTTCCTTTAATATTGTTTCTCCAATGGAGTTAATAAGTAATATCACACAGCGGTATATTACTACTTCTCTTTGTAACTGGATATTGGACTTTCTTCTAGATAGGATGCAGAATGTGAAGTTTGGCCAAATTATTTCTTCCATTTTGACCTTGAGTAGGAAAAGAAAGGGCGAACAACAACAAAAAGTGTGGGGGTTATTATTTTTGATTTCTTCTCCTTTATTTATTCAGTGGTGCGTAATCCAATTTATTTTCTTGTCTTTTTTCTGATATATCAGGTTGTACAGGGTGTTAGACTTTGGACTTGGGGTCTTTATGATATGGTTGGATATACTTATATTGATATGTTCTGGTTTATGTTTTGTGTATAATGTGTTTTTGTCACGTAGTGTTCTATTGTATCTATTAATTATGTTTTATTTATTTTTTTACTATGTTTGAAATAAAGCTTTTTTATAGAATGTGCTTCTCCTTGATTCTGTATAGACAAATGTATTAACTCCGTAGGGAATGGGGGTGTGTTAAGTGCATTTACTGCATTATTGGCATCTCATGCACGATGTGTCCTCCATACTTATCACTTTTCTATAAAAAAATCCAGCCAGTTATTTGTACCTAGTGATAGATTAGATTTTAAAACATTTTTTATATAAGAGATTACAGAGAAATATAATTAATTTTATGCCAGTTTATCAAGGAGCATGTTATATTGCAGGATACAGTGCGAAGATCAGAGCACAGGATGTTCTGATATGCAATATAACCACTAAAACCAGTTTACTACATGTTCTTATCCTCTGTAATTTAGCAAGCTGTCTCTAAGTTTATCCATGTTAGCTTGACTGGCCCTGAAAATGTCTGACAGAGAACTGCTCACATCCCCATGTCTCATTCAATTATTGTTTCGTCAATGGAGACTGGTACATAGGGGCCAGTTTTGAATTTTTTTTTTAAATATACAAGTAATCAAGTAAAATCTTAAAATATATTTTTTATAAAATGCCCCATTCTCTATTCCTATTCCTCATCTATGCGTAGCCTTCTCTGGTGGAATGTCTGATGTCACCCATTGGCTGTGGGTTGTTAGATCATGGTCTCTCTATAAGACATGTTTACGTATTGTCTTCTAGGGCTGTCATTGAGTAACATCATTACGGGGAGCAGTTGGACCTCTTTAACCCCTTAAGGACCAAACTTCTGGAATAAAAGGGAATTATGGCATGTCACACATGTCATGTGTCCTTAAGGGGTTAAAGTGGTTATTGCTCTGGAAATGTGTGAATCTGTAAGTTTGTGATGTTGAACAGTACATGGCCTCTCATTGTTCATGATTTGAGCACATGTGGTTATATCGGCACTGTCATGCCGTACTTACCTTTCCACTATTGTTTTCTCTTCTCTTCCTCTCTCAGAAACTGCTCTTCTTTTCTTCATATCTGATCTAGTTTTCTTTAAAAATTAAGACAAAGTAGAGAATATTTTGTCTTATGTATTTGTCCTACACTTGACCTTCTTTGACCATAGGAAGAGCTTGCGTCAGCTCCATTTCCCACAATACTAAGCTTCCTATGTGTTCTCGCATTGCTTCATTCACCATTCGAACGTACTGTCATATAGACTAGGGCACCGGCATATGAAAAAAAACAGAAGACAGGAAGAACCAGTCATGCAATATGGCAGCCAAAGTGCACCACAGACAACACTGAGATATAAAAATGACAACTAACATCTTATAGAGCAATGCCCAGCTCTAGGTAAAACTGCATATAGTGATGTAAAAAAGTCCCCACTTGCAGCATATCCCTCTGATGGCCATTTCACAGCTTAATAGTAATGGTATGGGTCTTACAGTAAAAAGAGCAGACTAACCGCTCTATGTGCCAAACGCAGGTGGAGCAATCCCCACCAAGGATTCTTTTGATGATGGCAGTGCTGGTGTTTCAGATGATACAATCAAATTCCAGGTAAAGTCAGGATTCCCCCATATTAACTTCACTCATATCGGCATTTACCCGTATGGCTTCTGGGTTTCGCCAATCCAACTCCCCCCATGCGTCTGACATCATGTGTTTCCCTGTTAAAAGGATGCCGTGGCCGCATATGCTTTCTCAATCAATTTTCCACTTTGATACTTTGTAACTTACTTGTTGTCAATTGCCGACGGAGATCCTTCTATTGAACACTCGTGTACCGAACCTCGCTTATCTGATTCCTGACTATTCTGACTTCTCCATTCCCTGACTCAGAACAGATTTGACCACAAATTCCTCCAAGCCTTAAGTATACTACAGGCATCCTAAATCCTCTTAATATACGGGAAAGGACTTTCAGTCTCATCACATAAAGGAATAAAAGTTCTTCAGTTAATAGGATTAATAATTGGATAATACCGTAAGGTTATTTGAAGGATAAAGGGAATACTGCCCTCTGGGATTTAACTACTACTTGTTACTCTATTGAAAGTCTGCCCTCTGGGATTTAACTACTACTTGTTACTCTGTTGAAAGTTTAATTCAACTGATTGCACTTTTCTAAATTGCTCATTCCTTATTTATTTCATCTATTAATTGTTGAAGTCTAAAAAGACTATATCCAAATCAGGATCTACTTCAATTTCAACATTTACTATTGGAACCAAAAGGACTATGTTACTTGCCTACGACAGGAATGACCTA
This sequence comes from Pelobates cultripes, assembly GCA_933207985.1. NCBI lineage: Eukaryota > Metazoa > Chordata > Amphibia > Anura > Pelobatidae > Pelobates > Pelobates cultripes. The sequence continues at coordinate 16,689,259 of OW240914.1, forward strand.
TTCTTCCAATTCTCTAACTGAAGTCTAATGAACTGTATTGTTAATTAAGACGTTTTCTCTCCTGAACAAAATGATGTATAAGTGGGCGCACTTAATATGAAAGAAGTGAAATATGATTCAACAAACTTATAGCACAAATTCCAGGTTTTGTTTTGTTCAGAACTTGTACATTTGCCTCCGTTCTTAACCCCTTAAAGATGGAGGCAATTGTGCAAGTTCTTTAGTGTTTTTAAACTACTGCAAGTACATAAAATCTAATAGTGCGCTGCCCCAAGTGGCCATGTGGACGAGCCTCCACTGCATGAGTGATGCTTACACGAAATGGTACAAGACTGACACCTAGTGGTGACTAATGAATCACACATCAGAGACACTGACCTTAAATATTCATCTGCTTTTTGTGAATGATTAGAGGCATATTTATAGGAAATTAATATCCATAGTAATGTTTAAAGTAAAATGAAAAAAAAACAACAAAAAAAAACTTAAAGTGGCCAATGTTATAACCAAATGGGCTGTAAAACAAATATAATAAACAGTAAATAGTTAATAAAACAAATGTCTTATAACTATTTTTATACTGTATAGGTGGATCTTACAAATCAAGGCCAGCTATGACCCAAGCTCAGCTGAAACCTGAATCTGCACCTGGATTATACCCTCTAGTACCTTCTGGACTGGAGACACTTGTAGAGGTTACACGTTTAACAATATAATAATAGTCATATGAAAATATAATAATCTAACTTTAGATGTTCTGTTGTCTCTGTGATACAGGTATTAGCATATTAGTATTTGTGTTATAGAATACATGACTCTAACTGATAAAGTGCAATTATTAATCAAGTGCCAAACATAATATTGAAGTGCTGCCAAGCAAAACACTGGGCAAATAAAAACAGAAAGTGTCTCTGGCAGAAAATAGTGTAAAATATACAAAACAAGTGTGACATGAATCACGTAAAGTACTGGTACATAAACACAGATATATTGTTACCTTAAGATTCAGTATAAAGTAATTTGAACCAAAAGAGAGGGAGACAAAATTAATAAATAGTGTAATATTTTTATGTATATAGCATGATATGAAAATGGTGTACAGACACTCACAAAAATAATGCACAACCACGTATCTCCAAACAGTCCCCCCATATAGAATCGACTGGTCTTCTGAACAGAAGATCCTGGTTCTGGCCTTAGTGAGAGGGTAACAAAGAAAAAATCCTAAGCAAGAGCCGCCTGTCCACACTGCTGGGCAAAGTATGCTCGACATGTTTCATCTTATTCAGACTTTTTTAAGAGCCGTTCCCCTTTTAGATTAGCAAGAATATACAACACCTATTGAGACGGGAAGGAAGACGTTTTCACTTACAGCCGGGAAAAGGGTTCTTTACAGTAAGAACAGTAAGGATATGGAATTCTCTGCCTAAAGAGGTTGTGTTATCAGACTCTATAGATACATTTAAAAAGGCTTGGATGCTTGTTTGCATAAAAAGAATGTTTAAGGATTAAATTCATATGTATGTAAACAGTTTAATTATCTTAGTTATGTTTTTGTGGATGTTCACTTCTCACTATTTGGAGGGACTTTGGAGCAGAAACGTGAGCTATAAGCTTTAGTTTGGTAAGGCTAGAGTTCATTTTCAGCTGATCCTTAGAAGAGATCATAATCTCCCGAATAAAATCCATACCCCCGCTGAGTTTTATGATCTTGATAAAGTACATGTTATTTCGAACAAAATTTGTTGATCACGGACTGTATATCACCACGTCTCTTACTCTACTGTGACTTTTTGCTTATTTTGTCTGGATATACATTTTATTTTTTCAAATTATATTATTTTCCATTTTTTTCTACAATTTTAGGTTGATGAAATTATACTACATAAAAAAGGTAAGACTAGTTCCAGAGGGCTTTTCCCAACATTGTTCCCAACATTCTAACAACTTTGTATGTTTTTAAATAAAAATAAATAAATACATATATATGATCAGGAAGGAAACATTTTTGATGTTTATGTCTTTAACTGTATTTTATAAAGTTCACAAACTCAAGCATTGAGCACATAAAAATAGAACTAAAACAAACCACAATATTAGCGCCTATATCTCACACATTTGTCTTTACTCAAGCATTGCTGTTGACAATGGAAGAGATGAAGGTATAATATTCACATGGATGTACATGCCCCCTAAAAATCATGCTATGCACATATATAGCAACAAACGTTTCTAAGATCTTTATAAAGGCTCACTTGGGGCTGAAACTATTTTTTCTGATGTAAACCTGCATTTACATTTATAAAATACATTTGGATCAGAGTCCTGAGACTGTACATTTCTATTTGAAAGGGGCACTAATACTTGGATTGAATCTGGTATTGGCTTGGATACATCATATATGGCTATGTGAATCTGGGCAACTCCGATTTTGTTTAATTATAAGCCTGAATCCCAAATCACAAAAGATAAGGATAGAGTGATGGACTATGAGTTCTTATTCAGTGTTCAGAACCACTCTCTTCCCACATGGGCCTCAATTTAATTCATTTGAATCAGAATCAGAATCAGAAATGACGGCAATTTGTTAGAAAAAAAATTCTAAAAATGTATCCACAGAAGTCACCATTAATGTCTATTGGACTTTTTGTAGATAAATAATTTGTAAAATTTTCTTCTAACAGATTGGAATAATTTCTGACACTGATTGAAACAAATTGTATTGAAGTCATGGTTAGTAGTGTTTTTTGGGGAACCCTCATTTTCTCATTACCAAAGACCGCTCTTTGTTTCAAGGAGCAAGTGATGGATTCCTTATCCCTGCTTATAATTATCATAATAACCCCTGATTACCTATTATGGTAAGAGGAGCTGTATGTTATTTACTATATTATATTATGTATCTGACTCATGATGCCTACACCCTGTAAATGACGTAGACATAGGTAAGAAAGAGTATGTGTTAGCGGAATTAATAATACTCTAATAAGCATTATACTGTTTCATTGAGAAGCCTTATTGTGCTTGTTCAGTTCCAAGGAATTCGGATTGACCATTGCAGATATGTGAACTGAATGTTGATAAAATTCAGAAGAGTAGTTTTTATCATGTTATTATGTTATTAGTTATATAGCGTCAACAAATTCCGCAGAGTTTTCCAGTGGGTGGACGAACAAACATGTTTTATAGTTTTTAGTTGTTGTTTTTTTATAAGGTATAAGGTATTTCTTGCATTTTTATCTTGGTATTTTATGTTTTTATGTTTGTATTGTCTCTCTATAAATGTTATACTATGTGCTCTATTTAGTTTTCCAGACCAGAGCTGGAGAAGATCTTTTCTATGTGTTCCGTGACAGTGAATGTTGTGAATCATCTGTTCACATTACACTGAAGAACCAGAAGAGAAAAAATGTTGTTTTTCTCCATTTGCTATCACAAGGAGGATGCTGTGACACATTTCTGTCAGAGGTGAGTCATGTCGTCCTACCAATGGTAGAGTCCGTATACCACACTTTAAAACATTAACATGATTAATTAGACTTGATACATTGACTTTTGGGTTAATGGTAACTCATGAAATAGAAACATAGAAACATAGAATGTGACGGCAGATAAGAACCATTCGGCCCATCTAGTCTGCCCAATTTTCTAAATACTTTCATTAGTCCCTAGCCTTATCTTATAGTTAGGATAGCCTTATGCCTATCCCACGCATGCTTAAACTCCTTTACTGTGTTAACCTCTACCACTTCAGCTGGAAGGCTATTCCATGCATTCACTACCCTCTCAGTAAAGTAATACTTCCTGATATTATTTTTAAACCTTTGTCCCTCTAATTTAAGACTATGTCCTCTTGTTGTGGTAGTTTTTCTTCTTTTAAATATAGTCTCCTCCTTTACTGTGTTGATTCCCTTTATATATTTAAATGTTTCTATCATATCCCCCCTGTCTCGTCTTTCCTCCAAGCTATACATGTTAAGATCCTTTAACCTTTCTTGGTAAGTTTTATCCCGCAATCCATGAACCAGTTTAGTAGCCCTTCTCTGAACCCTCTCTAAGGTATCAATATCCTTCTGAAGATACGGTCTCCAGTACTGTGTACAATACTCCAAGTGAGGTCTCACCAGTGTTCTGTACAATGGCATGAGCACTTCCCTCTTTCTACTGCTAATACCTCTCCCTATACAACCAAGCATTCTGCTAGCATTTCCTGCTGCTCTATTACATTGTCTGCCTACCTTTAAGTCATCATAAATAATCACCCCTAAATCCCTTTCCTCAGTTGTTGAGGTTAGGACTCTATCAAATATTCTGTACTCTGCCCTTGGCTTTTTACGTCCAAGATGCATTATCTTGCACTTATCCACATTAAATGTCAGTTGCCACAATTCTGACCATTTTTATAGTTTATTAAATGGCTCTGGAGCAGTGGAAATGTGTATACTTCTGTTTGGTGTTCAAATTTGTTTCAGCCGAATCAGCAGAAAATAAAACATTATATGTGACAGTCAAATTTGGAGATTTGGATTGGCCTAATTTCATTAACCAAAAATAAGATTTGGGAAAATATACATATAAATATATATAAATATATATATATACATATATTTACAGTTCACTGATAGGCACATTTCCCTTCCATTTTCATAAATTCAAGTTCATAAATAAGGTGGCGGACTAATTTATCAGGTAGTGGAAGAATGGAGATGTATCTTGATTATTGATTATCATCATTTCTATGTCAAGGCTTCATTAGAGGGCTTCTCCAACCTCCATGTTTAACCACTTGCATTTAGAAGAGGTCATGAGCAAAAAAACCGGATGTGCAGCGTTTCACTATGAACTGCAGTTTTGTCCCAAAGGCTAGCTGTCATCCTTGGCACACATCACTTAGGCAGCCTGGAACTCTGTTAATACTGAGCAAAAATAGTGTCTGTTGACAATGCGCACTGTGCGCTGGTGACAAACATAATCCGTTTCTACCCTTCCAGGCTGCGCAAGGAAAAGGGCTCATGCACTACTTCACAGCCCTATTATTTTGCAATATTTATTTTAAAATTTCCACACTCTGTTCACCCCACACACCCCTTGGCCTATACTGTATGTATGTGCTATGAGCCTGGATATCAGTCCAATCAAATGCTTCTCTATGAGAAGCATTTAATTTGACATCGGAGAAGAAATCAGTGACGATGGAGAGAGTTACATGAAGAGAGTTACATGAAGTGAAGCAAGGAGAACTTCACTCAACACTGGATTTCAGGTAAGTTAATTCATCTTTTAATGTAAAACAAGGGCGAAGGGACCAAATGACTAATTTAGGGTTTTATAAATTAAAAAATATATGTATATATAAAAAAAATATATATCAAAGATTTGGAGTTTAGCATTTATGAGTTTCAGTTTGCGAAATATTGTAAGCATTGACAACATACATTCATTGTTAATTATTGGTGTTTTTTTTCAGATGCGCATTGAAGCCCCCCAAACGTTTACAATCGGCTATGTCAAAGTCTTCAGTTCCATTAATAAACTGATGTTCTCCATTCAGGATATGCACCGGAAATGTCAGTTTACAGCTGAGCTGTCTTCGAGATTACTCCAAGATCAGAGCATCCAGGTGCTCTTGAAATCAGTCAATGTTCCAATGTGAAACCTCTTCTCTTATGACATATTATTATTATTATTATTATTACTGGTATTTATAAAGTGCCAACAGATTCTGCAGCGCTGTACAATTAGTAGAGAACATACAAGATACACAGACAAATACAAAATGTAGAGAGGGCCCTGCCCGTAAGCTGAAATCTAGCCATGTAAGCTCTTTTATACAAAGTGCATAGCTAGATAGCCCATGAGCTTACAATCTAAAGGATATCGTGGGGATTTGAGACAAGAGGTAGCAGGGGAAATTTGGAACTGATGGCTAAAAAAGTAAACAGAAAGTTGCAGCTATTGGTAGAGTATAGAGGGAATGAAGAGGTAAATGAGAGAGACTTTTAAACAAATGGAGGAGCATGCTATAAATTTAGGGGGAAGCTGGGTGGGCTGGAGGGTGGGTTGAGCTGAGTAGAATTGTAGAGGCTTGCAGTAAAGATGTAATGGGAAATGGGAGTTATATCAAGGTATTTACAGCTAGGAGTGGCAAGCATGTCATATAGATACTAGACATAAAACAACTTACAGAGTTACTTAATATATTATTCTTCTCCTACCCTAGATATTGAGTGCAGTCGGGTCTCATCCTGTGGTCAAAATATCGAGGTTAAAAAAAAACAATTCACAGCTAACCAGCTTCCAGTTTCCCTGGGACATGGATGCCACGTTGAAGGCTGTAATTCTGGGAGCTTACCTGTTCATGGTATGTATATTTACCTAGACCTGAGTCCACTCTATAATAGTCTCATATTCCTCACTGTGTTACAACCTCCACTGTACCTCAATATGTAGCCTCTCTACATTGCTCTAAATAACCCCTTTGCTTTGTATTTCCCTCATTATAACTGCTGTAATTAATTAATTATGTAGCTCCTCGCAATAGGTAGAGTTATTAGGACGAGTTACATACAGCAATAGGTAGAGTCATAGGCGTGCGCACGGGGTGTGCTGGGTGTGCCTGTGCACACCCTAATCCCCGCGGCCCGCACTATGTGCCTCCATGGGCCGACCCACAGGGAAGGAGGGAGGCAGGAGAGGACCCGGGGAGCTTTAGCCAGCAGCTCTGCCAGGCATCCGCAAATCAACTTGATCCCAAAATTGTTGCATAATGGTTGGGAGGGGTTCTCCCTGGAGACAACAAACCTCCTCAAAGACATTGTTCCAGCATTCCTGTCTGATCATGTCCTGCCAGTCAAGTTCACCACTGCCAACCAATGTGCCAGAGCTCCAGCACTCTGACACAGTAACTCTGCCAAGTCTGCTTCCTCATAGCTATCAGGAACCCTGGAGCACTTCAGACCCAGTCACAGAGGCTTGACTGGGATCACTGAGGGCCTATTTAACCTTGACCTGGCTAAAGGTTAAAACATCAACTTACATTTCTTGTTATAGCAAACATATTTTAAGCCAACAACAGCCCTCATTTACATACAATGGTGCATAGAGTAATATAGTATAAGGAAGGGTGGGGACAGACAATAGCAAGGGCTTATGGAAGATTGAGGAGGGACAAAGCAGCTAGTTTAAACTGGTTTGGCAGTGTCACATACAGCAATAGGTTGATAGGTAGAGTTAGCTAGAGCAATAGGTAGAGTTATGTAACCCCTCCTAATAACTCTACCTATTGCTCAATGAAACTCCTCCCAATAATTCTACCTATTGCTGTATGTAACTGCTCCCAATGACTCTCCCTATTGCTGTATGTAACTCCGCCCAATAACTCTACCTATTGCTATATGTAAATCCTCCCAATAACTCTACCCATTGCTGTGTGTAACTCCGCCCAATAACTCTACCTATTGCTGTGTGTAACTCCTCACAATAACTCTACCTATTGCTGTAAGTAACTCCTTCCAATATCTCTACCTATTGCTATATGTAACTCCTCCTAATATCTCTACCTATTGTTGTATGTAACTCCTCCCAATAACTCTACCTATTGCTGTGTCTGACTCCTCCCAATAACTCTACCTATTGCTGTAACTCCTCCCAATAACTCTACCTATTGCTGTAAGTAACTCCTCCCAATAACTCTACCTATTGCTGTGAGTAACTCCGCCCAATAACTCTACCTATTGCTGTGTGTAACTCCTCACAATAACTCTACCTATTGCTGTAAGTAACTCCTTCCAATATCTCTACCTATTTCTATATGTAACTCCTCCTAATATCTCTACCTATTGTTGTATGTAACTCCTCCCAATAACTCTATCTATTGCTGTGTCTGACTCCTCCCAATAACTCTACCTATTGCTGTAACTCCTCCCAATAACTCTACCTATTGCTGTATGTAACTCCTCCTAATAACTCTACCTATTGCTACATGTAACTCCTCCCAATAACTCTACCTATTGCTGTAAGTAACTCCTCCCAAAAACTCTACCTATTGCTGTATGTAACTCCTCCCAATAACTCTACCTATTGCTATATGTGACTCCTCCTAATAATTCTACCTATTGCTATATGTAACTCCTCCCAATAACTCTACCTATTGCTGTATGTAACTCCTCCTAATAACTCTACCTATTGCTACATGTAACACCTCCCAATAACTCTACCTATTGCTGTAAGTAACTCCTCCCAATAACTCTACCTATTGCTGTATGTAACTCCTCCCAATAACTCTACCTATTGCTATATGTAACTCCTAATAACTCTACCTGTTGCTGTATGTAACTCCTCCCAATAACTCTACCTATTGCTGTATGTAACTCCTCCCAATATCTCTACCTATTGCTATATGTAACTCCTCCTAATAACTCCACCTATTGCTGTAACTCCTCCCAATAACTCTACCTATTGCTGTATGTAATTCCTCCCAATAACTCTACCTATTGCTGTATGTAACTTCTCCTAATAATTCTACCTATTCTTGCATGCAACTACACCCAGTATCTCTACCTATTGCTATATGTAACTTCTCCCTATAGCAATTCCTACAACTCTAACTGTGACTGAATAAAGTGTAACCATCCATATAGCTCCAGATATTCCTGCATTTAAAAGGTCAATCTAAGCACCATGAAAACTTTTCCTCTACTCGTCCGATAACGCCATTTGACCTAAAAACCCTAAAAGTTGTATGATCTGTAAACTTAAAGGAACACTATGTGGTCAGAAGAACAAATGTGTCAATTCTGATGATCTCAACCAAGTAAGTGGAGCAGGGCAGAGCCATTTGCTGCCCTGGCTAATTAGTATCTCCTAATAGAGATGCATTGAAATAGTGCATCTCTATGAGGAATGTTCAGCATCTCCATGCACTGTAGGTGTTCCTAGGGAGCAATGTAAACACATACTATACTCACCAGAACAAGTACATTTGTAGTTCTGGAGACTATAGTGTCCCTTTAAACTTGAATTCTCTCTCATTCTAATGTTTCAAAACCCTAACTTTTATTACCATGTTAGACTTCGCTTGCCAAGGTCTCACTATGATCACAGTTGCTTTGCCACAATCAATCAAACTCTTTGCTGAACCTGTTTTTTTTTTGTTTATTATGCTAACAACTCCATGTATTGCTTCATATAGCAATTCACTTAGCTTTTCCTACAGCAAATAATTCTTCAAAAAAAATATTGTAAAACTAGAAAAAGTGCAGAGGTGAGCTACAAAACTAGTAATAAACCTGCTAACAAATAGGTTAGGGGATGGAAAACATTAATTATGAGGAATGCTAGAAAAACTGAAATTGTTTTCTTTAGAAAAAAGGTGCCTAGGTGGACTATGATAGCACTAAACAAATATATGCAGGGTCAGTACAAACCATTATGTGCTAACCTGTTCGTTAGCAGGAATATACAACAGACAGGAGGTCACCCATTGAGACTGGAATAAAGGTGTTTTCACATACAGCAGAGGAAAGGGTTCTTTATAGTAAACACAATAAAGATGTGAAATTCTCTACCTAAAGAGGTTGTCTTGTTAAATTCTTCAGATATTTTTTAAAAAGGCCTGAATGTTTTTCTGCAAAAACTCAGAACATGCAAGGATATAAATAACATGTATGTGAACAATTTGTTAAGAAATACTTTTTCCTCTTTTTTGTGGCATAATTGAAAATAATATAGTATAAAGTATAATGAAGTATTTTTGGCCTTCTTTTGTATCAATAGAATAAAATAATTGGTTTCAAGGTTGAATTTGATGGACTTTTTTAAACCTAGATTACTATGTAACTAAAAAAAAGTCTGTGCTATAATCATTATTGTTTCAATTTACCCCTTCCTTGTAATGTCACATATAAGTCCGTAACATCTATTACCTCACATAGAAGTAAAAATAACTCTGTATATTGATTCCTAAATACTAACCCTTCCTATTGGCATGTTTAACTACTCCCTACAATCCATCCTATTGTTCTATGCAATGCATCTTTATAATTTACCCTCCTGCAATTTAACCCCATTCCACAAATCATCTTATTTTCTTTGTGGCCAGTCTAATTTCCATTGCCATTTTGCATTCTCTATAACACTCTATAAAACTCAATACCATAAAACAATCACACTAAACCATTTATTTTTAATTTTAGAGCTACCACCTTCGCCAGACTTCCCATGATCATTCTTCCGGAACTGACTTTGATGCTGGTGACTGGGCTAGTAGTTGGGGAGATTGTGGAGGTGGTGATAATGATATTGGAGGGGGAGACTGGGATGGAGGTGGAGACTGTGGTGGTGGAGACTGTGGGGGTGGTGGTGGTGGAGACTGTGGAGGTGGTGGTGGAGACTGTGGAGGTGGTGGTGGTGGTGGAGACTGTGGAGGTGGTGGTGGTGGAGATTAATTATTATTTTTACTAAATTAGATAATCTATGAACAAGACCGAAAATATGACATAATCATACAATGGATACACATAATATAATGGCTCAATAAAATCTGTGTGATCAATCTTTTAAGTGGTGTTAAAGCGTGTGAGCTCACTTTGTCGAACATACTACTCATTATAAGTTAATCGAGTGTAAAATGATTAGCTATTTACATACTTGTTTCCATGTAACAGCCATTAAATATTGATAACATTACCATAACCACTACATCATGCTTTGCCTTAGCACTCTGCAATCCCACAAAAACAAACACCAAAAACAGATGTTTGATGATAAGTGATAATAAAATAAATGATGAGATATGGAATGGTCTTTTAACATAATACATAGCATGGTGGGTACAATGTTTTTGGTACTTAAAACACTTTGTAATTATAAATGGCAGATCAGAAAGCACAAGGCATTTGCAGAGTGTGACAATGAAGGCAAAGATAACATTTCCACTGATTGTCATGATAAAAAGAATACAAGTGCAAATGAAGTCTGGAATCCTGACTTTGTGGAGATTCGGGAAGCCAAGAAGTTTTCCTATACATAGTCTGCTGGGAAAGTATGAATTATATTATATTAATACTGTGCGACTATTATTGGCATAATAATAGTTAAAATAGTTTTTTAAAAACATTAGCAAAATAATACATTTTTATTAATGTCAAAAATCGATATTATCAAGCTTGACAAAGGCCCTAAGGGGTTGAAACATTGCTTTTTGGTCCTGGGTTCTAAATAAATTGCCTTCACTTTGGAATTCATTGGAGTGCCTGGATTACTTTTTATCTTTGAATTATGTGTTTGGTCCTATTTCGTACTGGGACTTGTCTATTGGAGCACCCTGGATTCCGAGTTGGAGGGTTGAGTGCACTACCACTATTTATTTGCCAAAATCGATATTATGGCACTGTATCCCCTTATTAATTTAAACCTAAGAGTTAAGTCACCATTTTTAGACCTTTGAATACATTTATTATTACATTTTATATTTCACACAATGAATTCACAACCGATTTATAAAAATATAAATATATTTATATTAATCAATTAAATATAATAACATGTGAATATTTGATAACAATATGAGGTAGAATATTGTAATATTACAATTACAATAACCACAACAAGATAACTTCTCGAACACTATGTCTTAGAGCAGTGGTTCCCAACCCAGTCCTCAAGTACCCTCTTACAATTCAGGATTTCTTCTTGGATTTTATTGATGTCGATCTCGTTCATGGAAAACAGTGTGGGGATATTTATGGGATGATAATATTGTACAGTTGAGAATTGCCCACTATTTCAATTCTCTTAGATCTTACAGATCGTTATCATGTAAGTGAAATGTATTCCATACAAATAAAATCACAATTTGTTATAAAAATAGATATAATTTATTGTGACAAATAAAATAATAATAATATTACGCAGCATGCATGATAATAATAAGTGAATATTTAGTATAACATAAGTATGTAATACAATGGCAATGTTAAAACAATCCAATGGCTAACAGCATCAACTGTCACTTAATAAGATTAATGAGGTATTTCACAGACACAGAAAGCTAAACTTCCAGCGAAAAGCCATAAAACCTTGGCTAACTGTTAGATCATCTGAGTAACCCTTTCAATGCTGGCAAGATCCTCCTAGGCATATGATATCCTATTCTCATGTAATTTTCAATTAAAATAACATTCAAACCAGCTCATTAATCATTTCCTGGAACCATCCAATAAGAATAATCTCCCAGATTTTTACAAAAGCTGAATTTAACTCTATGTAAGATATACGATCTTATTTTAGAGCAAATCAATACACATGGATAAAAACAGCGGTATGCTAACACGTGGTAAGATACCAGTACTATGTAATTATCTGACTCCACCTGCAGAATGGAGTGTTATAACTACATATTCTTTAGTTAACGAAGATTTATCAAGTATTGAACTCTGACCATGATTTATCCAGTCATATATCATGCTATTAGTACATTTTGAATTAATTTAAATTAATTAAATAAAACCAGCATAATTACCAGTTATGATGTAGATGTTCTCATCAGATGAGTAGGTAGTCCCAGGAACTTGAATGCGAGTATGATTGGTTGTATGGAGGTGTGTAAATAATAGAGAAAAGTGATGTTGGTTAGAAAGTAATAGTAAAATTCTAAGTGTCAAGGAGTGTTTCTTGAGTTGTGTCCAAGAGAGTTTGAGAGTTAGTCCCAGAGTGTCCTGAATATCTGTCCTGGATCTCTCTGAATGTCCGAATCTGAATGCCCAAACTAACCTTCTCTCTTCCCTTTGTCCTAACTTTTAAAGGGCCAGACTCTCTGTATGTCATTAGTTGATAAGGCCAATAGGAAACTGTAGGTGTGGTCAACCTGCAGATCGCAATTTAGATATTTGATCCATAGAGGGCAGTCTCGCCTCACTAAACCTTCCTATCCAGGAAAGAGTTAACTTTTTCTGATGATGATTTTGACGTAATTTGGCTTATCTAAAATGACTACCATAACTTAAATTTTCTGTCAGTTCAAAGTGTTTGCCTCAGTCTTTGTGGCAACTACTTTGATCATAATTTCTAAAATTGACTCAATTAACTTAATTTCACCCCTTACTTACAATGGGACCTTGTAAAATTTAGAGAGTAAAATTAATTACTTAGTCTTCTCTGTCACTAGTGTCTGTGTTTAAAATAATGTCTATTCCATTAACATTTAAACAGAGCATTCCATCCCCCTGCTTCATTGGTTATCACTTGGCTTGTTTACATAATGCATTCCTTAGCTCAGGCTAGTGGCTAGTTACAGAAAGGAAAGACATTTTGTGTCTGTCTTGCCTGAAATCCAAAATGGAGTCCGCTCTGTTCTGAGTGACTCTGGCATATACACTTTTAATTTCTATTTTAGCACAAAATGTCTGCAGATATAAATATCCTGACAACAGATAAAGTGCAGCCAAATAAAATAACCATATAAGTAAAGTGCACAATGCAAAATGTATTTACTTACACAGAAGTAAATAACAGCAGGTGAAACTGGTATCAAGAGATTCACGGGATAAGTCCAATTTCTATGCGTTTCATCCCTATCAGGGACTTCCTCATGGACTGTTTCTCAATTGAAGATAAAATATCAAAAACAAAGTGCATAAAGATCTCCCTCCCTCATATATACACACATATATATATATATATATATATATATATATATATATACATATATATATATACATTCATCTATTTGGCTTCATTTTATCTGTTTTCCATGAACGAGATTGACATCAATGAAATCCAAGAATTGAGAAGATCTACATCAAATTATTTCTGAAGGCTCCTTATTTGGCTTCAAAGTGTGAGTGGCGAATTGGCACTTAATATACACCAAATTTGGTTACACCGTGTAACGGCTACCCTGTGTATCAGAGGGGTGTATGCCGTTGAGGATGTCCTTTTCCCTTGCGAGAGGCTGTGCTGCAGTATGCTCCAGATATCCCATCAGCCGAACCAGTAGAGAGAGAATAGCACAGCTCTTACAAGAGCTAGTGATTAGCTGGATGCAGTTTCCCTACATACACGAGACGAGGCTACGTATTGAGGGTTAAAGCGGCACTGTCATGCCGAACTTACCTTTCCTCAATCTCTTCCTCTTCACCCCCCCCTTTTTCTGTTCTTTTCTTCCTGTCTTCTTTAGTTTTCTTTAAAATCATAAGATAAAGTAGGGACTCTTTGCCTTATGGAGGTTTCCTCCGCTTGACCAGCTATGACCAGCGGAGGAGCAAAATGTGCTTCATTTCCGTTGGTCAGAGCAATTTTCCCATAATTCTTACCTTTCCTCTGTGATCTCACGATGCTTCCTGTCATTTTAGACGAAACTGCCGAATTGCATTCTAACTGAATGAGAACAGTATGTGCGTTTGTTTTAGAACTCAATTCGGCACTTTGTTCGTATCAGAATTTCATTAGAATGAATGAAACTCCGATTCAATTTGTGCCGCGGCTGCATCCCACAGTAATAGGGAGTTATCTTCCAAAAGGCTGAAAGACCTAAGTTGGTCTTTCAGCCACATGTACTAATACTAAGTAAAGATTACATAGTATTAGTAAATGATCTGCCCCTACTTGCTATACCATGAGTAGGGGCATGTCTAGTAAACCGTGAACAGCCAGTGGCTGCTCACTGTAAAAAAACAACAACCTATTGGCCCTACCCCTGAGCGGTAGGTGGGAGCCATAAAGGGCAATCGAGGGGTGGGGACCTACTGTCCTCCCCGGCCCCCACCCATACGTGGTGTGTGGGGGCCATAAATTACAATGGGGGAACCTACTGTCCTCCCAACCGGCCCCCACCCTTGGTGGAGGCCATAAAGAGAATGAGGGGGACCTACTGTCCTCCCCCCACTGGCCCCCACCCCTGTGTTGTGGGTGGGGGCCATAAATTACAATGGGTGGGGAACCTACTGTCCTTCCCCCGGCCCCCACCCATAAGTGGTGGGTGGGGACCATAAAGATAATGAGGGGGGACCTACTGCCCTCCCCCCCTGTCCCCACCCCTGTGCGGCGGGTGGGGGCCCTAAGACAAATCCCCCCATCAAAGGCGACTAGGGGTCACCAAGCCCCTAGTCACCTAACACCCCACCCAAAAAAAAAGTTACCCCCTACCTACTCCCCTCACCCTAAAAAATGGTAAGGGGGAAATAAAATAAGTAACCTGTAAAGAAAAATTAAACTTACCATTTGACATCTTTTTTCTAAAATCTTCATTTTTCAGCCCCAAACAAGGCCAAATAAAAAACCATCATACCCGTCGAACTTAAAATAAACTAAAAAACCTGAGCGCAAAAAAAAAACAGCCGAAAAAGAAAAAACCTGAGCGCAAAAAAAAAAATCCATCTTCACCCATGGAGGGCTCCGTGTAGACTAAGCTCTGCAGGGCGGGGGAAGGTTTATAAAGCAAAAGCAATTGCATAATGGGTAACGCGTTTCGGAGTTTCAGTATGCTCTGTGATGCTTATTTTGGTTACTTGAATGATTTACTTTGTAATCCTTTTTGATGCACTGACTTAATGCCTTTGCTACAATAATTGAACATTATGGCAACTGTGTCAGTGCTTGCCAAAGCATTTTTTGGACGGTTTAGAACGGATGAATCATTTTGAGTTACATCTCTAATACCACTACCTTAGTTATCATTTAACTCATCTGTTCCCGTCCTGTATTTCATTTTATTTTATTTTATTTTATTTTGTTTTTACTATTTATGAATAACGATAGAGTCCTCCCCCTTTGGATATGGAGAGTGTGGTCATCACGCCCATCGGATTACAGGGGAGGCAATATGTCACTCTTTCTGATTTAGAGTGTTTGATTGGAGGTCTTACCTTAAGGGGTGTGAGCTCACTCCTATATAAATGGTTCCCGATTCACATACCAGTTAGCTCTTGACAAAGGCGTACTGAAACGCCGAAACGAGCGTCGAGTTGATATTAGCCGATGCTATTACTTTGAACTGAGTTTCCACTTTTTCTCTTTCTTTACTCCACCTGGGCTCCCACGGCGTTCGTCATGCGCTGAAGTATTAATATAGCTTTCTAGGGATTTCATTAGGCTGCCATGAAGTAGCAGTGAGTTTTGTCGTTTTGGGCTAGACAGTTAGTCCAGGGCGTCCTAGGGTTTCTCTCTTAACCTTAATACTGGGAGGTTTTACTCCATAAGAATAGGTTTACCATTTTTAGGCAGTTTTATTACCCATTATGCAATTGCTTTTGCTGCCATCACTTTGGCTATTTGTGTCACTTAGAGTGTGACAGGGTCTACTTTACTCTCTGCCTTTGTTTGTGATAAGGGTGACTGCTTTACCTATGGTACATTAATATACTCTGACTACCTTCCATTCTCCACTTTATGGGGAGATACTAGTAATACCTAGACACCTCAGGACTCAGTTCGGGCGCCTATACCTGTGACTACAGTTCTGCCTTTTTCTGCTGTCAGCACCATAACCACTGCCAGACACCTACTATCCCATTAGTGCAATTTTTTCTTCAACTGTATGACTAGACTAGACCGTGTTGTCACATATATACTAGGTTATTTAGGTGATTCTACTCTGAACGTTTAGAGGCATATATTACCTACTCACCTGAACCTTATATTTAGTAATGTGAATTTCTAGGATTAGCCTGCCCAGGCTTTTATAGGTGTTGGTGTTCACTCTATCACTGTTTATACACATTTTTTTTTTGGTGTATATAGTATCGTTATTATTATTTTTTAGCATTTTTTCTAATAAAGGTTTTTTTACCTAATCCATGTGACTTTTTACATTAGGAGGTATTACTGAATGGGTTGGATTTTCCACCTTCTTTGTGTGAGTGGATCCTCTACCCCATTTTTCTTCATTCTCATTGTTGTAATTTCCTGGGGTTAAGCCCCCCATACCTCCTGTAACCTTCTTTGGGGCAGTGGTGGTGGTTTATTCCACTCCATAACCCCTTCCTTCTTTTTTCCTAAATTAACATGGCTGTTTGTTTCCAAATTCGTATGTTGTGGGTTGTGAGTTCACTGTTAGCAATGTTATGAGTCCGAGGGCCAGACAATAAACAGGGTATCTGTTACACACAGTGTTGCACTATGTTGTATTATTCTTGTTTCCCTTAGCTGGACAAACCCTATAAATTGCATTTGCTTTTTCAAAATGTCTGTTATTCTGGTAAATCAGGGTTGAGATTCATTCGTGGAGCCATTTCAAACATATTTATTAAATAGTGTCCTTTATAATTTATTTTAAAACGGAAGAAAGCCAAATGGGAATGAACATGACCTTTCTCAAATTAACAATATTATTAACTAAAGTGAGAACTCAAATTGAAGTCAAAGTGAATTTCAAATTCAAAATAGCCAGACTGGAAACTTTATCAAAGTCAGCTATGCCCCAGTTCATCTGCTTTGGCTTTACATTCCAGGAGAATTAGATTTTTTCCTTTTATTCGGCCTCACGTGGCATGTATTATTATTATTAGTATTATTATTCCCAGATTGACATGTTTATTTCTAATTTTAAATTGATTCATTTTCTGTGTAAATCAGAAATCAACAATATTACATGGTCTGATCATGCAGATATTGCTGTGTACATTAAGGGGTGATCTTCAAGCTTGTCCTCGTTCTGGCACCCTATTCCTGTTAAAAGACCTTAGTGTTATGGAAGACGTTTAGCAAGTTTTGACAAGCTACTTTGAAGATAATGATATGCCTGACATTTATAAAGCCATCCCCTGAGCCCATAAGACAGTGATCAGATGCATAATTAAAATTGCTTCTTATAGAAAAATGATTAAACTGGAATCCCTTTTTGCACTTCAAAATCAAATCAAAATGTTACTCTTGGATGATGTAGCTTGGCAAATGAAGTCATCAAAGAGGCACTTCTATGAGGGGACAAACAGAATAGACAAACATCTGGCTAGGTGCATCAGATCACGTTCACATTCTAAGTCAATAGCCGCCATTTGGAACTTCTCTGGCTCTATGGTTTTGTCCTCTTATGAGATCTACAGAGTTTATTCCTTATAATTTTATAATCACACTTTGGAAGAGATAAAGAGGACCATCTCTTCATTTGAAGGAGGACAGACGTCGGTACTGAACAGATTTAGTGGCAGTTATTATAAAGTGTTCCACGATGTCCTTATACCATATATGCTTGATTTGCGTAAAATAGCCCACCAGATGGGACATTTCCCTGCAGATATGGATATGGCCAACATTATTTTACTCCCTAAGGATGATAAGGACCCCAACTCTGTTTGCAATTATAGGCCCATCTCATTCATTGATGTTGATTTAAAAATTTTGGTTAGTGGACTATTTATTCATGGTTGTTCCTAACTTGATCAGGTGGGCTTTATACTACTTATACAGTTCTTTGATAATACACATCGAGTGGTGGATTATGTGTGGAATGCAGAGTTGGGGAAAACACCTTCTCTGGATGCAGAGAAGGAGTTAGATAGGGTTACTCGGCCATATTTATTCAGCCTTCTTCAGCACTGTGAATCTTGCACAGATTCAGCTCCTAGACTCTTCTAGGGCTCCCTTTGGAATTTACAATGACACTAGACAGGTTTGTCCCCTGTCCTCAATCCTCTTTGCCCTCTCATTGGAGCTTCTTCTACACCTTATTATGGAAAACAAGGACATTTGGGGCATGTTGGTTGGAGAAGACAATATCAATGTTGCATTGTATGCCAATGATGTGTTGTTTTCCTTGGATGACCCTATCCTGTCTCTGCCACCATTGTTCTGTCTCTTAGATCACTTTGGCACATTATTGGGTTATAAAGTTAATTGTCCCAAATCATATACGGTTACATTCCATGTGCCAGAGAGGGAGGTGGAGATGTTGCATTTTATATTTCACTTATAATTTAGCTCCTCTTTTTGTTATTGTGGGGGGTCAAAATTTGCTCCTCTCATGCAGCCCTTTTTCCACCAAGTATCTGCCTCTGAAATATTGTCTGTCCGGGTGACAAGGGGCAACTTAGACAGACCACAGAGAGCGACTGACAGATTTATATGGCAGAACATGCAACATAGATTGGCAAGACACACATTGTATAGACTTAGATATAATGGTGGACTGGTTCTTCCCAATCAACTTCTCTATTATTATGCTGCACAGTTGGCCCAAACAGTAATATGGTATTTGCCTCCACATGAACATCGCTGTGTAGATTTTGAAGTAAACCTGATGGACATGACTCACCTTCTTTTTATATAAGATTTGATAGATCATTCATGCCCATTAATGAAACAGTCCTCACTTAAGCGCTTAATGCCTATTAATGCAACATTTTTATGGGTCAGCCTTGGAGCGTTCTACCTTGTAGAAGCTATGAGAGGGGTAGAGGGACCAGAGGGTGATTTAGCTCTTGGTATAAAGTGGGTAAATTCAATTCATGCACCAGTTAATCTGCTTCGCCACCACAACCACAAAAACTCACACATACACAACTCCACAAACAGCTCATGCCACACATACACACATGCAAACAATACCACAAACAGTCCACAATCACACATAAGGGCCATAGAGGTGACAGAAAGTCAATTGAACAGTTACTAATTTTCCATTTAAAAAAGAAATCTGTCATCAGGGTCAGCGTGTGAAGCAATATCAGTAAGAGCGCAGGTGTGAAGTACAACTGAAAAAAACTCTTTGTCTTGAAGTCTAGTGAGTTAGAAAGGAAAGAGAGCCTAAAACATCTATGGGTTAAGGGCAAAGGACGAAAAGCCTGAAATTGAGTTTCCTGGACAAACAAAATGATGGCTTGAGACCTATGGGCCCTGCGAAGAAGTCCATTTTGTTTAGTAGGATTATTAAGAATCTTAGCATTATTGGAGATACAGTTAAGTGTTAAAGGAAAACAGGAAAGGAAAAAGAAATGGAAAATTTTTTTTTACAAGAAAAGAAACATGAGAAGTAATGCTGATACAACTGTATTTACAAATAAAGTCAAGTAAGGCTGTGGAGGGACAGCAAAATCTACTATAACTCCTTAACCCCTTAAGGGTGGTGGGAAAGTCAACATGAGGCTCAGTAGTGTGTGTGGCCTCCATGTGCCTGTATGACCTCCCTACAATGCCTGTGCATTCTCCTGATGAGGTGGTGGATGGTCTCCTGAGGGATCTCCTCCCAGACCTGGACTAACGCATCTGCCAACTCCTGGACAGTCTGTGGTGCAACGTGACATTGGTGGATGGACTCCGTCTCATGCTACCACTAGAGTGAAAGCACCACCAGCATTCAAAAGTGACCAAAACATCAGCCAGGAAGCATAGGAACTGAGAAGTGGTCGGTGGTCACCACCTGCAGAACCACTCCTTTATTGGGGGTGTCTTGCTAATTGCCTATAATTTTCACAACAGCATGTGAAATTGATTGTCACTCAGTGTTGCTTCCTAAGTGGACAATTTGATTTCACAGAAGTGTGATTGACTTGGAGTTACATTGTGTTGTTTAAGTGTTCCCTTTATTTTTTTGAGCAGTGTATAATCCTAACATAGCATAAGGTCCCACAGATATAGCCAGAAGGCCGTGGGATAACAATATAACCAGTACTGTACATAATGTTCTAATACTCGCCAAGGCAGGCTAAGCACAACTATATTCTATTAATATATCTAGTTTATACAAAATGATCAAAGGAAAGCCACAAAACTGTCTTCTGCATGAAAAAAATAATAATGAATGAATATAATCAAAAAGTTTTGAACACTAAGGGCGAAAAAAATGAATAGTCAAAATTAAGCTAAAACCTGGAATAAATTTTTACATTAATCTATGTTCCACATACTTCAAGGAGGTTCCTGTCAAAAGAACAATTATATTTAGCCATAGAAACATAGAAACATAGAATGTGACGGCAGATAAGAACCATTCGGCCCATCTAGTCTGCCCAATTTTCTAAATACTTTCATTAGTCCCTAGCCTTATCTTATAGTTAGGATAGCCTTATGCCTATACCACGCATGCTTAAACTCCTTTACTGTGTTAACCTCTACCACTTCAGCTGGAAGGCTATTCCATGCATCCACTACCCTCTCAGTAAAGTAATACTTCCTGATATTATTTTTTAACCTTTGTCCCTCTAATTTAAGACTATGTCCTCTTGTTGTGGTAGTTTTTCTTCTTTTAAATATAGTCTCCTCCTTTACTGTGTTGATTCCCTTTATGTATTTAAATGTTTCTATCATATCCCCCCTGTCTCGTCTTTCCTCCAAGCTATACATGTTAAGATCCTTTAACCTTTCCTGGTAAGTTTTATCCCGCAATCCATGAACCAGTTTAGTAGCCCTTCTCTGAACCCTCTCTAAGGTATCAATATCCTTCTGAAGATACGGTCTCCAGTACTGTGTACAATACTCCAAGTGAGGTCTCACCAGTGTTCTGTACAATGGCATGAGCACTTCCCTCTTTCTACTACTAATACCTCTCCATATACAACCAAGCATTCTGCTAGCATTTCCTGCTGCTCTATTACATTGTCTGCCTACCTTTAAGTCATCAGAAATAATCACCCCTAAATCCCTTTCCTCATATGTTGATGTTAGGACTCTATCAAATATTCTGTACTCTGCCCTTGGGTTTTTACGTCCAAGATGCATTATCTTGCACTTATCCACATTAACTGTCAGTTGCCACAATTTTGACCATTTTACTAGTTTACCTAAATCATTTGCCATTTGGCTTATCCCTCCTGGAACATCAACCCTGTTACATATCTTAGTATCATCAGCAAAAAGACATACCTTACCATCAAGACCTTCTGCAATATCACTAATAAAAATATTAAAGAGAATGGGTCCAAGTACAGATCCCTGAGGTACCCCACTGGTGACAAGTCCAAGCTTCGAATATATTCCATTAACTACAACCCTCTGTTGCCTGTCACTCAGCCACTGCCTTACCCATTCAACAATATTTGAATCCAAACTTAAAGATTGCAGTTTATTGATAAGCCTTCTATGTGCAACAGTGTCAAAAGCCTTACTGAAATCTAGGTAAGCAATGTCTTCTGCACCACACTGATCTATAATTTTAGTTACCCAATCAAAAAAAAAAAATGATATTAATGATCAAATTTACAAATCTATCTGCCTAGACCAAAACCCAAAGACATTTATAAAGACTAAAGAACTAAAGAAACATAGAGAACACTATATTCTCATTTAAACCATTTGGGGATACAGTATTTAAATGGTGTATCCAATAAGCCTCACGTTGCACGGGGTAAAGGAGAGACATGATCAGTGGCAATTAACCGAAGGGAAGGGAGATGATGTCCCAACATCAGAAAATGCTTAGGAACGGGTTTGTCAGTCTTTTCATCCCGATAAGCTGTGTTGATAGTAGAACGATGGCCTCGGATGGGGTCCCTAAAGGTTAAATTAGTCTTGCCAACATATGTCAGCCCGCATGGGCAAGTAATTAAATAAATCACATGATCTGTTGTGCAAGTTATATACTGCTTAATTGAGTAGCTTTTGCCACTATGTGGGTGTGCAAAAGTATTTCCTGCAATCATGTGGCTGCACATTTAAAGCAACCTTATTTTGTCTTTGTCCCCGT
The DNA here is from genome assembly GCA_933207985.1 of Pelobates cultripes. NCBI lineage: Eukaryota > Metazoa > Chordata > Amphibia > Anura > Pelobatidae > Pelobates > Pelobates cultripes. Next base: position 16,711,874 of record OW240914.1, read on the forward strand.
CTTTTTGTAATAATGTGTAGGGTCACCTTTTACCAGTAGGTCACAAAGATTTTTGTTTCTCTTATAGCTGATTGTCGGTCTTTTATGGAATTTAGCTGGTAAACGTTTGTCTGATTGCAGAGTGTCCCAGTGTCTATTGATGGAACCACTGACCTTTTGGAATGTAACAAAGAAAGAAAGCGAAACAGATATAGAGACACCTAAGGGTTAAATCAGTCAGTCCCAAAGATTCCCTACATATGCAAAGCAACCCAAAAGAAAGTAATATAAAATTTAACTTTTAATAGAATACCTACTAAAATCAATAGCTAAATATTAATAGTAAATGAGTAAATAAAAAAAAAAAAGAGAGAGAGAAAGAGAGCTAAGAGATAGATAGTAGCACAGAGAGAAAGGATTCCTGATGGATCAAACTGAATCCAAATGTATCTATAGCAAAGGTGATGCTAGAATCTATCTCTCTGTTAGCAACCTAATCCTGCTACTCATTTCCCTCAGTGGTCTAAAACGTTGAATTGCTATCTACGTATAACAAAATAGCCTCTGTTGGAGGATCGCCAAATAAATGGTATAGTCTAAATGCTAATGGTATAGAGAGGGTAGTCTGCCCGGAGCCTCACACACAAGTGATTCTAATAACTGCCTAATAACTGCAACAATGTCCCTAGTCTGGCTCCAACCACCCACTCGCTAAACTGATACCGACGCGCGTTTCGCCACACTGACTCTTCCGAGGGAACCGAGCTAAACGCCGGCAGTCGTTTAGAAAGGCCGCCCTCCCCGATCATTGGTCTACGTTGCACCAATCACAAGCGAGGGGGCGGAGTCAAATGTCGGTGCCGGTTGCCCACTAGTCCGTGGGGAAACCGGCACGGATTACAAATATAGTAACTGGGTGTCTATATTGGTATAAATACAAGAAAATTAATAGTATTGGAAATCATAAATGAAGTGGAATATGTAGAGGAGTACATCGGGGAGGGCGGCCTTTCTAAACGACTGCCGGTGTTTAGCTCGGTTCCCTCGGAAGAGCCAGTGTGGCGAAACGCGCGTCGGGATCAGTTTAGCGAGTGGGTGGTTGGAGCCAGACTAGGGACATTGTTGCAGTTATTAGGCAGTTATTAGAATCACTTGTGTGTGAGGCTCCGGGCAGACTACCCTCTCTTTACCATTAGCATTTAGACTATACCATTTATTTGGCGATCCTCCAACAGAGGCTATTTTGTTATACGTAGATAGCAATTCAACGTTTTAGACCACTGAGGGAAATGAGTAGCAGGATTAGGTTGCTAACAGAGAGATAGATTCTAGCATCACCTTTGCTATAGATACATTTGGATTCAGTTTGATCCATCAGGAATCCTTTCTCTCTGTGCTACTATCTATCTCTTAGCTCTCTTTCTCTCTCTCTTTTTTTTTTTTATTTACTCATTTACTATTAATATTTAGCTATTGATTTTAGTAGGTATTCTATTAAAAGTTAAATTTTATATTACTTTCTTTTGGGTTGCTTTGCATATGTAGGGAATCTTTGGGACTGACTGATTTAACCCTTAGGTGTCTCTATATCTGTTTCGCTTTCTAGGGGTTACCCCCCACGTTCTACTAGCAACCTGATTCTATACCCCTGTTCCTATTTTCTTTTCTTTTTAGTTTCGAAGTTTTGCATCAGGTTTCAATACCAATCCTTTAGGACAGCGAGTACGTATTATTAGGTTTACATACATAATTTTACTCAAGATTCCAAACGTACCATATGGTGGCAATTCCCAGAAGTAGGTTTATGATGACAGATCTCTTAGAACAGGTTGTACATCCGGACTTCTCATCAGAAGATGTGGCAAATGTCTTTTCTAATAAACCCTTGGGCAATACACTCAATGAACCCAAGGATATCAATCAGGCATTTTTTGCGATACAAAAGTTATATCAAACGCAATTAAGGGGATTTTGGGAACTAGCCAGTTTAAGACATTACATTGAACAAAAACTGGTACCCAGAGGCCTTAGACCAGACATTCTATTACCTGATAAAGTTAAGACCGAAGAGCAGTTAGCAGAATGGAATTCCATTCTTTTGGAGTGCTCGGCCAAAATTATGCATTTTCTAATTCAGTTAGAACAACAAAGCTTAGATAAAACAAATGGGGAACTGGATATTGAAATAAAGAAAATTAGAACTTTTGACAAAGAACCAAGTTTTTCAGCTATGGAGAGCAAGTTGAGTAAAAACTTAGAGAATTTCAAAAGAAATATTAGACAGAAAAAACACTACAAATTTCAAAGGGATTATAGGGATTTTCAGGAAGGAAATATTTTAAAAAATAAAAATAAAAGGAGGTTTAATATTAATAAAACACACTCTAAAGGCTTCTCCTCATCAGATGAGACTGAGTGGTCGGAATCAGAATCTAGACCTCGATACCAAAAGAGGCAGAATACCCGTTTCACTCAACATACACCCTCAGGGCAGACTAAAGGTATTCTGAGAAACACGGATAGAAACATAACATTCATAGACCCTCCAGTGGATCCAATTGTTACTACAAACTCTAGACATGAATCCACTGCAGGACCAACCCAATCACCACTGACTTTTTTAGATCAGGATTGGCCACAACCACAAAGGGAGAGACTAAGAGACAGGAACAGATGGGGGTACAAGACACAGAAATCCAACTTCCAATAGTTGTCAAAACACAGGACAATAAAATTATAAATCTCTCGAAGTTTATGCTAAAACAAAGACACATATCACTTCTCCAAAAGGGTCTTTCCTTTATCCCTACACCTTCTAGAAACCAATTTGATTGGGCCAAAGATGTGAACCCGTTTGGCCGTAAATTGGCCTTACACGCTTTACATGAAAAAATCAATCTGAAAAAGCTTAAAGATTTAGGCCTCTCACCAGAGGACAGTGTACTCTTCAAATTACTTATGGATTTACACTCAGAACAGAATACATCAGATTCTTTGACTAATTTTAAACCTCCGAGTTGGTTTACTCCCAACTTGAAGGAGTTTCCATGTATTGATTTATTTGGACAGATTTGTACTAACGAATTAGAGAATCAAACTTCCTCATTATCTCAACCTTCTAATCTCAAAGGAGAAGAGAGACAGGCGTTTCTGAAAAAAGCAAAAACATTCAATGTACAGGAACAGGAGTTTATTTTGCTCCTGCTACAATTTGTACTCACACATAATTATTTTACATTCAATGGGAAATATTATTTACAACTACGGGGCACTGCCATGGGTTCGTCTTGTGCACCCAGTTACGCTAACCTTTTCTTGGGTTGGTGGGAAGAAACTATTGTGTTTACGAATACCTATGCTATGTACACTTCGTCAATTTTCAAATGGTTTCGTTACATTGATGATGTGCTAATATTTTGGTTAGGCTCATTTTCACTTTTTAAAGACATGGTAGATGCTTTAAATATCAATCAAATAAACCTTCAACTTACTCACGTTATACATGAGAGTCACCTAGTGTTTTTGGATCTCACAATAGCTCTGGCAGAGGATGGTTCAATAGCCACCTCATTATACAGAAAACCCACTGCTACGAACAGTCTATTACATTGGGACAGTTTCCATCCATTTCATGTCAAGGCCAATATACCATTCGGCCAATACCTTAGGGCAAAAAGAAACTGTTCCAACCCTGCAGACTATGAAAAAGAAGCAAAAATTCTCAGACAGAGATTCAAAAATCTAGGGTATCCGAACCGTATTCTCAAAAAAGCCTACCAAAGAACCAAAACTGTAGATCTGTCTGAGAGCCTACACAAACCCCCCAAGACTATTCAATCTACTGCTGGTGTCACAAGACTCATAGGGACCTATTATAAAAATTGGAATAACACCCTACAGGTGTTTAATCGCAACTGGCCACTACTCCAATATGATACATCCCTTAAGAATACTATAACTAACAAACCCTCCTTAACGTACCGTAGAGCCAAAAACCTTGCAGACCTACTAACTCATAGTCATATGAAACCACTACCCACTAAGCCAACTTGGCTTGAGACGAAAGGCCTTTTCAGATGTGGGCATTGTAAGGCCTGCAAATTCATTTTACCATCTAAGAAAGTACAAAATTAGAAAACTGGGAAAGACATAGAGGTGAACTCCTTTATTAACTGTGGATCCACCAATGTCATTTACATCATCACTTGTGAATGTGGACTACAGTATATTGGTAAGACCTATCAACAATTACGTTGACGTGTCTTGCAACATATCAACTCAATTTTAAATCCACATATGGATACCCCTGTAGCGAGACACGTACGTCTTAATCATGATTCCAGACCTAATGTACTTAAATTTCAAGTAATACAAAAGGTCTTCCAAAACGAAAGGAAAGGCGACATTAACATTGCATTACTGAAAGCCGAATCTCGCTGGATTTACCTGTTTCAAACGTTATACCCCAAGGGACTGAATGAGGAGTTCAATTTCACTCCATTCATTCATAAATAGATCCCTAATGATACAGTTATTTACATCAATTGGGGCTTGGATCCAGTCTTTTATTAAGTTTTACTTCTTTCCTCTCTTTGTTTACATGTGGAATATCATACCACTTTCCAAATATCCATACTTTATTGTTTATCATTATTATTTTCTTGTTATGCCCTTTGGAAATACATTTAATGTGTCTGCTTCCAGTTATAACAATCTTTTACTATTTTTTCATTTTTAGAAGGACTTATCCCTTTAAGCTTGTTCTCTGTATCCATTGAAATTTTCACCAGAAACACTTATATAAGATTCATTCTAACTGTATATCATTCCTTCACCATTTATCTATGGTTTTCGTTAGGGCTTAATTGTCTCTACATTTGTTACTTTTTAACATCATATGTATACTTTTGATTCACAAGTCTGCGAAGTACCGATGTACTCCTCTACATATTCCACTTCATTTATGATTTCCAATACTATTAATTTTCTTGTATTTATACCAATATAGACACCCAGTTACTATATTTGTAATCCGTGCCGGTTTCCCCACGGACTAGTGGGCAACCGGCACCGACATTTGACTCCGCCCCCTCGCTTGTGATTGGTGCAACGTAGACCAATCATCGGGGAGGGCGGCCTTTCTAAACGACTGCCGGCGTTTAGTTCGGTTCCCTCGGAAGAGTCAGTGTGGCGAAACGCGCGTCGGGATCAGTTTAGCGAGTGGGTGGTTGGAGCCAGACTAGGGACATTGTTGCAGTTATTAGGCAGTTATTAGAATCACTTGTGTGTGAGGCTCCGGGCAGACTACCCTCTCTATACCATTAGCATTTAGACTATACCATTTATTTGGCGATCCTCCAACAGAGGCTATTTTGTTATACGTAGATAGCAATTCAACGTTTTAGACCACTGAGGGAAATGAGTAGCAGGATTAGGTTGCTAACAGAGAGATAGATTCTAGCATCACCTTTGCTATAGATACATTTGGATTCAGTTTGATCCATCAGGAATCTTTTCTCTCTATGCTACTATCTATCTCTTAGCTCTCTTTCTCTCTCTCTCTTTTTTTTTTTTTGATTTACTCATTTACTATTAATATTTAGCTATTGATTTTAGTAGGTATTCTATTCAAAGTTAAATTTTATATTACTTTCTTTTGGGTTGCTTTGCATATGTAGGGAATCTTTGGGACTGACTGATTTAACCCTTAGGTGTCTCTATATCTGTTTCGCTTTCTTTCTTTGTTACATTTCATTAGTTACTAGGGGTTACCCCCCACGTTCTACTAGCAACCCGATTCTATACCCCTGTTCCTATTTTCTTTTCTTTTTAGTTTCACTGACCTTTTGGGTCTTAGTGTGAAAGGTGAGAGGTAGGAACATTCTATTCTCTTTGGAAACAGCGGACATCTCTGATTGTGTTTTCTCTTTAAAGCATTCAAACGCCTTCACTTTGGCACTAGATAGAATCTGGGGATGATACCCTCTTTCCAATAACCGATCCCACATCTGCTGAAGTTGGATCTCTCTGCTGTTAGTTTCACTGTTGTATCTCAGAAGAAATTGAGATATATGGAGAGAACCCTTAAATTGTTAAGGATGAAAGCTTGTAGCTTGTAAAAGGGTATTACGATCAGTCTGCTTTCTGTAAAGCCTATAACCACTGGAACTCCTATCTGTAAACACTGTGACATCCCAAAATTCTATTGATTCATAATGCCAAACGGGAGTAAATTTGACCGGCAATGATGATGAATTGAAATGTACTATCATCAGGTCCAATTCCTGTGGAGTGCCTTTCCAAATAAGAAAAACATCATCCACAAAACGTAGATATTTCAGTATCTTGTGCTGATATTTTGATATAATGTATTTCTGTTCGAAACCAAACATGAATGCATTAGTGTATGAGGGAACCATCACTGCCCCATCACAATTCCAGACGTTTGTAGGTAGAAAGTGTCCTCAAATTTGAAATAATTACAAGTTAGAGCAATATTCAAAAACTCCATCAGATATTCTATGGGAGGACCATGGTATGGACTTCCCGAACAGCCTGTACTCCCTCTTCATGTTTTATTATCATGTACAAACTATGTACATCGAGTGACACAAATAGTATATCTGCATCATCAAGTTATGGAGCTAATCTGCTTGAGGAAGTCTTGGGTGTCCTTAAGGCAAGTAGGTAATTTTTGTACACTATCATTGATGTAGGAATCAATGTATTTTGCTATTGGCTCAATGAGCCCATCTCTGGCCGACACAATCGGTCTACCAGGCTGGTTGATAGGGTCCTTGTGGATTTTCGGTAGAGTGTACAGGATACGGTGCTTTGGTTGCTTCACATAAAGACACTTTGCTAATCGGTCATCCAGAAATCCTGCTGACAATCCAAGTTAAAATGTATATATATCATTTCATTGTAAGTGTATTTTAAAATAAATATATATATTGCCGTATATACTCGAGTATAAGTCGACCTGAATATAAGTCGAGACTCCTAATTTTACCCCAAAAAACTGGGAAAACTTATTGACTCGATTATAAGACTAGGGTGGGAAATGCAGCAGCTACTGGTAAATTTCTAAATAAAATTAGATCCCCCCAAAAAATTATATTAATTGAATATTTATTTACAGTGTGTGTATATAATGAATACAGTGTGTGTGTATATAATGCAGTGTGTTTGTATGAATGCAGTGTGTGTATGAATACAGTGTATGTGTGTATGAGTGCAGTGTGTGTGTGTGTGTGTATGAATGCAGTGTGTGTATATGAGTGCAGTTTGTGTGTGTGTGTGTATGAGTGCAGTGTGTGTGTATGAATGCAGTGTGTGCGTGTATGAGTGCAGTGTTTGTGTGTGTATGAGTGCAGTGTGTGTGTGTGTATGAGTGCAGTGTGTGTATATGATGCAGAGCCTTGGTGGGGGGGGGGGCATTATTATTTTTTTAATATATATTATTAATATTTTTTATTATATTATTATTTAATTTTTTATTTATATTTATTTTCATCCCCCCTCCCTGCTTGTTAACTGGCCAGGGAGAGGGGCTCTCATTCCCTGGTGGTCCAGTGGATGGAGGGGGGCTGGCAGAGAGCTGTTACTTACCTTTCCTGCAGCTCCTGTCAGCTCCCTTCTCTCTCCTCCGTTCCGGTCAGCTCCCTTCTCCTCCACTGTAAGTCTCACGGTGTGACTGCCACGTGGAGCATTCCCCGCGGCTCTCGCAAGATTTACAGTGGAGCTGACAGAGGAGCTGACCGTAACGGAGGAGAGAGAAGGGAGCTGACAGGAGCTGCAGGAAAGATAAGTAAATGCTTCCTGCCATCTCCCAACAGTAGCGCCGGGCTTATAATGAGCCCGGTGGTCCTGGTCTGTATTATGGCAATGTAAATTTGCTGAGGGGGGACTGTCTGGACTGTCAGGCAGTCCCCACAGACCAGGAGCAACGGCAGCGAGGGAATGGCTGCGATCGTGTAATAAGGTAATAAGGACGGCGGGGATGTTCTATGCCACCCGCTGGTGTTTAGAGCCACCCTAAGTGGTTAAAATTGGAGAGCAAGAAAGTAAAATCAATGTAGAAAAAAAAGAGGAGGATGAGGATAAGAACAAAGGTAATGTCTGTATCTAGGCCTATAAAAAAATAGGAGAAAGAAGATACAATGAAGGGAAAAAAGGAGGGCTGGGAAAAAGTTGAATCCTTATGCTTGGAGCAACGGTCACAAAGTATAAGTAGATATAAGAAAACATTTGCATAATCTTAAAGGAAAAATTAATACTCAATCATTAGTCATAGTGTCTAACATGAAGTACAAATATCGGCAAAACATGTAAATGCAATTAACATACATACAACTACACAACTTGTATGTTCAAATGTGGTTCTTAAAGAGGTCAAAGCAGTTGACATTGAGGTTAGATAATGAGGATATAAAATTATCTGTGGTATAGTTAGAGAAACTGAAACATAGGCACAGCAGTTGGCATTGAGGTTAGATAATGAGGGTATAAAATTATCTGTGGTATAGTTAGAGAAACTGAAACATGGGCACAGCAGTTGGCATTGAGGTTAGATAATGAGGGTATAAAATTATCCGTGGTATAGTTAGAGAAACTGAAACATGGGCACAGCAGTTGGCATTGAGGTTAGATAATGAGGAAATAAAATTATCTGTGGTATATTTAGACACATTGAAACATGGAGTCACTTGCCTCTGAGTCAGAACACGAAGATCTGGTAATGGCATCTGAGATTTTTCCATGAGGCTTTGAAAATTAGTAGCCACAGCAGATTCACGTCTGCCACCCATACTCAAAAAAGTGCAACAAGGTCCAAAGGGTTAAAAAAATGTAAAAATTGTAAATACATTTATTACAGAAAATTGGAAATTGTGGCTTATAAAAGCTTGATATATCACCCAAGCGGAGCTCTAACAAGCAGTAACCATTCTCATCGGAGTCTAGCCCCCCACCCTCAATGGTTTATTTGTTAAATTCCAAACTGCAGTGAATTAAAAAACAAATTACAAAATTCTGATTTAGGTCAAGCTGTAACTATTGCTAAGGTTGATATTTTTTTTCAAACAATTAAGGGTTTAGAAAAAAACACAGCGAGGGAACCAGCTGTTGATCTAAATAAGAAATAAAAATAATATAGTGTAATACAATTTACAATATGAACACTGCGCAATAAAAAATGCACTCACAGAATTCAGACAGATTCAAGCTTGTAAGGTGCCTCCCCCGAAAATATGGGGGGCTTAGGGAAATCCCCTGGATACTCTCTCTCCAATACAGGACTCCGGGTGAAGTTTGCAAAAGCAGCTTTAATTCAATATTAAAAAATATAAGAATAAAATAAATGTGGATAAGGTCCTACGCGTTTCGTCCCTTTAACAAAATAGGGACTTCCTCAGGGACCACAATATTAAAATACAATATAATACAATACAATACAAAAAAAGCAGCCTAACAAACCCCCACCCGAAAGTCCTTTAAATAGGGCTAATCCCTCAATATAATTGAGTCACATGTTTTGCCAAATTGCTCCTCATTGGACCTGGATTAATGGAAATCATCTGTTGCCGATCGAACCTCCAATCATTCACAGCTGACTTCAGACACGTTGAACAGTCCTCTATCAATCCCCGGCACAGAAGTGCCGCGCGTCCCCACTGTAATGACGAAACCGTAAGTGGTATGCGTTCCAACTTCGTGTTTATGCGTTCCATTGGTAATCTGTAATGTCTAGCCAAAAAACATGTAAATCCTTCTATCCCACAACTCCACTGTCATTAACAATAAATCACCCATGTAATTCATACAAGAATTATTTTATTATACACCACATAGATTCCTCCCAATCACTGTATTTAATCCACTATCAATATACCATATTAGTTAATGTGTTTTTATACTGTTATATAAATCTTCCCCTATTTTTAGTGAATTTACAATTTATGTATATAATTTGAATTTATAATGAATTTCAATAAATTTATCAATTACTACAAATTGTGTCCTTCAATTACTTCTTATATTTTTTTTTATTTTTTTTTTATGTTAATGTATTCAAAATACTTTACTATTAATAATGAATCTCAATCATAAAAAACACACTAAATCCACTTCTGCATTCAATCCCCCTGGTTCCAATGTCTGTAATTTATGGATCCAGTAAGTCTCACGTTGTGATAATTTTTTTACTCTATCTCCCCCTCTCCAATCTATTATTACCCTTTCGATACCAGTGCACTTAAAATTTTTTAAACGAAAACAGTGGACAGTGATTACAGTGAACCAGAATAGAGTGGGTAACCAAATTCTTTTTAATATTATTAATGTGTTCCATAAACCGGACTTTCAATAGTCTTTTAGTCCTACCAACATATTGTTTACCGCACGGACATTGCAGTAAATAAACTACAAAAATGTCTAAAGCTGGATGGGCTAATGTGGATATTAAATGTACATGCATATTTTGACAATTATTATTTTAAACCAGCAAACAAACACTTTTAAACAAATATACAAACCAAAATAAAGCAAGAAAAACTTTGAAAAGTATGTAATAAACATTTATAAACTCACTATAAACTAAGTCAGAATGCATTGTTGGGCACACTGCTCAGATAAGGGAGTTTCTTCAGCTCCCCATCTCTCCCTCTTACCAACCTATATCAGTTTCAGACTAGTCCGTTAATGACAGGAACAAAGCATCATTGTGCATCAGCCCAAGAGAAAAAATCCAACACCGGAGCCTACTCATTATCACACTGATTATACGTTTTCTCTTCTTCCCGTCAGGATGTTGCAAGGTGAAGAGATCTTCCAACTGCAGATGTATAAACCTGCCAGGCATGCTCAGTGCACCGGTAAGTGTCCCCCTAAAGTGGGTGTGGAGAGCATAAGAAAGAAGAAGCTGGTAAATATGCCTGCAGGGGCAACTGTCTCAGTTGTCTCAAAGTGATGCATGTTCCTTTTGACATCCTCATTAGCTGAGATACCACTTAAAAATGTTATTATAAACATCATCGCTTTGATGTCCTACTGTTTGTGTGGTTGTTGATTCGGTAATAAAGGCACAGTATTATGCCAGATGATTTTATATTTATCTGTTTGTAAAGTTTTCTGAATTGAACGATACCAATTTTTACTGCCTAGCTAAGTCATAATTTTTCCAGGCACAGCAATCAAATATTACTGTCAAAGTCATGTAACGCAACAACTAAAAACACTAAAATTCAATTCTCTTTTTTTTTTTTAAATAAATATGTTAAAAAACTTTACGAATGTTGTGAGTTTGTCATTAATTAACCCCAGCACAGCTCTAGAGAGGCATTCCACTTCCCAAGGTTTAAATTATTAAACCTCCCAAGAACAAAGCCATGGGTATGTTTAATCCTCATTGCCAATCCCAACCCACATTTATGCTATAGAATGTCTTGTCCCTTTATATTATTTGGTCACAAAATGAAACCCACCTAGATCCCACCTAGACCAGACATGGGGAATGCCTTAAATAACAATTCTTTGTACAAAGTAAATTAATGCAGAGGCAGAAAGTAATCATGGGTTCACAGGGCCATTACTATTCATATAGAGCCTGCTTAATGGTCCTTCTTGTTCCACAACTTCTTGAATATTGGATGTATCTTAACACATGGAGCAGGTCCCTGAATGAACACAAGAGGCAGAGACATGGTCAGAGGAGAGGATACCTGCTTGGAAGGAGAGTACTGCAGCCTGGTCCAGTGAAAGAGATCCTCATAGCCCCCAGTCCAACTTTGGCAACATGTTTGTATATGTATGTATATTTATATGTATGTATATGTGTATATGTATGCAACCGCCTCTGGGTACTCTGGCTAAGTAAGTCCTTTACTTCTCATTTCCTCCGCTATTTTCTGACCATCTGCTATTGCCTTGCCGAGTTGAAAAATTCAGATGCCCATCTGAAAGTGATCTGTTCAGCATACGGAGATAAATTTGAGTGAGAGAGAGAGAGAGCGCGTGCGTGAGTGAGTTACATAGTTACATAGTTACATAGCTGAAAAGAAACTTGCGTCCATCAAGTTCAGCCTACCTCACATTTGTTTTTTGCTGTTGATCCAAAAGAAGGCAAAAAAAAACAGTTTGAAGCACAATTTTGCAACAAACTAGGAAAAAAATTCCTTCTTGACCCCAGAATGGCAGTCAGATTTATCCTTGGATCAAGCAGTTATTACCCTACATTGAAGATTATATCCTTGAATATTCTGTTCTTGCAAGTATGCATCTAGTAGCCGTTTGAACATCTGTATGGACTCTGATAAAACCACTTCCTCAGGCAGGGAATTCCACATCCTGATTGTTCTTACAGTAAAAAAACCTTTCCTTTGCCTTAGGCGAAATCTTCTTTCTTCCAGTCTAAACGCATGGCCTCGTGTCCTATGTAAAGTCCGGTTTGTGAATAGATTTCCACACAATGGTTTGTATTGGCCCGAATATATTTGTATAATGTTATCATATCCCCTCTCAGGCGACGTTTTTCTAAACTAAATAGGTTTCAATTTGTTAACCTTTCTTCATAGCCGATATGTTCCATTCCTTTTATTAGTTTTGTAGCCCGCCTCTGCACTTTTTCTAGTGCCATAATATCCTTCTTTAGAACAGGTGCCCAAAATTGCACAGTATATTCAATATGGGGTCTTACCAGTGATTTATAAAGAGGCAAAATGATATTCTTGTCCCGAGAATGAATGCCCTTTTTCATGCATGACAATACCTTACTGGCCTTGGCCACTGCTGATTGACATTGCATATTGTTGCATAGTTTGTTGTCTATAACAATTCCCAAGTCCTTTTCGTGTGTTGTTATCCCTAATTCGCTTCCATTAAGGGTATACGTTGCTTGTGTATTCTTTACGCCGAAGTGCATAACTTTGCATTTTTCAACATTAAATTTCATCTGTCATTTGAGTGCCCAGTCCCCCAGTCTATCTAAATCCCTCTGCAGCAAAGTAATATCTTGCTCACATTGTATTGTTTTACAAAGTTTGGTGTCATCTGCAAACACTGAAACATGACTTTCAATGCGGTCTTCAAGATCATTTATAAACATGTTAAATAGAAGGGGTCCCAGAACAGAGCCCTGAGGGACACTAATGACAACTCTTTGTACTCTGTTTTTAAGCCAATGTTCTACCCAAGAACAAGCATTTTAATCTAGACTGATTTCCTTGAGTTTGAACACTAATCTATTGTGTGGAACTGTATCAAATGCCTTGGCAAAATCCAAATAGATCACATCCACGGCAACACCCTGATCTATTCTTCCACTTACTTCTTCGTAGAACGCAATCAAGTTCGTTTGACATGACCTGTGCTACATAAAACCATGCTGATTTTTGCTGATAACCATGTTCTTCTCAAGGAATTCTTGAATATTATCCCTTAATAACCTTTCAAATATTTTACAAACCACAGAAGTTAAGCTCACAGGTCTATAATTTCCAGGCAAGGATTTTGAACCCTTCTTGAATATAGGAACCACATCTGCCTTCCTCCAATCCTCCGGAACACTTCCTGAAAGAAAAGAATCTTGAAAGATTAAAAACAGAGGTTCACTTATTTCTGCACTAAGTTCCTTAAGTACACGTGGATGGATAGCGTCAGGCCCTGGAGCTTTGTTTATATTAACTTTCTTTAGTTGCTGCAGCACCTTGTCTTGAGTTAACCAATTACAATTATTCTGCAAGTTTTTAGTAGCAATCATTTGAGTGAGTGTGTTTAAATTAATTAACCTGTTCAGTGCCTTCAAGTTAAAATGAGCAGAGGAGATATAAAATAGGACTTCATGGGGCATTAAGAGTAACTAGAAATTATGGGATAAAGTTCTAAAAGTGGAGTGATCCGCAGAAACATTACATTCATCCCAATGGCAACTGCTCCACTTTTAGAACCTTATCCCACAATTGCGCTATTTTCATTATGTATGCATATAGTTTAATCATAATAGGTTGGATGTATATATTTTGATATATCTTAGATTAAAAAAAAAATTGTCCTGAAGAAATATAGGCATATGTCCATTTTATATGTAATATTTATTTTCTATTCAAACCTAGAAAAATATTACTAAATAATATGATATAAAGTGTACATTAAATCATGACTCATTCAAACATAGATTAAAACAGTCAAATAAAGCTTGGGGGAAAAAAATAAATTTTTATTCAATTTCATTTAATAGAATAATATCTTCTTAATCTGTTCAGTCACTTGTGTAACCTAATAAACCATTTAAAAATGCCTAGAAAACATGTATTTTGTCAAACAGAGAACTGTACTTTGTTTGTGACTCAGTGTACCTTCACGTGAAACCTGTCCAGTTCAATGTTTACCCACAGCTATACAGCATAAAAGGACTCTGTTCGGCCTTTGCCTGCCATTGATTTTATTGCTAGCTTGAATTAGATTCTCATTTGAAAAGGCTGAATGTGACGTTCTTTCGCTCACAATGAATGGCAGTCTCCTTTTAAAGCCTTCTGATTTTCATCGACTTTATATTTGCAAGCTTTATTTTCCAAAAGAAATAATTGAACTTTACACTTTAACGCTGATTTGTTTTACTGTCTATAATGTTATAGTGGTTAGTCATGTATAAAACAAATAAATATCCTTTAAGTATAGAAAAATTAGAGTTCAGACAGAATTGTGTTGGCAAAAATCTTTAGATAGTACTAAAATGTCAGTTTGGAAATAAAACGTAATTTTATATATATAATTAAAAAAAATAGGATAGCTACAATATATACTTTATAATAAATACAAATGCAACACATTAGGGAGAGATATTATTATTATTATTTTATTATTTATATAGCGCCAGCAAATTCTGTAACGCTGTACAATGGGTGCACTAACACATATGCACATTAGTACATGGAAAAAGTTATTATTTATGATAAACTACCTTTATAGAAAAAGCATATGTTGATTATGAAAGGGTCCATTTCACAAAGGTCCAAGCGAACAGTTTTCTACAAAGGTTTTTCATGTCAAGACAAACTGCTATTTCAGTTCAACCAGTGCTCTCCTTATTCACTAGCAGCAGAACACGGGGAAATAATTACCAACTTTATGGCTTAAGGAGCAGGAAATTAGTATCAATTGACCTGCACATTTAAGGCTAACAGATAAAAATAAATTGATAACAATTATACGGTTTGGTGCAAGAGAAATGTTTAGTCATAAATGGCATGCATAGAGAATATAAAACTCTAAAGAAATCAGTAATACTTATTATCCTGTATCCGCTCTATTGCCGGGTGATGTCCTCTTCAGGGCATCTGCCAATCAAGAGGTAAAAAAAAAAGATGATTGATTGGAAAAGAAGATTATAGATGGGAAAAAAAAGATGATTGATTGAGGGGACAGCCACTAAATTATACATTTATTCACAGATCAGCTGAGTAGGGACCACTAGAGAAAAATAAGGAAAAACAGTAAAACGTCTGTATATTTCCAAGCAGGATTCTTCCAGATTCTTCCAGACTTCAGCTATGTGATTGTGTATTGTACTATTGCAGTGCAGGAGTGGGAGATAGCCAGCTACTGCAAATATGGTGACATGGTTGGTTTACTGCTCTACCTATCCATTGCCAGTGCTATTACCAGTGTCACTTCATTTGTGATTTTTTTTTTAGACAACTATCAATTTGCATTGCTAAAATGCTGCATATTGCAAAGCCATTAAGCAACAGTTTAGCAATTTTTGCATTGAGTGCATTAATAGGTGTCTTTTGATTTGCTCTCCTTTCCTGAGTTGTTTGCATAAACAAAATTTCTTAGAGCCAAACTGCCATATTGACGAATTTTAGACTACCCAAACTAAAAATAAAAGTTGCTTCAGATGAATTGAATTTTTCTGCCATGCACAAGGTTAGTCTGTTCTGTAGAATAAAAGTGCACACTTACAGCTAGTAGTTAGTATGGGCTAAAAAAAGACAATTAGGGCTAAAATGTCATGTTTATCAATATTCTAATGTGAAGACTTTCGGCCATTTTGATTTTTT
>OW240914.1:16736012-16748038 GCA_933207985.1 Pelobates cultripes
TACACTCAGCCACATTACTGGGAGTATTATTGCTGTGGAGCTCTGTTATACCCTCAGACACATTACTGGGAGTATTATTGCTGTGGGCTCTGTTATACACTCAGATACATTACTGGGAGTATTATTGCTGTGGAGCTCTGTTATACACTCAGACACAATACTGGGAGTATTATTGCTGGGGAGCTCTGTTATACACTCAGACACAATACTGGGAGTATTATTGCTGGGGAGCTCTGTTATACACTCAGACACAATACTGGGAGTATTATTGCTGGGGAGCTCTGTTATACACTCAGACACAATACTGGGAGTATTATTGCTGGGGAGCTCTGTTATACACTCAGACACATTACTGGGAGTATTATTGCTGGGGAGCTCTGTTATACACTCAGACACATTACTGGGAGTATTATTGCTGGGGAGCTCCGTTATACACTCAGACACATTACTGGGTGTATTATTGCTGTGGAGCTCCGTTATACACTCAGACACATTACTGGGAGTATTATTGCTGTGGAGCTCTGATATACACTCAGACACATTACTGGGAGTATTATTAATGTGGAGCTCTGTTATACACTCAGACACAATACTGGGAGTATGATCTCTGTGAAGCTCTATTATACACTCAGACACATTACTGGGAGTATTATTTCTGTGGAGCTCTGTTATACACTCAGACACATTACTGGGAGTATTATTAATGTGGAGCTCTGTTATACACTCAGACACATTACTGGGAGTATTATTTCTGTGGAGCTCTGTTATACACTCAGACACATTACTGGGAGTATTATTGTTGTGGGGCTCTGTTATACACTCAGACACATTACTGGGAGTATTATTGTTGTGGAGCTCTGTTATACACTCCGACACATTACTGGGAGTATTATTGCTGTGGAGCTCTGTTATACACTCAGACACATTACTGGGAGTATTATTGCTGTGGAGCTCTGATATACACTCAGACACATTACTGGGAGTATTATTACTGTGGAGCTCTGTTATACACTCAGACACAATACTGGGAGTATGATTTCTTTGAAGCTCTATTATACATTGAGACACATTACTGGGAGTATTATTTCTGTGGAGCTCTGTTATACACTCAGACTTACCTGTTCCTGTCCCTTCTGCTCTTCTCTCTGCCTTCTGTTCTTCTCTCTGCTGGTTACTTACCTTGGCTGCCTCCGGGTGGAGCGTGGGCTCACATCCTCTCCGTGCCCTTCTCAAAGGTCCTGGCTGCGGTTCATTGATATGCCCAGCATGTGGCGCCTGGAACACCTTGGAAACACACACTGGTAGCTGAATTCCGTGTCTTCTGCCTTGACCTTTACGCTGATTATGCCGCGGGTGGTACGCCGGGCTTTGGCTGGTAAGTACGTTGTTCCTTCTTTTATTTTGTTGAGTCCTCTTAAACAAACAAGCAAAAAAAAAAAAGGAACTAAAATGGAAATTACCAAATTAAATAAATTTTAACAAATATATAAGTAAATAATTACAAAAAAATTAAAAAATTTATATAAATAAATAAAGTGGAAAATACAAAAGGAAATACTATAAAACAAACAAACAAAAAAATTATAATAATAAAAAAAAAGGGTGCATAGTCCCCCCCCCCCCTTCATTTTCAGTATGGATGTGTCATGTGTCATAGACGTTCTACTTTTATATGTTTTACACTTTTCTGCAGCATCCGGCGTGGCTAATAGCGCTGGCGATGCCTCCCAGGAAGCGGGTGTTTCCTGTGACTCTGGGTGCTGCTGAGCTAGTATAGCCCGCTTGGATTGCGCTTGCACGACATACTGGGGAGCAGATTGGGGAAGGGGTTTTATTGGAGGTATGTTTCCTCCTGTCACTGGGGGTCCCTTGACTAAGCAGGACTGTAGGGACTCCGGGAGGGATATGGGGCACATACCGTAATCGGATACACTGCATGACGCATAATCGGATACAGCTCCCCCTGAATGGTCTACGTGGTTCTGCTGTCAGGACCCAGAGCTCTCTGGGACATGTGTCGTCCCTAGGATGAGCTGGGTTGGGGGTGGTACGTCTTGCACTTTCGTCAATGGTTGGCGGTGCGACCCTTCTTGGCCTGGGACCAGATGGACTTAGGCCTCTGGTTTTACTTATGGCTCACCCGGCGCCTTAGCACAGTGTATTTTCGTCCTTTCTTGGGGGGGGGGGTCGGTGGGGGGACATCCAGCTCCTCACTGGCCCCCAGCCAGAGGCTAGGCGGTGGTTGGACATTCACTGACGGTTATGGTAAGTGGGTCCTCGTGCCGTTCCAGCGGGAGGGCTCCGGTGGTGGGGGGCCCATCCCATCTTCCGCGGTTCATGCGGGCAATCTGTTGGGATAGGGGACAAGCGATAAAAAAGCAAAACAAGGAGAAAAAACGAAGTACTATATATGTAAAATATTGGAGATTTAGACATACATAAACAGCCAAGATGTATGCAGCCCTCCACTGCACCAAAGTACTCCAAGTACGGTGGGTCCTAACTGCCTAGATATGCACGACTAAATAAACCATAATAAAACACACACACACACATCACTTACCTGCAAAGGAAGGGGCAGAGGACATTAAACATCTAACGAAAACAAAACAAACAAACAAACACCTTCAACTCAGTGCTCTAATCAAATAAATTACTTAGCTTCAATCAATCTGCAGCCTCCCAGGATCGTTATCCACAACAAACGATCTTTACATATGCATAGAACCACAAACAGAAATGGGATACGGCTGTACAATCTATAGAGGGAACATATAAAGGAAAAAAAAAAACACACAATAGTGTATTACAATAAATACAGTGAATAGTGCGCTTAAATGGATGCACTCACAAGATGATGAAAATAGAAGAGCATTCATGAGGTGCCTCCCCAGATAGCATAGGAGGCTAGTGGTTCCCCTTTCCGGTGTAAAACGACCAATGGAACACGGGACTCCAGGTAAGTAGTAGTAAAAAAGCAATTATTTTATTTTCTTAAAAGGTGAACAAACACCATAAGAATAAAGGTTAAAAAGTGCAGCAATAGGTCCAACGCGTTTCGTTCACAACTAGAACTTCATCAGGGACTGCACAGTAAAAAATCACAGACAATATCATAGATTGTAAAATAACATCCTACTTTCCCCTTAACAGAATCTCTATAAATAGGGCTAGTCCCAAAGTCCCATTGGTCCATGGTGTGGGAGTGTCCAGTAGCCAACCATTCATTTGTCCAGGGGTATTATCCTCCAGCTGATGGTGTTTAGATAGTTTAAATTGGGCGTGTTCAATGGGAAAGCCGAAACCGGAAGTGGACGTCTGCCTTCACTTCCGCATTCCATTTGCGTTCCACATGCGTTCCAGACATGTTCCAAATGCGTTCCAAGTACATTCACTGCTCTTTCTTAACTAAAACAGCGAGGAGCCATCAATATAAGTAGTCATCAAAACGGAAAAAGCCCAAAAGTGTTAAATAAACTAAATATAATTAATCTCTAAAAGAAGAAAAATGAATTAGTGTATAAAATATACAACAACCATATTAAGGTGGTTCATATGGAACTTCCCCACGTATTGTATATGTAACAGTATCATACACCATTAGATAGTGCCATATATGTCTATTTAAAGTGGCAGACATCTCCTTATTCAATATAAAATAAAACACAAATAATATATTCCTAAAAAAGTTCCCTCAATATAAATAATTATTATTTTAAACCATCATGATCATCATTTGGAAGGGGTCCTCCAATAGTTTTTTTGATTATGTCCAATATTTAAATTCTAATTTATATAATCTTGTTTTCACCCCGGAGTGGAACAAACACGAGATCCATTTTTTGGATCTTGATATTTTTTGTGATCAGGGTCAAATTCAAACTAAATGCTTTTTTAAACCAACAGATGGTAATGGCTTTGTACACCAACAAAGCTGTCACCATAAGCCTTGGCTCAGGGGTATAGCACGAAGCCAATTTACCAGATTGAGACGTAATTGTTCTCGCCCTCAAGATTTCCAGATCCAATCCTCCCATATAAAAAATTAATTATGTGCAAGGGGCTATAATAAGAATACGTTAGAAAAAGAAATTCGATCAATTGGTCTTCTTGAACGGAGCAAACTTTTTGAGGACAAACCTCCCAATATTGTTGGGAATATGAATTTTAAATCAGCCTTTGTCACCCAATATAATACGGATCATTTTAAGATTAAAAGGAGCCTAAGTGACTTTTGGCCCATTTTACAACAAGATCCCATTTTGGGTAATTCTTTGTCTGAACGTCCGATGGTGATATTTAAGAAAAATAAGAACTTTAAAAATATGCTAGCCCCTAGCTATGCCATTAAAATAAATAGATCTAACGTATCTCCCGAATCGGGTTGTTTTAGGGGATGTAATGTTTGCAAAGCATGCACCACTGCCCTTATGGGGAGAACTAAGGAATTTATTAGTCATATTACGGGAGAAACCTTTAGGATTAAATCATTAATAGGTTGCCACACGGACTATGTAGTATATTTACTGCAGTGTCCGTGTGGCAAACAGTACGTGGGACGCACGAAGCGTATCTTGAAGGTCAGAATCTTGGAACATTTAAATAATATATGTAAGGGACTGGTTACCCATTCAGTCTCTGCCCATTGCAGTAATTGTCCTTCTTTCTCTTTTAGAGAATTTAAGTGTATGGGTATCGAACATGTCCTTCCCTATTGGCGGGGAGGCGATAGGGTCAAAAAGTTATCCCAAAGGGAAACCTTTTGGATACATAAATTAAAGACCCTTGAACCTAGGGGTCTGAATATTGGGATTGATCTGGTGTGTTTCTTGGACTGATTTTTTGGTTTTTTTCCCTGTCTATGTAAATTATTCCATATGTATCTTTGGGAATATGAGTAGTTCTGGCAGTATGAATATATGGAAAAAGAAGTGTCTATAATCAATACAATTCATAATTTATATAAATAAAAAAAAAAAAACAAAAAAAAAAACCTCTATATTATACAGTTATGTGTACTAAGTAGGTTATATGGTTTAAAATAATAATTATTTATATTGAGGGAACTTTTTTAGGAATATATTATTTGTGTTTTATTTTATATTGAATAAGGAGATGTCTGCCACTTTAAATAGACATATATGGCACTATCTAATGGTGTATGATACTGTTACATATACAATACGTGGGGAAGTTCCATATGAACCACCTTAATATGGTTGTTGTATATTTTATACACTAATTCATTTTTCTTCTTTTAGAGATTAATTATATTTAGTTTATTTAACACTTTTGGGCTTTTTCCGTTTTGATGACTACTTATATTGATGGCTCCTCGCTGTTTTAGTTAAGAAAGAGCAGTGAATGTACTTGGAACGCATTTGGAACATGTCTGGAACGCATGTGGAACGCAAATGGAATGCGGAAGTGAAGGCAGACGTCCACTTCCGGTTTCGGCTTTCCCATTGAACATGCCCAATTTAAACTATCTAAACACCATCAGCTGGAGGATAATACCCCTGGACAAATGAATGGTTGGCTACTGGACACTCCCACACCATGGACCAATGGGACTTTGGGACTAGCCCTATTTATAGAGATTCTGTTAAGGGGAAAGTAGGATGTTATTTTACAATCTATGATATTGTCTGTGATTTTTTACTGTGCGGTCCCTGATGAAGTTCTAGTTGTGAACGAAACGCGTTGGACCTATTGCTGCACTTTTTAACCTTTATTCTTATGGTGTTTGTTCACCTTTTAAGAAAATAAAATAATTGCTTTTTTACTATTACTTACCTGGAGTCCCGTGTTCCATTGGTCGTTTTACACCGGAAAGGGGAACCACTAGCCCCCTATGCTATCTGGGGAGGCACCTCATGAATGCTCTTCTATTTTCATCATCTTGTGAGTGCATCCATTTAAGCGCACTATTCACTGTATTTATTGTATTACACTATTGTGTGTTTTTTTTCCTTTATATGTTCCCTCTATAGATTGTACAGCCGTATCCCATTTCTGTTTGTGGTTCTAGACATTAAACATCTACCTGCAGGAACCAAATGAAACAAAAAGATTAATGGAAAAGGAAAGGGTGTGGTAACATAAAACAAACATATAAAGGAATCCAGGAGACTGGGAATTCCAGGAACGGAATAAAGGAATGAACCCAGAAAACCCAGCATAAAGAAAACTAGACACAGAATAGAAAACCAGAAAAACCAAGAAAAACTAAACAAGAATTGTAGAAAAAAAGAGTACTGGATGCCAGAAGCCATGGTCAGACATCAGAACAGGTCCTGACATTCTCACACCTGCACCACAGATTCAGAACTACTTCAGGATTGTCAAATTCTTATGGAATGCCCTCATACACCACATTCAACTCTCCCTGTCTCTGTAGTCCTTTAAAAAATCCTTAAACATGCACTTCTTCAAAGTCTGTCAGATCACCTTACAAACTTCTTCTGCTGCCTGCCATCTAATGTGCCCTCTCCTCCCAATGACCTATTCTCAAATATATCCAAATCATTTGATTCCCTCAATCGAGAATACCTCATCCTTTTAAACTGTAGGATCATTTTGACAGGGCCCTCTTCACCTACTCATCTCATATGTCAATGTTTCTTGTCCGAATAGTTTGTCTTGATTTATCTACTGTACAATGCTGTGGTATATGTGGGCACTATATAAATTATTGTAATTAATTGTAATATACAAAATATAACTTAAGCCACAATAATGCTAGTTTGGTCCAGGAAATCCCCTTGTTCAGCCACCTCATTAAAAAAAAATCTGGGGGCAGAGCCTAGCTTCCAGGCTGAATGGACGTGCCGAGAATAAGCTCCTGACAAACTCTGAACAATCCGGAGCAAAACCCCCAGAAAATCGGCGCATACTAAACCTGGAGGGTGACAGACAAGTCAGGACACCCGAGTGGACCGATTGATACCAAACTTCAACTTGCAACTGACCGGGAACCCGCAACCATACTAGGAGGCCTACATGCGATCCTGCCATGGAGAGGCGGCTGCTCTCCTTGTGGGTGACCTTGTAAATTGACTCCACAGCTCCTTTACCACCTACCCCCCCTCCCTCTGGACCGGTGGGGGATATCCCGGTCCTCACAGTTTGCCTGGAGCAGTCAGCCCGCAGCAGCAATGACAAGGTGATGTTGTCCTCTACGCGGCACACCTAAGATGGCGGCTGGCAACACACCACTCCTGCAGAATCTGCTCCCACACCAAAAGCAAAACCATGACACCATGCAGCGCCTTGATTAAATATTTCAACGCTTCTGGGACAAACTATGGGAATGGCAGCGAGCAGGGGAATGACAATAGACAACGGGTGAGCAGGGCTGCCGGCAGCAGGGGTCAAGGGACACACCCTTGGGCACAGCATTAAAACATCCACCTATCTCCAAGCTCCAGAGCCTACCTGGGCTGAAGGCCGAAAGGGTGAAGACCCGGAAGCATCACCCACACCCACGGAGGCTCAATTGCCGCAAGCGTCTGAAGTTCATCAGGCCCTCCGTCACTCCCACACAGGGAGGAAACTCGGGCTCCAGAAGTCGCAGAGTTTGTGGCAATGAGATGCTGGCCTGCGGGTACACCTTCACTAACACCTACGTAACTGGAGCCTCCTACCGCCCACCAGCAGGCTCCAGCTACTTCCCAAAAGAGGGCATCAAAGGGTTGACAGAGACTCTACATTGTGCCTCCTGAACGCTCAGTGCCACGTCCATAGGAAATCGTTTTAGAACTGTTATCCAGCATGCCCGGACTGTTAAATTTAGGGAGCAGAATGCTTCTTCATATACAGCTCCAGACCACAGTGATGCATCAAACTGGGCACTGCGAGCCACACGGATTTCTATGGCAGCTAGCTCCTTATTGTGGGACTCTTTTAAGCCTGTCAGATGAAGTACCTAAGCTGATACTCATGTTTAAAACTAATCTTTAGCTTAGCCTGGTTATAGCTCAGCTTGTTTATCTTAAAATACCTCACCAAGCTGGTTTTCAAGCCATACCACACACCATTCACCTAGCCTGTATATTAGCTAGCTAGACCAGACTAGAACCTTCATAACTGTTACCTCTTGTTCATATTCTATTATAAAATTGTGCTTATATTATTTACTACTAGCTTTTTAATCCCCAAAAAAAGAAATAATTGGTTTGGACATGCATAAAACGATAATAGAAAAACCCTTCATTTTCTCACCCAATTCAGCACCGATGTCCCTTGGTGCTGGGCTGACATGCCGCCTCCTCCGACGTCATCCAATTAGGCATTCTCCATAGGAAAGTATTTCCTCAATGCTTTCCTATGGGCATTTTACTGATGCTGGTTGTCCTCATACAGAGCGTGAGGATGTCCAGCCTTATTTAAGGGACTCAGAGTCCCCTAGAATACAGGAAATACCTCTAGAGGCTGTCTGATAGGCAGTCACTAGAGGATGTCTTAGTCCTGCAAGGCAATTATTGCAGTTTTTATAAAACAATCCACTATTGACAACATACAATTATTTCACTAATGCAATCACTGATTACTGCTTGTAAAATATGGGCTTTTGGTTAAATTGATCTTTGAAACCAATAGGGGGCATCCGTATTGCACTAGTTGACTCTGTGTCCCTTATTGGTTTTGGTTTTTTTTTGTATTATTTCACAAATATTCTTTATTTTTTTCACAAAACTTTACATGGTAAAACCTAAACCCTTAATTGAAACACCATACAACAATGTACCTTATATCCTATATACATACAGCATATATACAAAGATACTTATCGGATATAGACGGATATAGCCTCCCTCTGATCACTCCCAGCTAGCGATCAACTTGACAACAAAATATAGAAAAAAACACAGCGAGGGAACCGGCTGTTGATCTAAATAAGAAATAAAAATAATATAGTGTAATACAATTTACAATATGAACACTGCGCAATAAAAAATGCACTCACAGAATTCAGACAGATTCAAGCTTGTAAGGTGCCTCCCCCGAAAATATGGGGGGCTTGGGAAAATCCCCTGGATACTCTCTCTACAATACAGGACTCCGGGTAAGGTTTGGAAAAGCAGCTTTAATTCAATAATAAAATATATAAAGATAAAATAAATGTGGATAAGGTCCTACGCGTTTCGTCCCTTTAACAAAATAGGGACTTCCTCAGGGACCACAATATTAAAATATATAATACAATACAATGCAAAAAAAGCAGCCTAACAAACCCCCACCCGAAAGTCCTTTAAATAGGGCTAATCCCTCAATATAATTGAGTCACATGTGTTGCCCAGTTGCTCCTCATTGGTCCTGAGTAAATGGAAACCATCTGTTGTCGATCAATCCTCCAGTTATTCACAGCTGGCTTCAGACGCATTGAACAGTCCTCCATCAATCCCCGGCACGAAAATGCCGCGCGTCCCCACTGAAATGACGAAACCGGAAGCGGTATGCGTTCCACCTTCGTATTTATGCGTTCCATTTAGTAATCTGCAATTTCTAACCAAAAAAATGTGAATTCTTCTATCCCACAGTTTCATTAACATTAACAATAAATCACCCCTATAATTCATACAAAAATCACTGGAAAGACAAACCGGAAGTGGTATGCGTTCCACCTTAGTATTTATGCGTTCCATTTAGTGATCTGTAATGTCTAACCAAAAGAACATGTAGATTCTTCTATCCCACAACTTCATTATGATTAGTAATAAATCACCCTTGTAATTCATACAAAAAATTATTTTATTATACACCACATAAATTCCTCCCAATCACTGTGTTCAGTCCACTGTCATTGTATCATAATAATTAATGTGTTTTTTTTTTTTATTATTTTATTATATAATTGATGTGTGCAAAATGTTTTACTATTAATAATAAATCTCAATCATAAAAAACACACTAAATCCACTTCTACATTCAATCCCCCTGGTTCCAATGTCTGTAATCTATGGATCCAGTAAGTCTCACGTTGGGACAGTTTTTTAACTCTATCTCCCCCTCTCCAATCTATTACCACCCTTTCAATACCGGTGTTTCTTCAAACCTAGTGATGGCAACGGATATGTTCATCAACAGAGTTGCCATCACCGTCCTTGGCTTAGAGGAATAGCTAAGGGCCAATTTGCTAGGGTGAGAAGAAATTGCTCACAAGTTCAGGATTTTATAACTCAATCAGGTCATATTAGGGACAAACTGGTCAAAAGAGGTTATAAAAAGAATACTTTGGATAAAGAAATTCGTATGGCTTTACAATCCGACAGGGGTGACTATTTGATGGATAAACCATGTGCCAAATCCTACCAAGATAATGTAACCACTTTTAGAACCCAATACTGTACTAATCACTCCAAGATTAGGAGAAGTCTACAGAAACACTGGTCGATTCTTCAACAAGATCCTGTACTTAATTCAGTTTTACCAGACCGGCCCAAACTTATTTTTAGGAAAAATCAGAATTTTAAGAATATCTTGGCACCCAGTTATGCCATAAAATGTAATGAGGACAGTCAGAATTTCACTGGTAATGGTTCTTTTAGGGGTTGTAATTCTTGTAAAGCTTGTCACACTGTAAATTTAGAAAGAATTGATGTATTTTCTAGCTTTGTAACAGGGGAGGTATTCCATATAAAGACAGAGATACATTGCCGCACGGATTTTGTGGTTTATTTACTACAATGTCCGTGCGGTAAACAATATGTTGGTAGGACTAAAAGACTATTGAAAGTCCGGTTTATGGAACACATTAATAATATTAAAAAGAATTTGGTTACCCACTCTATTCCGGTTCACTGTAATCATTGTCCACTGTTTTCGTTTAAAAACTTTAAATGCACCGGTATTGAAAGGGTGGTAATAGATTGGAGAGGGGGAGATAGAGTTAAAAAACTGTCCCAACGTGAGACTTACTGGATCCATAGATTACAGACATTGGAACCAGGGGGATTGAATGTAGAAGTGGATTTAGTGTGTTTTTTATGATTGAGATTTATTATTAATAGTAAAACATTTTGCACACATCAATTATATAATAAAATAATAAAAAAAAAACAAAAAAAAAAAACACATTAATTATTATGATACAATGACAGTGGACTGAACACAGTGATTGGGAGGAATTTATGTGGTGTATAATAAAATAATTTTTTGTATGAATTACAAGGGTGATTTATTACTAATCATAATGAAGTTGTGGGATAGAAGAATCTACATGTTCTTTTGGTTAGACATTACAGATCACTAAATGGAACGCATAAATACTAAGGTGGAACGCATACCACTTCCGGTTTGTCTTTCCAGTGATTTTTGTATGAATTATAGGGGTGATTTATTGTTAATGTTAATGAAACTGTGGGATAGAAGAATTCACATTTTTTTGGTTAGAAATTGCAGATTACTAAATGGAACGCATAAATACGAAGGTGGAACGCATACCGCTTCCGGTTTCGTCATTTCAGTGGGGACGCGCGGCATTTTCGTGCCGGGGATTGATGGAGGACTGTTCAATGCGTCTGAAGCCAGCTGTGAACAACTGGAGGTTTGATCGACAACAGATGGTTTCCATTTACTCAGGACCAATGAGGAGCAATTGGGCAACACATGTGACTCAATTATATTGAGGGATTAGCCCTATTTAAAGGACTTTCGGGTGGGGGTTTGTTAGGCTGCTTTTTTTGCATTGTATTGTATTATATATTTTAATATTGTGGTCCCTATTTTGTTAAAGGGACGAAACGCGTAGGACCTTATCCACATTTATTTTATCTTTATATATTTTAATATTGAATTAAAGCTGCTTTTCCAAACCTTACCCGGAGTCCTGTATTGGAGAGAGAGTATCCAGGGGATTTTCCCAAGCCCCCCATATTTTCGGGGGAGGCACCTTACAAGCTTGAATCTGTCTGAATTCTGTGAGTGCATTTTTTATTGCGCAGTGTTCATATTGTAAATTGTATTACACTATATTATTTTTATTTCTTATTTAGATCAACAGCCGGTTCCCTCGCTGTGTTTTT
>OW240914.1:16750401-16777732 GCA_933207985.1 Pelobates cultripes
GTTCCATAAAGTTAGCAAGTTCCAATGTCCATCTGGTGGTTTTTATTGTGTTCTTTGTAATTAATTTGTGAATTACACATGCCCAGATCTTTTCAGTGCTGGAGGGTGATTAAATACAGCCAAAGTCAATAGTCTCTGGGTAAGAGACTAGCACAGCGGACGTTACCCTTCAGTACTCCAGATTTTTTGGACAACCTATTCCATGATGTTTTCCAATATTAAGGCCATAAAAGCCTTATGGAAGATGTAGTCCTCAACATCAAGTGTGCAGAAGGTTGCCCACCCCTGGGCTAGCCTGTGAGCCTCTCAGCAAATTTTCACACCATTTCTAAAGAGAATGAAGATATATCTTCTGAAGAAATCGTGTTTTCAAGCTGAAGATATTCCGGATGTACAGTTGAAATTCATGGCCCTAGAAGATTCAAATAAAGTCTTCACACCCTGAATTGTCAGCTGTCTAATAAACAATAGTTATGATGACTAATACATTTACTTAATGCTCATTGTTTAACTCAAGGTCTGATGTTGGAATTGACGATTTACAGATGACGCAGACATCACGTTCCAAGAAGGGAATATTTGTTTTCACGTTGTCGAGTTCCTATGTGGTTTTAAACATTGTCTGCTTTCACACATGATGATGAAAATAAAAAACATATTTAGGAAGCAATTTGAGAGCATCTCTCGACGAGCTTGATTTTACGGACTGGAGCAAGTATGGAAGGATTGCAAAATACAATACGTTGGGGTTTCTATATACAGGTGATTGTTAAAGGCGGGGAACTAATATAAATGAAGCAATATGATACCAAAGGAATGTTTCTGCCCGTTCTGGCACTCCTGGGACCACGGCCCAATGTTTGTCTCTTTAAACAACTTTCAACGTGTCATCTCTTGAATCTGCAGTAACCATATTCAGACATTGGCTGTCATTCAACAAAGTATGTGCATGTCAGTGAACGGCATCTCAATGTTTTCCACCCAAACTTACCATCACAAACCAAGACAACTCAGGCCTAAATTTCTCAGAAGTGGTGCGTTCACTCCCTGTACTTAGTAAATGTTTTACATTTTGCTGCCTGCTTCGTGGGTAATCTTGTGTTAATGATATTCTAATACACTAGACCAGGGGTAGGCAACCTTTTAGCAGCACTGTGCCGATATAGGATTGTGATGTCCCGTAGCGTGCTGTTCCTATTTTTTCAAATTGAGGTGTGTATGTTGCCGTATTCTGCTTGTGTTATTTATACTGTAATTGCTTTGTATTGTTGTATTTGTGTGTGTATGAGCTATTTTATTGTATATGTTCAGGAGTAGTTTATGGTATCGTGTATGATCCATATGAATGGGGGCTGTGTATGGGGGCTGCTTGTGGAATTGTGTGTGTGGATGGATATGTCACATTGTGTGTCTGGTAGTGTGTGTATGTGAGGGGCTGTTTGGGGTATTGCATGTGAGAGACTGCATGTGGGGTTGTGTGCATGTATGTGGATTGTTAGTGGGTTACGTTTGTGTGGATTGTGTGTATGTTTGTTTGTGGGCTGTTCGTGTTATTTGTATGAGGGAAGGGTTATTCTGCATTTCTGTGTATATCTAGCAGTGTGGGTGGCTTCCCTGGGTTCCAGTGGGCACCAGGCTGGCCAGGTACAGGTCAAGGACAGGAGTTGCAACAGCAGCTGCCGGCTGCTCTACTAAAGTATGAAATCCCAACCCAGTCATTATACATATTTTTCACCAAGTTTTTTTCCATTGATGTGACCGTGACAATTTAAAGAGACTGTTCTGTGAACGTGACCTAATGGCAGTGGGATTAGAGAAATGCATTTCAACTTTTATTTATTTATATAGCACATTTAATTGCAACGATGTTGCACAGTTACATTAAACCATACATTTATAAAAACATTAGCAGGTGTTCAAAAGGCCCTGTCTATGACATCACTTGCTGCTCCAGCCTGGCACAGGTCAGAGTATTTTGGCGGTTGCCATTTTCAAACGGTCGTATTTTAAAAACTATACATCCTACAGCGAAGAGTTTTATATTGTGAGAATCACAAGACCCAGACCTACATTTTGATGCACGTATGTCTCTGAAGTATTAAAAATGAAGGCACAGTCGCAGTTTAGAAATTTCCCTTCAAGTTTGAGCTGGCTAGAGTGGAGTTTCAATGAATGTCAATTGACGGCATGAGTTGCAAACAAATGATTATATTGTGAAAACTATCAGGACTATGGCTTAGCCGTTGACATGTTTAGTGGCAGCAGGGATAGCTGAACGTTTTGATATAAGATTTGTGTAGGTGGGCTTGAAAATGAGGGAGTGGTGGCAGTTTAGGAATCATGTCCTGATTTTTCAGCTTTTGCCAGCTCCCACTCTAGTTTTGAACATTTTGCCATTCATTCCTATGGGACCAATTTTGCCACAAAAATGACGATATTCCGTGAACCATTCGGCGAAACGTTCCACAAAGTAATAGCAATCCGATCGGGAACAATCTGCACGTTTCGGTTTATTACTGTCTATGTAGTGTAAAAACTGTGGGAGGAGTTAGAGTGGTAAATTTGGCTATAATAAGAATAAGAATAATATATGTGGGATAACAATAAGTGGTCTTCCTATGCAAGAACACTTAATTATGCATGATTGTTTGAATCATTGAAGGTCAAAGTGAAAATGTCAATATTTTATAATTATCTGACAAAGTAATATATTGTTTGCAGCCTTTGTCAAACCTTCCCTACAGGGCACAAGCTGAGGATATTTAGAGATTTCTTCCCCCGCTCTCACAATAACTCATATTTGTCTAAATAAAAATGTGAATTGGCTAACGAGACAGATTCCTGAGATGGTTTTACTATTATTACTGGTGTATTATGTATTGGAAAGTTTTATATAGACTGATTACACAGACATCTATCCCAGGGGTTAATATTGCAGGTGTGAATCCCCATTCACTCACTAAAAAATAAATCAATTCTCTAAGAGGACCTGGGTGAGCACATGTACCAGGTATGGCCTGTACTAATGACGATTCCTGCCTCTTGGTACCCAGAGGTACCAGGTCTTTATAGAGAATATGGCGAAGACCAGCTTACGGTGAAACGTTGGCAGATCTGTCTTAGGTGGGTCTTGGTTGCACATTGTACTCAGGATTTTATAAAATCAGTGTCTCAGTCTGGTGTATGTTATTAAAAGCCCCCTCTTTAAAACTACAGAGACCATAAAATAGCACTAGATGGAAATGGAATCTTTGATTTTAGATTTGGAAGAACATAAATCAAAATCTAAAGCATGGCTGTCAGGAGGATCACCAGAATTATCCATTTGAGAGAGGGTTGGAGTGCAGGGTATTCTCTTTCATTGTTCAAACTGAGCTCAACTCCTATAACTCCTGCTATTGTGTACATAGTTTATACTAAGTGACCCATAGGTTGAGGAGGTGGTGACCGTGGCGGTGTAGGTGGAAGCAGCGGTGGAGGAGGAGGAGGTAGCCAACACAGTTTTTTTTTTTTTTTTATTGGGTTAACCCCCAAAATATTGGGACGTATAAAAAAAGAAAACAAAGAATAAGTGCACTTGAGTGTAACAATGGCTGGGTGATGCCGGTATAAATGTCTATTCTGCACAAGGTATAGACAAGTCTGGTGGGATCCATGCCTGGTTCATTTTAATAAACGTGAGTTTGTCCACGTTGGCTGTGGACAGGCGGCTGCATTTGTCTGTGATAACAGCCCCTGCCGTGCTAAACACACGTTCAGACAAATACACTGGCTGCAGGGCATAAAGGGCAAGCTCAGGCCATGTGCCCAATTTGGAGACCGAGAAGTTGAATGGGGCAGACCCATCAGTCAGTACGTGTAGGTGTGTGCACACGTACTGTTCCACCATGTTGCTGAAATGCTGCCTCCTGCTAAGACGTTCCATATCAGATGGTGGTGCTGGTTGTTGTGGCGTGCTGACAAAGCTTTTCCACATTTTGGCCATGCTAACCCTGCCTTGTGAGGTGCTGGTGGTGCCCCAGCTGCGTTGACGACCTCTTCCTTCTCCTCTGCCTTCGTCTTGTGCTTCCACTGAGCCCCCGGTGTCAGTTAGGAATACCCTCAGCAGCGCGTCTACCAGCGTGTGCTTGTAGTCGCGGATCTACCGATCACGCTCCAGTGAGGGAATTAAGGACGGCACATTGTCCTTGTAATGGGGATCCAGCAGGGTGGCCACCCAGTAATCAGCACAAGTTAGAATGTGGGCAACTTGGCAGTCGTTGCGCAGGCACTGCAGCATGCAGTCGCTCATGTGTGCCAAGCTGCCCAGAGGCAAGGACAAGCTGTCCTCTGTGGGAGGTATATCGTCTGTGTCCTCCATATCCCATCACCATGCTCCAGTGATGGCCACAAGCTGCATTGGGTGCCACCCTGCTGTGAACGCGGTTCCTCATCCTCATCCTCATCCTCATCATCCTCCAGAACTGTGCCCTGGCTGGACAATTGTGTACCTGGCCTATGCTGCTGCAGGAACCCACCCCCCAAGCCACTTATGAATGACTGGCCTGATAACCGTGGAAATGACCCCTCTTCCTCCTCCTCTTCCTCCTGTGCCACATCCTCTTCCATAACCGCCCAAAGCATTTTTTCAAGGAGACATAGAAGCGGGATAGTAAGGCTGAGAATGGCGTTGGTGGAGTACTCGAAACAGTGCAAAATGGCACACAGGTCTCGCAGTGTGTGTATGGAGTCAGCAGTCTGTCTGTGTGTATGGAGTCAGCAGTCTGTATGTGTGTATGAACTCAGCAGTGTGTGTGTATGGACTCAGCACTGTGTGTGTATGGACTCAGCAGTCTGTCTGTGTGTGTGTGTATGGACTCAGCAGTGTGTGTGTATAAACTCAGCAGTGTGTGTGTATTGACTCAGCAGTGTGTGTGTGTATGGACTCAGCAGTGTGTGTGTATTGACTCAGCAGTGTGTGTGTGTATGGACTCAGCAGTGTGTGTGTATTGACTCAGCAGTCTGTGTGTATGGACTCAGCAGTGTGTGTGTATGGACTCAGCAGTCTGAATGTGTGTATGGACTCAGCAGTGTGTGTATGGATTCAGCAGTGTGTGTGTATGGACTCAGCAGTCTGAATGTGTGTATGGACTCAGCAGTGTGTGTGTATGGACTCAGCAGTCTGAATGTGTGTATGGACCCAGCAGTGTGTGTATGGACTCAGCAGTCTGTATGTGTGTATGGACTCAGCAGTGTGTGTATGGACTCAGCATTCTGTATGTGTGTATGGACTCAGCAATCTGTATGTGTATGGACTCAGCAGTCTGTGTGTTTGTGTGTGTGGACTCAGCAGTCTGCATGTGTGTGTGGACTCAGCAGTCTGTCTGTGTGTATGGACTCAGTAGTCTGTCTGTGTGTATGGAGTCAGCAGTCTGTATGTGTGTATGAACTCAGCAGTGTGTGTGTATGGACTAAGCAGTGTGTGTGTATGAACTCAGCAGTGTGTGTGTATGGACTAAGCAGTCTGTGTGTATGGACTCAGCAGTGTGTGTGTATGGACTCAGCAGTCTGAATGTGTGTATGGACTCAGCAGTGTGTGTGTATGGACTCAGCAGTCTGAATGTGTGTATGGACTCAGCAGTGTGTGTATGGACTCAGCAGTCTGTGTTTGTGTGTGTGTATGTGTGTATGGACTCAGCAGTCTGCATGTGTGTATGGACTCAGCAGTCTGCATGTGTGTATGGACTCAGCAGTGTGTGTATGGACTCAGCAGTGTGTGTATGGACTAAGCAGTCTGTATGTGTGTGTGAACTCAGCACTGTGTGTGTATGACTCAGCAGTCTGTATGTGTGTATGAACTCAGCAGTGTGTCTGTGTGTATGGACTCAGCAGTCTGTATGTGTGTATGGACTCAGCAGTGTGTGTATGGACTCAGCAGTCTGTATGTGTGTATGGACTCAGCAATCTGTATGTGTGTATAGACTCAGCAGTCTGTGTTTGTGTGTGTGTATGGACTCAGCAGTATGTGTGTTTGTATGTGTGGACTCAGCAGTCTGCATGTGTGTATGGACTCAGCAGTCTGTCTGTGTGTATGGACTCAGTAGTCTGTCTGTGTGTATGGAGTCAGCAGTCCGTATGTGTGTATGAACTCAGCAGTGTGTGTGCATGAACTCAGCAGTGTGTATGGACTAAGCAGTGTGTGTGTGTATGAACTCAGCAGTGTGTGTGTATGGACTAAGCAGTCTGTGTGTATGGACTCAGCAGTGTGTGTGTATGGACTCAGCAGTGTGTGTATGGACTCAGCAGTGTGTGTGTATGGACCCAGCAGTGTGTGTATGGACTCAGCAGTCTGTATGTGTGTATGGACTCAGCAGTGTGTGTATGGACTCGGCAGTCTGTATGTGTATATGGACTCAGCAGTGTGTGTATGGACTCAGCAGTCTGTGTGTATGGACTCAGCAATCTGTATGTGTGTATGGACTCAGCAGTCTGTGTTTGTGTGTGTGTATGTGTGTATGGACTCAGCAGTCTGTGTGTTTGTGTGTGTGGACTCAGCAGTCTGCATGTGTGTATGGACTCAGCAGTCTGTCTGTGTGTATGGACTCAGTAGTCTGTCTGTGTGTATGGAGTCAGCGGTCTGTATGTGTGTATGAACTCAGCAGTGTGTGTATAAACTCAGCAGTGTGTATGGACTAAGCAGTGTGTGTGTATGAACTCAGCAGTGTGTGTGTATGGACTAAGCAGTCTGTGTGTATGGACTCAGCAGTGTGTGTGTATGGACTCAGCAGTGTGTGTGTATGGACTCAGCAGTCTGAATGTGTGTATGGACTCAGCAGTGTGTGTATGGACTCAGCAGTGTGTGTGTATGGACTCAGCAATCTGTATGTGTGTATGGACTCAGCAGTCTGTGTTTGTATGTGTGTATGGACTCAGCAGTCTGCATGTGTGTATGGACTCAGCAGTCTTTCTGTGTGTATGGACTCAGCAGTGTGTGTTGACTCAGCAGTCTGTATGTGTGTATGAACTCAGCAGTGTGGCTGTGTGTATGGACTCAGCAGTCTGTGTGTATGGACTCAGCAGTGTGTGTGTATGAACTCAGCAGTGTGTGTATGGACTCAGCAGTCTGTGTGTATGGACTCAGCAGTCTGTGTTTGTGTGTGTGTGTGTGGACTCAGCAGTCTGTTTGTGTGTGTATGGACTCAGCAGTCTGTTTGTGTGTGTATGGACTCAGCAGTCTGTGTGTGTATGAACTCAGCAGTGTGTGTATGGACTCAGCAGTCTGTCTGTGTGTATGGACTCAGCAGTCTGTGTTTGTGTGTGTGTGTGTGGACTCAGCAGTCTGTGTGTGTGTGTATGGACTCAGCAGTCTGTTTGTGTGTGTATGGACTCAGCAGTCTGTGTGTGTATGGACTCAGCAGTCTGTGTCTGTGTTTGTATGGACTCAGCAGTCTGTGCGTGTGTAAGGACTCAGCAGTCTCTGTGTGTGTGTGTGTGTATGGACTCAGCAGTCTTTGTGTGTGTGTGTGTGTGTATGAACTCAGCAGTCTGCGTGTATGAACTCAGAAGTCTGTGTGTATGGACTCAGAAGTCTGTGTGTGTGGACTCAGCAGTCTGTGTGTGTGTGTACATAGTTACATAGCTGAAAAGAGACTTGCGTCCATCAAGTTCAGCCTTCCTCACAAATGTTGTTGCTGTTGATCCAAAAGAAGGCAAAAAACCTGGTCTGAAGCGCTTCCGATTTTGCCACAAACTAGGAAAAAATTCCTTCTTGACCCCAAAATAGCAGTCAGATGTCTCCTTGGATCAAGCATCTATTACCCCACTAATTAAAAATTATATCCCTGTATGTTATGTTTTTGTAAGTATTTATCCAATTTCAGTTTTAACATCTGTATGGACTCTGACAAAACCACCTCTTCAGACAGAGAATTCCATTTCCTTATTGTTCTTACTGTAAAAAAAACTTTTCTTTGCCTTAGATGAAATGTCCTTTCTTCCAGCCTAAATGTGTGACCTCGTGTCCTATGTATAGCCCTGTTTATGAATTGATTTCCAGATAAAGGTTTGTACTGGCCCCGAATATATTTGTATAAAGTTATCATATCCCCTCTCAGGCCCCGTTTTTCCAAACTAAACAGATTTAATTTTTTTTAACCTTTCTTCATAACTAAAATGCTCCATTCCTTTTATCAATTTTGTAGCTTGTCTCTGGACCCTCTCCAGTGCCATGATATCCTTCTTTAGAACAGGCACCCAAAATTGCACAGCATATTCAAGGTGTGGTCTTACCAGCGATTTATAAAGAGGCAAAATTATATTTTCATCCCGAGAATTTATGCCCCTATTTATACATGACAAAATATTACTGGCCTTAGCAACTGCAGATTGACATTGCATATTGCTGCCTAATTTGTTGTCTATAACAATTCCCAAATCCTTCTCGTGTGTGGTTATCCCTAATTCACTACCATTTAGTGTGTAAGTTGCTTGTGCATTCTTAACCCCGAAGTGCATAACTTTGCATTTCTCTATGTTAAATTTCATCTGCCATTTTAGTGCCCAGTCCCCCAATCTATCCAAATCTCTCTGCAGCAAAGCAATATCCTGCTCACATTTTATTTCTTTACAAATTTTTGTGTCATCTGCAAACACTGATACATGGCTTTCAATGCCTATTTCAAGATCATTTATAAATATGTTAAATAGAAGTGGTCCCAAAACAGAATTTTTACAATTGCACTGTAACCGCAGCATTTGATGCTTCTATTTGACTCTCAGATCTGAAGTGTACCGCAGGCCACAAATGTACTATTTAGCAGCCAAAAATTTTGAATGTTTAAAACTGCTATGTCACTGCACTTTTTTACGGTTCTAGTTGACTTTTTAGCACCTAAAGAATTAGAATTTTTAAATGTGCACTGTAAGCACAATATTTGACGCTTCTATTTGACTCTCAGATATGAAGTGCAAGCCCCACATTTACTATTTAGCAGATTAGCATCCAGAAAATAAGAATGTTTACAATTGCGCTGTAACTGCAGTATTTGACCCTTCTATTTGACTCTCAGATATGAAGTGCACCCCACTAATGTACTAGTTTGCAGAATTATTTCCTAATCTGTCCCTGAAAGCGGCAGCATCCTGTCCCTACACTAATAAGAGCTCATGTGTGGCGCTACGCGACTCCAGCTTGTATATAGAGGCTGGGTCACATGCTGCACTGGCCAATCACAGCCATGCCATTAGTAGGCATGGCTGTGATGGCTTCTAAGGGCACACAAGTCAAATGCTTGATGATTGGCTGCCCTGCAGCCTTTCAAAACACGCCATCAAATCGCCGAACACCGAACTCCAACCCGAACATACAGTGATATATCCGTGTTTGGGTCCGGGGTCCAAAAAACGTAATGTTCGATACGAACCCGAATTTTACAGTCCGGGTTCGCTCAACACTAGTCATTATCACTCTCGCTTCCCATCCCCAGCTTCTTTCCCTAGGTGTCTTTAACACTCTCAGTTCCTGTCCCAGACCTCTGTCCCTTGGTGTCTTTATCACTCTCGGTTAATGTTCCAAGCCTCTGTCCCTTGGTGTCTTTATCACTCTCGGTTCCTGTCCCAGGCCTCTGTCCCTTGGTGTCTTTATCATTCTAGGTACCTGTCCCAGGCCTCTGTCCCTAGGTGTCTTTACCACTCTAGGTACCTGTCCCAGGCCTCTGTCCCTAGGTGTCTTTACCACTCTAGGTACCTGTCCCAGGCCTCTGTCCCTAGGTGTCTTTATAACCATTTTCTCTCTGTCTGTCTGTCTCGTTAATCACTTTCTCTTTCCACTTTTTTTCCCATTCAATCCAGTGACGCCAATGCCGGTCTTCCTTCCCCTGTCCCCCACCCCCTGTTCTTTTCTCGTACTGCCCTGTCCACTATCTCTCTTCCCCTTGACAGAATCGTCATTCTTCCCACTGTACCCAATATCTGTCCTCTAGACTATAGGGATAAGCTCCGATAAGCAACTTTCTCCTTAAGTTTTGGAAGGATTAAAATTGCTGTATGCACTTACACGAATGTGAGACCTTTGCTGTTTCCTCCAAGATATACAATTTCACTTAAATGTAGAAGTTATTTGCATCTTATTAAGCAGAGCATAGAGCATAATTATCTTAACATTTCAGTAATCCAGGATCTGGCATTTTCAGCCTTTCCTGTCAAACAGAACTGTGCTTGTTTAATTCACATGATAAATCTGATGGTTTGATAAACACAGCCGCATTCAATGGTATCTTTTTATTCACTAATGTGGTTATGTCAAGGAAATCTCCGAAGTCATCACCTTGCCAAGAACTCATTCTCACAATCAAAACACGGCACTTCCTTGACGATAAAATGTACACGCCGGCTACACCCTAACATATTTAACATTATTTATATTAAACAAGAAGTTGTTACATGAAATATTCTTTATTGCTTTTTGAAAGTTAGTATTTCATGAGTCACTGCGTGCCAGAAGTGAGCGGTGAATGAAATAACCGCAGTTACAGACGTAATCCCACCCTCAGGGATAACGAGTATGTTTTCCTGGCACTATAGTGGTCCTTTAAGCTTGCCATGTGCACTTTTTAAATTTGATAAATCAATTGGTTAGTGTAATGTTTACTATCTTTACTCACTCCAAACACTCCACACAGTTACTCTGCCCAGTCCAACCTTTTCACAGTTACTCCAGCCACTCCTCATACACACAGTTACTCCGCCCACTCCACACAGTTACTCCGCCCACTCCAGTTGTAGACTACTGATGGAGGTAAGAACATTTCACACAATTTCCCCAGAAATTGTAGCTTTTCTAGTTCTATATATTGTTTCAAACTTAAAAATAACCACAATGGGCCTAGCGTATTATTAGTGACTCCATTTCTATTTATCATCTGTCTGTTCCCAGAATGCGCCTGATTCAATCTGGCTGAATATCTGTTAATTTTGACTCGTTTTCTTGTTAATCTTTTTGAAGCCTTAGTGTAATGAAATGAAATGATTGTTGTTTTGTATATTGACCCAACATTCACATTAAATGCTGCTATAAGAGGCAGGGTTGCCTGACAGTAACTCAGGGCTCAGATAACTTCACATCTTTTAATACCTGTTTTAATAGTCCAATCCTCTGTCGGATTAAATCCATTAATCTGTTATCAGCTTGGGGTAATATACTTACATTATTACAGGCAGTAAATACTTTGTGAATAATTAGCTCATTATATAGATACTAACCAGAGAGTGAATTACTGCTTAATGTGTGTAAACAACGTGACAAGCTAATATATAGAAACACATTGACATAAAAAGGAATGAAAAAAACGAATCAATATGTAACATGCTTGTAGATACTCAACATCACACACAAACAGACTGCATGCACTACGCTTACTGCCTCCACAGCACATCACAAACACACTGTATCCACTACACAAACACAGACATTGCATTCACTGCACACACTTCATCCACTACAAACACACACTGCATTCACCACACATACAGCATCCATGACAGAAGCACACACACTGCTTCCACTAAACATACTGCATCCACAACAGAAACACACACACACTGCATTCACCACACATACAGCATCCATGACACAAACTCACACACTGCTTCCACTTAATGGTGGATCCAGAGCCTGATCTCAGGAGGGGCACTTGTAGATTATTTAAATAAATAATCTATGCACAATAACCACTACTGTGTAAACCGATAGATACAAAAAAATGCATATATACACAGCTATGCAGACAAACAAATAAATACAGCAAATACACATACATAAGTATAGAAAGTGTGGCAAAAGTAACCTCGCCACTGGTTTTTGGAGGGGCCTGTTTTCCAGCCTCCTGCCCTGCGACTATGGCCAAGGGATGTTTTGCCCTTCTAGGAACTGATTTGGGCATAATGGATTTTTATATTGCTTTTCCTGGCCCTTTTCCTCCCAGAGAAAGGATTTGTACTATTAAACTGGCACTTCGGATGCAGTCGAAGTGTCGAAGTCGTCGAAGTCGTCGAAGTGGCCGCCATTCGAAAACCGAACACATGGCGGCGGCCATTTTAACTCATTCGAACACGGTAAGCGGTGTGTGCAGCCAAATCTATGGAACTATTTTCGGCTACCCAATTGTACGAACACCGCTGACCCGCACCTTCTACTCTACTTCGACACTGTGGCTGGAGACTAAGTCCCGTTCGAAGATTTGAACGCTCGTTCGAATGGGACTTAGTCATTTTCTCAGTGTAAAATACACCGACCGCACAGCCCAAATCTATGGAATTGTTTTGGGCATGAAAATGTGCTTGCGGTCGGTCAAAAGTGACTTATATCTATCTCCAAAACAGCTGAACGGATTCAAATGATTTTTGGGTATGTTTGTATTTGAAATGTGCTGATTAATAATATGTGACTTTTATTAATATTGGATGTATAGTTTGAGAGTTATGAAAGTTGGGTAAAAAGTATGTTTTAAACTGTACGGCTTATTGTGTTACCTCTCAGGCTAAGGGGAGGAGATGTGTGGATTGTAATCATTGTTTGATTGGCTAATGTATAATTGTCTTTGGGCGTCTCCCTTGCATGGGAGAATTGCATAAAAGCAGAGTGTGTGTCATTAAACCTCAGTTCTTCTTCACCCTCAATCTAGAGTCCTGTCTCTTATTGGGGGAATTGCTATATCACTGCAAGGGATTGCTATGCTCTGCATGCTCCCTTGGATAATCACTTCTAAGCTCTTTTAAGAGCTGGTTCGTGTCTTGCTCTCTGAATGAGTCTACAGTGGTTATGGTGTCGGCTGGAGTGCTTGGAGCCCTCAGGAAGCGCTAGGAGCATCCTTCAATGGAGGTACCCAGTCGGGGTGCCAGGTGATCACCAATAAACACACAAGTAAATACAGATAAACACACAGATACACATACATACAGATATACATATACACAAATGCAGATATACACACATATACACTTACATACTGATATGTAACACAGATACTGATATACTGATATACACACAGATACACGTACACACATGCAGATATACACACCTATACACACTCACATGCAGATAGACACACAAATACAAATACAGAACATACATATATGTATATATATATATATATATATATATATATATATATATACACAGACATCCACACATGCAGATATCCACAGACACACACAAACAAATGCAGATATTCACAGATATAAACACAGACACACATAGAGCAATGAACCAAAGTGAGCTTAGTACAATCTGGATATAACGTCCAGACTCTACTATTCAAATGAGTGGAGCGCTAAAGGTATAAACTTACCCTAAAATAGGGTTAAATCTCAGATGTATACAGTGGCGTACATACACAAGGCCAGCCTCTTCTCCGGGGGGCCCAGGAGGCGGCCACCTCAGGGCCCCCCGAGGCTGGCCCTGCTGACCCCGGCGGGCGGGCTGGCTGTCTGGGTGGCCGGCGCGCGAGGGAGCACTCTCCCCTGTGTGCTTCCTCTTCAGCTTCCTCGCGCATTGCACTGATACCGAAGCCGGAAGATGACGTCATCTTCCGGCGCCGGCATCCCTATGCGGCGCGCGAGGGAGCTGAAGAGGAAGCACACAGGGGACAGTGTGTGTTTGTTAGTGTGTGTGTGTGTGTTAGTGTGTGTTTGTGTGTCTGTTAGTGTGTGTGTGTTAGTGTGTCTGTTAGTATGTGTTTGTGTGTCTGTTAGTGTGTGTTTGTGTGTTAGTGGGTGTGTGTTAGTGTTAGTGTTTGTGTGTGTGTTAGTGTGTTTGTGTGTGTGTGTGTTAGTGTTTGTGTTAGTGTGTATGTGTTAGTGTGTCTGTTATTGGGTGGCTCCCATTACAGAGGCAGGAATCGTCATTATTACAGGCCATACCTGGTACATGTGCTCACCCACGTCCTCTTAGAGAATTGATTTATTTTTTAGTGAGTGAATGGGGATTCAAACCTGCAATATTAACCACTGGGATAGATGTCTGTGTAATCAGTCTATATAAAACTTTCCAATACATAATACACCAGTAATAATAGTAAAACCATCTCAGGAATCTGTCTCGTTAGCCAATTCACATTTTTATTTAGACAAATATGCCAAAAATGACTATATGAGTTATTGCGAGAGCGGGGAAAGAAATCTCTAGATATCCTCATCTTGTGCCCTGTAGGGAAGGTTTGACAAAGGCTGCAAACAATATATTACTTTGTCAGATAATTATAAAATATTGACATTTTCACTTTGACCTTCAATGATTCAAACAATCATGCATAATTCTATATATTGTTTCTGTAGTGGAGAGGTAGTTTAATCCACAGTATCTCCGCTAGTAGACAGGAACAGCATATAATAATCCAGGTAGGCAGGTACAGTATACAATAATCCCGGTAGCGTTATAAGAATCCTTCCCTCCCAAGAACTAGACGACACATAGGCTGGGAGTCAACTGAGCTTTTATTCACAGGTCACAGTATTTATGCAGTTCCCCATGCAAGGGGTTTCCGGACTGATTTTGCAGGGGTTGTACAGTAGGGGACTACATGGGGAACTGAGCATACAGGACAACTCTCCCACCATGCACTGCTGTACGAGAGGGATACTCCCATAAGAATATCCTGTTAAGTGGATTATCCCTCTGTACAGCAGAACTTGCTTTTCACTTAAAAATACATAACTTGCATG
This sequence comes from Pelobates cultripes, assembly GCA_933207985.1. Taxonomy (NCBI): domain Eukaryota; kingdom Metazoa; phylum Chordata; class Amphibia; order Anura; family Pelobatidae; genus Pelobates; species Pelobates cultripes. Next base: position 16,765,099 of record OW240914.1, read on the forward strand.
TTATTCGTGCCATTTAACTGCATGACATCTGTATAGATAGCTGGGATCTGAGCGCATACTTCGGGAAACTACCGTTCAGATCCCAGCACAATTAGCCGAATGCAACACGAAACATTGTTTAATATGAACACACAGGAGAACATGCGAAAGACCGGTTTGTATGAAACTACCGAAGGATCGATGGTCCCGAACGGCCTGGAAGTCCAGCGGTGTTCGTGCCGTCGAGTAGACGATTTTATTTCCAGGCACACGACGACCAAACACCGCTGGGCTAAAAGGGGATCCAAGATGGCCGCCGCCACGTGATCGGTATCCGAACCACCCTGAGAATCAATTAACAGAGGGTAGATACAATGTTGCAATCTGTAATGGGAGCCACACGACCCCCTGTATGTGGTCTCCCATTCGGTACTTGGTTCGTTTCACGAACAGTGTTGAAAGTCCCAGTTCGTGAAACTACCATAGGAATGCTAGCGGCTTTCGCGCCGCTAGCATACGAATGCTCTCTATCACATATTTAACCGAACAACATAAAATAAGCCATATATCTGCAGTCTCTCCAGGGCCACCCTTATACATCACAATAGTCTTAAGTAGCTAGGTTTTCCGCAATGCTCCCCCAGAACCAAGCTGGCATACACAGTTTGATCCCAACGGATCGGCTTAGGGATATCCGGAAGAGAACTCACAGATCACTTTTCAAGTTCAGTTTGTCTGGATAACTCATCAGCGTTGCCATTTTGCTTCCCAGGGCGGTAGTGGATGGTAAAGTCAAAAGGCTGCAACACCAAACACCAGCGTAGCAGCCTGGCATTGTCCCCGGATACCCTGTTTAGCAACACCAACAGGTTGTGATCTGTGAGTAAGGTGAAGGGTTGTCCATACAAATACGGTTGCAGCTTTTTGAGGGCCCACACCACAGCCAGGCATTCCTTTTCAATTGAGGCGTAGCCGCCATCTGCACCGACTTGGCTCAGTACTGCTCCCAATCCAAACAAAGAAGCATCTGTATGGACAAGAAAGCGTTTAGTTGGATCAGGAGCAGAGAGTACAGATGATTTAACTAGCGCAGTCTTGAGCTGTTGGAATGCCTGTTCACACTCTGGGGCCCATACTACTAGCTTAGGGAGATTCTTACGGGTTAGGTCGGTGAGGGGTTTGGCCAAGGTACTGTAGCTGGACACGAACTTGCGATAGTACCCTGCGGTACCCAGGAATGCGAGGACTTGCGTCTTGGTGCGGGGGTTGGCCATTTGGCGACCGCCTCTATTTTAGTGGGCTCTGGCTTCTGTTGGCCGCTTCTTACCCTGTATCCTAGGTATTGAAGTTCTGCCATCCCTATATGGCACATACTAGGTTTCAGGGTTAGTCCTGCCTCCCTAATCCGGTCTAGTACGGCTCCTATGTGGGTCAGGTGTTCGGTCCAGGAGTGGCTGAAGATGGCTATATCGTCTAGATAGGTGCAAGCATACTCCTGGAACCCATCCAGTAGCCAATCCACCATCTTCTGAAAGGAAGCCAGGGTGTTTTTCATCCCGAATGGCATGACCTTGAACTGGTACAGGCCAAACAGGGTGACAAACGCCTACTTGTGGATGGCGTCCTCGGCTAGTGGGATTTGCCAGAACCCCTTACTTACATCTATGAGGTGAGGTACTGGCCCCTGGCCATTTTGTCCATGAACTCGTCTATCCGGGGCATAGGGTAGGCGTCGGAGATTGTTTTGTCATTGATCCTCCGGTAGTCTACACAGAAACGGGTTGTCCTGTCCTGTTTCAGTACTAGAACTACTGGGGAGGCCCAGGGGCTGTCAGAGTGTTCTATCACCCCTAACTGTAACATTTCTTCAATCTCCTTATGCATGTTCTCCTTTACGGATTCTGGTATGCGGTAAGGAGGTTGGCGAAGAGGGGCTGCCCTGGGGTTTCTACCTTGTGGGTGGCCAATGGGGTATACCAAGGAAGATTAGAGAATGTGGCCCCTTTTTCCTTGATTAAACTTTGAACTTGTGCCTGCTCCTGGGGACTTAAGCGGTCACCTAACTGTACCTCCCCCAGGTCTCCTTCCTGGCCCTCTTTCTCTAAGAGGTCTGGGTGAAGCAAGTTATCAAAGTCCTCGGTAGCTGGGGCGCAAATAGCAGTCACCTCTTCGCTACGCTCGTGGTAGGGCTTTAGCATATTCACATGGAATTCACATATTCACGTTTGCCCCCCGTACCAGCGTATGGGCTGATCACATAGGTGGTATTACATATCTGAAGCTTATCCTTGTGGATGGGCCATAGGGTTACCTTCTGCCCAACCTGAAAGCTGCGGTCCCTAGCCCCCTTATCGTACCATCTGCGCTGTCGTTGTTGGGCCGCCTGGAAGTTGTGGCGCACGGTCTGGGTCAGTGCCTCCCAGCGTTCCCTAAACTACAGCACATATGGGACAATAGGGGTACAATTAGTGGTCCCTTCTCCCTCCTAGTGTTCTCTAATTAAATCTAGGGGGCCTCTCACTCTCCTCCTGAATAATAGTTTGAAGCGAGAGAACCCGTTGGACTCTTGGGGTACTTCCCTATAGGCAAAAAGCAAGTGGGGTAGAAACCATTCTCAGTCCTTCTGAGTGTCTATGAACGTACGGATCATCCGTTTAAATGTTCAGTTAAACCGTTCACAGAGACCGTTGGACTGGGGGTGTTAAGTGAAGTTAAGGATATAGCAGGATACTCTTTATATAGAAAAGGACATAGCAATACCAGGGTACTCTTTATATAGAAAAGATAGTGAAGGCAAGAAAGGGGGAGGAGTGGCCCTGTATGTGAAGGAGAGCATAAAATCTAGCCTAATAAAAGTTAGTGAGGCAAACATAGAGTCCGTTTGGGTTACGTTACAATTTGGTAATCACTCAGTAACTCGTGTAGGTGTGATTTATAGTCCCCCAGGACAAAATGAAGAGTTAGATAATCTACTAGTTGAGGAAATAGCTAAAATGACAATGAAGGGGGAAGTTATCATCATGGGTGACTTTAATCTTCCTGCTGTAAATTGGAAAACAAAATTATCTACTTGTGCCAGGAGCACACATATTCTAAACTCCCTACTGGGATTGTCTCTAAAACAAGTTGTTGAGGAGCCGTAAAGAGGCCATACTAGATTTAGTGTTAACAAATGGAGATTTGGTATCAGATATTACAGTAGGTGAAAGTTTAGGATCCAGTGATCATCAGTCAGTGTGGTTTAATATAAGAACAGTGACTGAGTCACACAACACAAAAACAAAAGTTTTAGACTTTAGAAAAACAGACTTTTCTAAAATTAGAATATGGGTAGAGGAGTCATTATCAGACTGGAGCAATTTAAATGGAGTCCAAGAGAAATGGGATTATTTAAAAGTTGCACTATTGAAGGCAACAGAAAATTGCATTAGGCTTGTCAGTAAAAGCAAAAAATTCAAGAAACCACTGTGGTACTCCGCAGATGTGGCCAAAATAGTTAAAAACAAAAAGTTAGCATTTAGGAATTATAAAAAGAGTGAGGAAGACAAAATGCTCTATAAGATTAGACAGAAAGAGGCTAAGCAAGTTATAAGAGCTTCCAAATCACACACAGAAGAGAAAATAGCACAGTCAGTAAAAAAGGGGGACAAAACATTTTTTAGATACATAAATGAGAAAAGAAAAGTAAAACAAAGATTAGTTAGATTAAAAACAAAAGAAGGAAGGTATGTAGAAGAGGATAAAGGTCTAGCTGACTGCCTCAATGAATATTTTTGTTCTGTATTTACAGATGAAAATGAAGGAAAGGGACCTCAGTTGAGAAAAAGGATAAATGAGTCATTTATTACACGTGAGTTTACAGAGGAAGAGGTTCTATTTCAACTGTCAAAAATAAAGACAAATAAGTCAATGGGACCTGATGGAATACACCCAAAGCTATTAAAAGAGCTTAGTGGTGTACTAGCAAAACCATTAACAGATTTATTTAACCAATCATTGTTAACAGGAGTAGTCCCAGAAGATTGGAAGTTAGCGAATGTTGTGCCCATTTACAAGAAAGGTAATAGGGAGGAGTCGGGTAACTATAGGCCAGTAAGCCTTACTTCAGTAGTGGAGAAAGTGATGGAAACCATGTTAAAGGATAGGATTGTTGAACATCTAAAAACACATGGATTTCAAGATCAGAGACAACATGGGTTTTCTTCAGGGAGATCATGCCAAACTAATCTTATTGATTTTTTTGATTGGGTCACTAAAATTATAGATCAGGGTGGTGCAGTAGACATTGCTTACCTAGATTTCAGTAAGGCTTTTGACACTGTTGCACATAGAAGGCTTATCAATAAACTGCAATCTTTAAGTTTGGATTCCAGTATTGTTGAATGGGTAAGGCAGTGGCTGAATGACAGGCAACAGAGGGTTGTAGCTAATGGAATATATTCAAAGCTTGGACTTGTCACCAGTGGGGTACCTCAGGGATCTGTACTTGGACCCATTCTCTTTAATATTTTATTAGTGATATTGCAGAAGGTCTTGATGGTAAGGTATGTCTTTTTGCTGATGATACTAAGATATGTAACAGGGTTGATGTTCCAGGAGGGATAAGCCAAATGGCAAATAATTTAGGTAAACTAGAAAAATGGTCAGAATTGTGGCAACTGACATTTAATGTGGATAAGTGCAAGATAATGCATCTTGGACGTAAAAACCCAAGGGCAGAGTACAGAATATTTGATAGAGTCCTAACCTCAACATATGAGGAAAGGGATTTAGGGGTGATTATTTCTGATGACTTAAAGGTAGACAGACAATGTAAGAGAGCAGCAGGAAATGCTAGCAGAATGCTTGGTTGTATAGGGAGAGGTATTAGCAGTAGAAAGAGGGAAGTGCTTATGCCATTGTACCGCCACCCTACTGAAGGGTTCCTCAAAGGATGTTAGACGATATTGTCAGACCTGTGATACCTGCCAGAGGGTAGGGAAAAGGGGAGACTGTTACAAAGCTAGGCTCCGTTCCCTACCCATAATTGAGGAACCCTTCAGTAGGGTGGCGGTGGCTATAACAGGACCCCTAGCGAAGCCCAGTCCCTCCGGCAAGAAGTACATCTTGACCGTAGTTGATTATGCCAGCAGATATCCAGAAGCGGTGGCTTTGACTAATGTACCTGCAGAGACGGTGGCAGATGCCCATATGCGAATATTCTCCCGCGTGGGATTTCCCCAGGAGATTATTTCGGATAGGGGCACTCAGTTCACTGCGGAAGTCACCCACCAGCTCTGGAAAGTATGTGGGGTACAGCCTATCCTTAGAAACATAGAAACATAGAATGTGACGGAAGATAAGAACCATTCGGCCCATCTAGTCTGCCCAATTTTCTAAATACTTTCATTAGTCCCTTGCCTTAAATAATTCTTTCAGTGTAGCCCATTTCAATGCTGCATAGTTCGACTCCATTCACCAGTCGTTCGTATATTTTGACATATTTACCGAACACTGGTTTTATCCAAATGGTTTGTTCCGTTGAACTGCTGCCTCTCTACTTTATTCGTGTGGTTACTGCCGATCGCTGGATTGCTGTGCAGTTAAAATCCGTCGCTTGCCACCAATTGTAGCGGAGAGGTACACTCAATGGTGGATCCAGAGCCTGATCTCAGGAGGGGCACTTGTAGATTATTTAAAGAAATAATCTATGCACAATAACCACTACAGCTCTGTGTAAACCGATAGATACAAATACATGCATATATACAGAGCTATGCAGACAAACAAATAAATACAGCAAATACACATACCTAAAGATAGAAAGATATACCAATAAACACACAAATAAATACAGATAAACACACAGATACACATACATACAGATATACATATACACAAATGCAGATATACACACATATACACTTACATACTGATATGTAACACAGATACTGATATACTGATATACACACAGATACACGTACACACATGCAGATATACACACCTATACACACTCACATGTAGATAGACACACATATACACATACAGAACATTACAGTTTACAGTATAGGTCAACACGTCACTACGCACGATATTATTATGCTTATCAGAATAGGTCAGTGACCTCGGTAAATCCATGTATAGATCCAAGGCTACGATGTATTGATTTCTAGAACAAATGCCTGTGTTAGCAGCTGTTATCACAACCATACTGCTATAGAAATGTTTCCCACAACAGTCACCTGAAATCAGGATTTATACATTTATAAGGCCTCACGCTCTATGACCTTTCAATGCCCTCCTCAAGACACTATGGCGTCAACTGAACCACTGTTAGCAAGAGAGATGTTGGTCCAGAATTCCTAAAGCAGATTTTTAATTTCTGGTATCAAATCAGTAAAATCCTGTTGTTTCAAAGACTGCGTTCCACTTTCAGTTTCCATAATCAGAGATATCTTGCGTAGTTTTGCTTTGGGTCTACCCGGCCCATGATGAACTCTGTGTTGTGACAGTTTGTTACCTTGTAGCATTGTATCACCATTTTAATGATCTACACTTACAAATAATCTGAATATTTAATAAATCTTTATTTCCCATAAGAGAAATACAGACAGTCTGGCATTATTGTGGGTAAGTAATTAGAAGTACGCATTCGTAAGAAAATTAGCTAATTAGATTATTGTTTTTGGTCATTTTCCCCTTCGTATTTGACGTGCAGAGATTTAAGGTTGTGCAATTCTCCTTCCGTCTCTATAAATAGCTTTATTCACAGACTCCCCAGTCCACGTCACTGTCTGCATCCATCCTCTTTATTGTTCTCTCAGCTTGGAGTCAGGCCGAGTCATGATTGCAAAATACATTTTTATGGCTGAGAGACGTTCTTGAGAGTTTAAAATGGTGCACAGTTGTCAGGCCAACATCTAAACTCAGAGCCACACAAGTATTTCATGCATGATCTATGGGCCAGGAATTCTTGAAGAAATATTCTAGGTTGCTGGAGAACTATATTTGTTAGACAGTCAACTAACGACAGGTGGAGTAATGAGTGCGGGAGGATATTTTGAAAAAAACCTATACCTACCTGTGTTGGTCTTATAGTAAATCAGTGTGTCAGGGTGACTGATAGTCTGACTGGCTTATAGCCACTGATAGATTCCTTCACCACCTGGAGGTGACTTAGTCTGGGCTCTGAGGCAGGATCCAGGAAATGTTCTATTTCAGATATAGTAGACCACACAAAGAAAGTTGTGCATTTCATGATAACAATAATTTGAACATTTTTTAAATTCATGACTTGGTTCAGGTAATAGTTTGGTTAATATTTGATGTCTGGGAAACATGTAAGCTGAATGGATGTGCTGAGAGCAAGATGAACATTTTTTACATTTGACGTATCCTGTATGGGAAGGGTGAGAGGTGTATAGTATGAAACTAGCTGATTGGCCATGTAGAGGTAAACAGTGAACAATAAATTAAAGTGTTACTCCAAGCACCATAACCACTACATCCCGGTGTAGTAGTTATGACGCCAGTAGAACCCTGACCTGGATCCCCGGTAATGGGCCAAACTGTTTTGCAATAGTTTACACTCTTAGTTGGGCTCCTGCCAGGCTGGAATACATCCTGGAGGTCCAATGACACGTTTCCAGCTTCTGCAGAGCAGGAGGAGCCAGCACCATGGTAGTGGACATTCATCGGTTGAGTTTGTCAGCTGATCGCTCTCAGCCAATGGCTGACAATCTGCGCACAGAGTTTACATTAGAGGTTGACATCTCTATGATGTGGTCGGATGTAGAATTACACCTCTGACAGCTAAGGGGTTAAACTCTGTATGTGTACTGTTTCACTGTGAAATACTGCACATACATACTCCAGACACTATAACCACTTCAATCACTGCTGTGGTCATGGCGCATGGAGTAATCCTTTAGGATAAGAGTGAAGCAGGCAAGTTATTCTCTGTTTTAAGGTGACAGCTTATTGTCTTAAACTGTGAATGTCATAAGGGAATCTTACATGCAGCCTCATATCTTCATGGTACACAGAGTTCTAGGTGTTTAGATTGTAAGCTTCTTTGGACAGGGCCCTCTTTACCTATTGTTCCTTTATGGCAAATGTGCTTTGTTACAACTAATTGTGCCTCTTATTTTACCTATTGTACAGTGCTATGGAATATGTTGGCGCTAGATAAATAATTGGAATTGATATTGGAATGTCAGTGGCAGATGTAAAAATATCTATACCCAAATAATGAACACACAGCTTTGTATAATGATACTGAGTATCTATACACTGATAATGAACACACCGCTCTGTATAATGATACTGAGTATCTATACACTGATAATGAACACACCGCTCTGTATAATGATACTGAGTATCTATACACTGATAATGAACACGCTGCTCTGTATAATGATATTGAGTATCTATACGCTGATAATGAAAACACCGCTCTGTATAATGATACTGAGTATCTATACACTGATAATGAACACGCCGCTCAGTATAATGATACTGAGTATCTATACACTGATAATGAACACAGCGCTCTGTATAATGATACTGAGTATCTATACACTGATAATGAACACACCGCTTTGTATAATAATACTGAGTATCTATACACTGATAATGAACACGCCGCTCTGTATAATGATACTGAGTATCTATACACTGCTAATGAACACACCGCTCTGTATAATAATACTGAGTATCCATACACTGATAATGAACACACCGCTCTGTATAATGATCTGAGTATCTATACACTGCTAATGAACACACCGCTCTGTATAATGATACTGAGTATCTATACACTGATAATGAACACAGCGCTCTGTATAATAATACCAAGTATCTATACACTGATAATGAACACACCGCTCTGTATAATGATACTGAGTATCTATACACTGATAATGAACACACCGCTCTGTATAATGATACTGAGTATCTATACACTGATAATGAACACACCGCTCTTTATAATGATACTGAGTATCTATACACTGATAATGAACACACAGCTCTGTATAATAATACTAAGTATCTATACACTGATAATGAACACAGCGCTCTGTATAATAATACTGAGTATCTATACGCTGATAATGAACACACCGCTCTGTATAATAATACTGAGTATCTATACACTGATAATGAACACGCCGCTCTGTATAATAATACTGAGTATCTATACACTGATAATGAACACACCGCTCTGTATAATGATACTGAGTATCTATGCAACGCTGTATTGGTGTAGGTGAGGTGATATTGATGGATCAGTCAGTAGAGCTCACTGGTTGCCTGGCACAGTACATCCCATTATACAGTGAGCCATGCCAGGCAGGTCATGATAAAACACATAGGGGATGAAATGCCAGGAGGAAGAGAGTGCCAGGAAGAGAGAACATGGTGCCCTTCTAGAGACATTACCATTAATCCCAAACTCATTAAATGGAGATAAGGCAGGATTAGAATTGAAGCCAAACATGTCACCCTCATTAATGATGAATTACCTCAATCAGCGTCCAAATAACAACATAAACCAGATCTCACAGCATGTAAGATCCATCGTACGCAGCAGGAGGGGCTCGCTGGGGGCTCTGCCTAACGGAGTGGCCTTTTAACCAGCAGAGATTTGATTTATATCATGATTAATAAATATAAAGACTCTTTCTCGCTGGCTGTTATAATCTTTAATATTAGCCACCAGATGAAGGTTTCATATTTGTAATAACAATGTTTCAGATTAGTGGGTACATAGATTGACAGAATAACAGTCTTTTTATTTTGCTGAACGTTATATGTTCATTTTATAAAATCTTTGCTGTGGAATAATGCATGTTATTTCTGCAGACACATGTTTAATTAACTTGGATTATTAGAAGTAACTCTAATCAATATTTCATGCTGAATATCCGTTGGACTATAAAGTATCTTCTTAATTAGAAAAAAAATCTAGATTCATTTTTCCTCCAACAACTTTCTTTTAAAAGGACATAAATAAAAAAAAAAAAAATAGAAATCTGATTTAAATATATATACAGTATCTCAAAAAAAGAGTACACCCCTTTTGTAAATATTTTATTATATCTTTTCATGTGACAACACTGAAGAAATGACACTCTGCTACAATGTAAAGTAGTAAGTGTACAGCCTGTATAACAGTGTAAATTTGCTGTCCCCTCAAAATAACTCAACACACAGGCATTAATGTCTAAACCGTTGGCAACAAAAGTGAGTACACCCCTAAATTGGTCCCAATTAGCCATTTTCCCTCCCCGGTGTCATGTGAAGGTCACAGGTGTGACTGGGGAGCAGGTATGTTAAATTTGGTGTTATTGCTCTCACACTCTCTCATGCTGGTCACTGGAAGTTCAACATGGCACCTTGTGTGGCGGAACCAGCCTCGCCACTGAGCATGGGAGAAGACTGATTGCCAGCCTCCTGCCATGTGACTATGGCCCCTGGGATGTATTGCCTTCTCTCCTGTACTGCTGAGGATTGGATTTGACTATGGAGCTTGTGTAGTGCCGACTGTTGGTAGCAACAGTAATATGCACTACCTGAATAGCAAGACTGGTAATTTGCATATTCGGGTAGATTTGCATATTGCTAATTCTGCATGCAGGAGAGACATTTTGCGTTAATTATGTTCTTCCCCACCCATTTATAAATATGTAATTATGTTATAATAAGTCACTGTATGTTGCCTGCTATGATTTGACTGTTTGTAATTTTATTGAGTTTTCACAGCAATTTTAATGTAATGACCATATGGGTTAGTCCCAAGTAAAATAAAGTTTTAGACAGTTCTACTTCACCCTCAATTTGGAGTCATGTCTCTTTTTTTGGGGAATCTGCTACAAGGGATTGCTGTGCTCTGCATATTCCCTTGCTATAATCACTCCTAATTTCTTTTAAGAGCTTGTTCCTGCTTTGCTCTGAAAGAAGAGAGGTGGTTGTGGTCTCAGCTAGAGTGCTTGGAATCCTCAAAAAGCGCTAGGAGCATCTATCAATGGAGGTACCCAGTCGGGGTGCCAGGTGATCTGTTACACCTTGGTACCCACAGCACTGATGGGAAAGGTATAGCTAAAGAGTTGTTTGTGTATGAGCACTGTGCTTGTGTTATTAAATGAACACTGTAGTGTCAGGAATACAATGTGTGTGTCTATCTGTCAGTGTGTCTGTCTGGGAGTATGTGTGTGTCTGTCTGTCAGTGAGTATGTGTGTCTGTCTGTCAGTGAGTATGTGTGTGTGTGTCTGTCAGTGTGTGTGTGTGCCTCTCTCTATCTGTCAGTGTGTGTCTGTCAGTGAGTATGTGTGTGTGTGTGTGTCTGTCAGTGAGTATGTGTGTGTGAGGCCCACATAAACTTAAACCTTGTTTATGTGGCTGGGGCCACACTTTGAGTTTGACATGCTTGCTCTACATAAAGATGGCCTAGGCTATCAATCTACTTCCCTAATACTTCCTTTAGTTTTTGTGTCACTTTACCCCACTCCCTCTAGCATGTAAGCTCATTGAGCAGGGCCCCTGTTTCTGTGTGTCAAACGTGTCTAGTTACAATTACATGTTTGTTAGTCCACCCATTGTAAAGTGCTATGGAATTTGTTGGCGCTGTATAAACATAATAATTATAAGATGAAGAAGTAGATCGCCAAGACCCTGAAACTGAGATGCAGCACGGTGGGCAAGACCATACAGCGGTTTCACAGGACAGTTTCCACTCAGACCAGGCCTCGCCATAGTCGACCAAAGAAGTTGAGTGCACGTGCTCAGCGTCATATCCAGAGGTTGTCTTTGGGAAATAGACGTATGAGTGCTACCAGCATTGCTGCAGAGGTTGAAAGGGTGAGGAGTCAGCCTGTCAGGGCTCAGACCATACGCTGCACACTGCATCAAATTGGTCTGCATTGCTGTCGTCCCAGAAGGAAGCCTCTTCTGAAGATTATGCACAAGAAAGCATGCAAACAGTTTGCTAAGGACAAGCAGACTAAGGACATGGATTACTGGAACCATGTCTTGTGGTCCGATGAGACCAAGATAAAATTATTTGGTTCAAATGGGAGGACTGGATGAGGACTCCAGTGGCAACCTCTGAAGCTTTGGTGAAGTCCATGTTCATGAGGGTTAAGGCAGTGCTGGAAAATAATGGTAGCCAATTTGGGCCCAATTTGGACATTTCCACTTAGGGGTGTTCTCACATTTGTTGCCAACGGTTTAGACATTAATGGCTGTGTGTTGAGTTATTTTGAGGGGACAACAAATTTACACTGTTATACAGGCTGTACACTTAGTACTTTACATTGTAGCAGAGTGTCATTTCTTCAGTGTTGTCACATGAAAAGATATAATAAAATATTTACAGAAATATGAGGGGTGTACTCACTTTTGTGAGATACTGTATATATACGGTGGTCGAGTGGGCGAGTTCCATCACCTGTATCAGTATCAGGTATAGAGCACTTTGGAGCGCCCTGGCAATCGGAATCATTGCCTTATTGCCAGCTATGTGGTTCTGAGTGATCTGTGAGACCACAAGAATGCTCTTAAAGTAAGGGACCTTAGGGTCAAGCAGGGAAATATATATATGTATTTAATAATCATATTTTATACACCCTGCCTTTAACAGAATGTGCCATTCTCCAAGGAGAGCTTTAACAGTTT
>OW240914.1:16777832-16794111 GCA_933207985.1 Pelobates cultripes
TATTACTCAAGGTTCAATCTTGATAAATACCCTCCTGATTTTGACTTGGGACAACTGATTTGCAAATAACAATTTATCCAACTAAAATGTAATATAGAACAAGAACAATGTATATTATTTAGACAGAATGATTTCTAAACATATACATTGTAGTTTGAAGACACATTTCTGGGAGTATTATTGCTGTGGAGCTCTGTTATACACTCAAACCGACAATATGTTTGTATGACAATGTGTTTCTGCTTGTGTATATGTGTGTATCTGCTTTTATGTGCTGTGTATATGTGTATAGCAGTATATATCTGTGTGTTTGTATTGCAGTGTGTAAAAATGTGTGTCTATGTGTATCTGTCTGTATGTGTGGTTGTGTATATCCTTTTGTGGCATGTGGCGAAAGTGACCTCGCTACTGGGTTTTGGAGGGGCCTGTTTGCCAGCCTCTTGCCCTGCGACTATGGCCCTGGGATGTATTGCCCTTTAAGGAACTGATTTGGGCATACTGTATTTTATTATGCTGCTGCTGACCCTTTAAGAACCATCTGGGGACATACTGTGGAGTTACTGGGTGGCCACCATTTCATGTATCAGAGGCACATGGTGAGAACAATGGATGAAGCACATGGTGAGAACACTGGATGGTGGCCATTTTAACTCACAGACACTGTTTTGACTTTTCTACACGGTGCCAACTCGCCGGTATTTGGTGCACAAAGACATCGTTCAGTAGTTTTAAACTACAAAACAGGGGACACATTTCACAGTAATTATTTTTCATATAGCCTGTATATGTTCTGCGGAATCTGCATTAAACCGTATCTTCCAAACTACTGAACGGATCTGGGTGAATTTGGATATGTGGTTCACCCAGATCCCCCGGCTCCGAGGATATATTTCTTATGGGGTTATTGCATGTTTTGGGTCACTGTGATATGTTTTATAATACTGTATTTTCCTGCCTGTGATAATTAATTTAGTCTATTGTGTTGAGATAATTGTATCACAGGCAGAGGGGAGGATTTCTGATGTAATGAATGGGAGTGTTGTGTTACAGCTGTGTTGTAATGTATTGATTGGTTGTTCTTCAAAACCCTGTGGGCAGTACTATGTTTGTAGAATGTGAATAAAAGAGGCTGTATGTGCCAGTACAGGCAGTTCTTCTTCACCCTCAATCTAGAGTCCTGTCGCTTATTGGGGGAATTGCTATATCACTACAAGGGATTGCTATGCTCTGCATACTCCCTTAGCTAATCACTACTAAGCTCTTTTAAGAGCTTGTTCCTGCTTCACTCTGTTGGAGGAGATGTGTTCACCCACTGGAACCTGGAGCCTTGTCGTAGGTCCAGGGTGGGTAGGAGATGGGTAGGAGACGGCGAGACCAGAACCAAGCCGCGGTGGTTAGTGGGGTCTGCGGTGGTTGTGGTGTCTGCGGAGCGCTTGGAGCCCTCTTTAAGCGCTAGGAGCATCCTTCAACAGAGGTTCCCAGTCGGGGTGCCAGGTGATCCGTTACATGGCATAGTATATCTGTTTGTATATATGAATGTCTAGTGTATGTCTGTGTTTGTAAAACGTGATTGTGTTTGGAACGGTGGACATGTGAGTGTCGAGTGAGTGAGTGTGAGAATGTTAACATGTATGAAGCTGAGTGTATCTGTGAATTAGTGTTAATTTTGTCGAATAACATATATTAGTCAGATTTTAGTCCAATTTGTTTTTTGATATTTAGTCAGCTAAAACTAGACTAATACAACTTAAACTAAAATGGCTTTGTGACAAAAGACTATGACTAAAATTCAATTGAAATTTGCTGCCAAAATCAACACTGTTGGGGGTGGGGGACACGCAGAGGGGCTGGGGGTAGGAAAAGATAAACAGAGGGGCTGTGGAAGAGGCAAAAGAGACAGATAAACACATTAGATTTTAGTCGTGTCGACGGAAATCTACTGGAGATTTAGTAGACTATAACCAGACTAAAACTAAACAAAATCACATAACTAAAATATATGACTAAAATGGCTTTTTTGTCAAAAGACTATGACACCGGGCTATGAACATTTCACTACACTGCAATTTAGCACCATATTAAAGGGGATAATTCACTAAATAACATACAGATTGCAACGTTAAACCCAAAATATTCAAGCTGCAACATTTACAAATCTAGTTATTTTCTAACTATTGACAAATTGGCCTACGGGCTGCTGAAAATACCGCTGTCAGCCAAATTCCCACTTTTTGGTTCCAGTTGTAAAATGCGTTGGAAGGTGAGCTGTAATTCGTGGTACAGAGGCCATTTCTTGTTTAGGATTAGCAGAGTATTATCACTTTTTTTTTCCTGCAGATCCTATAAACTTCCCATTGGTACAATCGCATTATATTTCGCATGATGGCAATGCCAAGCCAATGCATAATGGGAAGAACAGCTCACAAACAGTTACTGAGCCAAGGTTAGCCAACACTGCTGTAGAGATTAATATGCAGTCTTGCAACCTTACAGAAGATGAAATATTTGAACGTGATCCTTCTGGCTGCTTTTTATTACCTGCAGGTGCACAGCTGAGTTTTGTCCATCTAACATGTCTAGCTGACGTATTGCAGACCAGGCATGTGTTACACACAGCACCTATTCCAGATCGTCTTGGGCACTGGCTATTTACACGGTTTGATTGTATTTCAATCCAGATACAGGGCTGAATTTATGCTTAAGAAACATCAGTGTCAAGTTTCACATTTGTCTGAACAAGACTTGTTTTCACAGAGAAAGAAAACTTGCCTTATATATTGTGCCAGCCAAAATCCCATAAAATGTCCCCTTTATATCTTATACTGCTTTATTGTTAATCACTATGTCAATAAATACAAACATGGAAATCGAGAGCAGCTCAGTTCGCAGTCACGCCACCAACAAACGACACGGCGCAATACCAAACTAAAACAGGTAGATAAATTCTAGGATTTCAGGAATGCCCGTCGTATTAATTGACTGCCCCATTTGTTCCAAGACAACATGTTTCAGGAGGAGATCTTAATTTCAGTAAATATATACTTAATTTTTTTAGTTTTTTTTTCAAAGATTTTGTTGTTTTTGGTGGGCGAAGGGTACAGAAAGGAAGAGACACGTGGTAATAAAAAACAGTTACAGTATACAGTTTGTCTCATTATTTCTTACATACAATTTGAACGAATATGCAGTATTGTAACATTGAATGTAACATAATTTGTCATGTTGGCGCTTTCCAAGCCTTAAAGGGACACTATAGTCACCCAGACAACTTCAGCTCAATGAAGTGGTCTGGGTGCCAGGTCCCTCAGGTTTTAACCCTTCACATGTAAACATAGCAGTTTTCAGTACAACCTCTAGTGGCTGTCTTGCTGACAGCCACTAGAGGCGCATCTGTGACGCTGGATGCAAAATTCGCATCCAGCATGCAGAGCGTTCATAGGAAAGCATTGAGAAAGTGTGGAAGAAAAAGGCCCACAAGCAGCACGGATGACTGCAGCCTGGAGAGGAATGTCCATTCCAAAAGGCCATTCAAAAGTGTTGGGGACTTTCACAAGGAGTGGACTGAGGCTGGAGTCAGTGCATCAAGAGCCACCACACACAGACGGATCCTGGATATGGGCTTCAGATGTCGCATTCCTCTTGTCAAGTCGCTCCTGAACAACAAACAATGCCAGAAGTGTCTTACCTGGGCTAAAGAAAAACAGACCTGGTCTGAGAGCAACTTTTGCATCTCATTTGGAAACCAAGGTCCCAGAGTCTGGAGGAAGAATGGAGAGGCACACACTGCAAGATGCTTGAAGTCCAGTGTGAAGTTTCCACAGTCTGTGTTGATTTGGGGAGCCATGTCATCTGCTGGTGTTGGTCCACTGTGCTTCATTAAGTCCAGGGTCAACGCAGCCGTCTACCAGGAGATTTTGGAGCACTGTATGCTTCCTTCGGCAGACATGCTTTATGGGAATGCTGACTTCATTTTCCAGCAGGACTTGGCACCTGCCTACACTGCCAAAAGAACTAAAGCCTGGTTTAATGACCATAAGATTACTGTGCTTGATTGGTCAGCAAACTCGCTTGACCAGAACCCCATAGAGAATCTATGAGGCATTGCCAAGAGAAAGATGAGAGACATGAGACGGAACAATGCAGAAGAGCTGAAGGCCGCTATTGAAGCATCCTGATCTTCAATAACACCTCAGCAGTGCCACAGGCTGATAGCTTCCATGCCACGCTGCATTGAGGCAGTAATTGCTGCAAAAGGGGCCCAAAGCAAGTACTGAGTCCATATGCATGCTTATACCTTTCAGAGGTCCGATATTGTTCTATGTACAATCCTTGTTTTATTGATTGCATGTAATATTCTAATTTACTGGGATTGTGGATTTGGGGTTTTCATGAGCTGTAAGCCATAATCATCGCACTTATGACAAATCACGGCTTGAACTATCTTGCTTTGCATGTAATGCATCTATCTCATATATTAAGAAATGATAAAAACGTTTCAACTTCTGACCAGGTAGATGAGGAGCTGTAACATTTGTCTGTCATTGGGTCTATACCCAGAGCTGGAATAAGGCTGCTCAGGGCCCTAGGTAGGGTGCTAGATTGGGGCCCCAGTCTCAATAGAGACCATTTTATTAATTCCCTTGCGATTGTGATGATGGGTCATTGCCTTACCTCTAGCTGTGGTGTTCTGAGTGATCAAAAAGCATCTGTGGGACCGCCAGATTGTTCTTAAAGTTAGGGAGTGCAGGGCCACACAGGGAGATCTTTTGATCCACCTCTGACCGGCTCTGTCTTTATCTCTTGAAGAGGAATCTGGAATCTCTAATACACTAATAGGCTTCATCAGTAATGTCACACATGAGCTAAACTTGTTTGAGACCATAGCAAATAACAAAATATTGAGCTTGTATCCATTCCAATCCAGTGGCTCTTCCTCACTATTGTGTCCACGAACATTTGCCAGATGACTTGCAGTGTTTTTTAATGTTCTTAAAGCCCTGAAGAACACAAGGAAAACAGATAATGATGAATATTTCTCTTAATTCCAAATTAAGCCAGAACATAACATTTCAATGACTGTGGCACAGGTTAAGTGGAGAATCCTCAGTAAGGGTATCTTCACCTTTGGGCACTGTCTTTTGGCATTCAAAACGTCCTTGACTGACATCTAGCTACAGTTCCCAGTAGGACTACAACCATTGTTCTTCAAAATCTGGATGTTTGTGCCAGTTTTTTTAGGGCAGGGGCAAATGAAGTTCAACTCACTTACAAAAATATATTTTTACAATTGCTAAGTGATGACTCAAAATTGACGTCCCATCCAAAGGTCTACAGTGTGTTTACCTGCTGGAGAAAAATTGTCATCAAAAATATACCCTGCCCAGAGATTCTTTCCATCAAATTCACACTGTCTTATAAAAGTAAGCTATGCATTGCAATGTTTTCTTTTTATGTTATCACTATCTGTCTGCAATGGAATCACAGCTTTTTACAGTGAATACATTTATGAATGGGCATTAAAATTACTTATTTCACCAGATCTTCCTGGAGTCATTCAATCTCATTTACTCAAAGAAAATCAAAACTACATGACTATTATTAATAAAAATTCTGTGACCTACAATTTCCTAATTTATTTCCAGGTATTTAAGAAAAAGTGTTCACATACAGATTTGTAAGGAAAAATAGTGTAGTGCATGCATCCATTCCAATGTGACTGACAAGATGTCCATTTGTGTTGCTGCTTGGCTTATTGCAAAACCAAATTAGAGCAGTTATGTTTGCCTTCTCATGAAGTGAATTAGAAGCAAAAGATAAAACCATTTGATATTTTGGATTAAAGGGACACTCTAAATACCTAAAGTACTTTAGCTTGCTTTTTTAAAAATCAATTTACAAAAAGTACAGATTTATTAAAGTACAGACTAAGTATGAATTAACTTTGTTACACCTCACTGGCTGTCAATCAGATAACAGGTCATGTTACTTCCTGGTTTGGTTACCTCAGTGGAGATAAACTCAAGAGGCAACAGTGGCCCAGAGCACCTGCTTTGCAAAGACTTCCCATTGAGCTGCACTGGGAAGTCTGTGATTGGACAGCCACAGAAAGTCTGGGCAGCTTTAGAAGGGTAGGACTAGCAAAGGCTGCAGACAAGAGATATGCAGCTTTTGCAAGCTATTTTTAGACATACCCCAATGAAAACATGCATGAATTGGGGATATATCTACTAAATAGCAATTTGACAGGAAGATCACCTGTCCTTATAGATTACAGTAGAAGTCTGCCAAAAGGAGATGAAAGGGAACGTCCATCTTTTTCTTATCAGTGCTACTTTGCTCTACCATTGGATCAATGGAGAGTTGAACAAATTAAATGTGTCATGTCATATCTCAATGGTTGAACTGACAGCAGTTACATGTATCAGAATAATTGTGGATAATATTTCACAAAAGATGCGTGTTGGTCCGCACACATAGATGATCCCAAGTAATCCACAGGAAAATTAGAAATATGAAAAAGTGCATATTTATTGATAAGAAATCCATGGTATCACGCTGTCACAGCAGCCCTCATAGATGTTAAAGGTAGTGGAGTGCACTGAAGTGACATCAATTTCCCAGCAAGAGAGAAAAATAAGTGGGAAAATAAAGCAAATATTCAGAAAATATCAATTTGCCGTGCTACCTGCAACTGCCTGACAAGGAAGAGACCACCCAGAAGACTACCCAAAAAAAAGTGTGAAAATCATGGACGCGTAAATCAAATTTTTTTTCCTGTCTTACTATTGATGGGCTTTTTGTGGTTGAAATAAACGTGATTGCTTTTCTGCTCTGTTTAATATTGAAGCTTGTCTCTGTGATTGTCCTGTGTTGTGGATGGCATTGGGCTGTCCACAAAATTATGTGTTTTAATATGTTTTCGGTTAATTTTGCTGTATGTATTAATGTTGTATGCAGCATTCAACTGATTGTTCAGTAAAATCACTCCAGTTATTATACGAGTGAAACTATCGAACAATCAGACCACCCCAGGAATAAGTGTGCCTCCAATTACCGTTCGCAACAATGTTGCAAACTGGTAATTGGCAATCAGTGCAGTGTGTGCTTTGTCCTCTGGGTGGCTGCCGTTCAGGAGACGAACACTTGGCGACGGCCATCTTAAACACCCGAACAGCGGTGTTTTGCTGTCGAGTGTCTGGAACCCAAATCGGACACGCGACTAGGCAAACACAGCTGAGACCTCCACACTACCATCAATTTGTGAAAGAACCCCACGAACAAGGGGGTTTAGCCAAATCCTCCCCAGTCTCCATAACCCAAGCCGTTCGTGCATTTTATTCCCTTTTTACTACCTCCATGAATTTCCTGAATCCCTGGTCCGATATGGGTGATTTTTGAATATGTCACTAACCCAGATCAGGGCTACCAGGGGATGTAAAATTTAGAGGTGTACCCCTATGTTTAGGGGTACATCCAGAAAACGAGGGGAACCGTGTCCTACATAATGGGATTATGAGTCATACTAAGGGGAGGGGATGTGTGGGTGGAAACTCATGCATGATTGGTGTACTGTATAATTAATGTGAATCACTCCCTTGCATGGGAGAAAGCTTTAAAAGAAGGTTGAGTGATTAAAAGTTCAGTTCTGCTCCTGATGCTGTTTGTCGTACAGTCATTGGGATCTGTATTGGGATATCCGTGGATTACCTTGCTTGCAGTGACTATGGTTATATGGGATTTTATTACTTGTTCCTGAGCCTCACTAGGATATTTAGTGGAGATAACCTGGTAAATACCAGCTCTCCGCTACATCTGGCTACTGCAATTAATAGTTTAGCAGTTATTGATAATTCTTGTTTGTTAGAATTATGATATTGTATTCTCTTAAAGAGAAACTGTTACTTTTCAAGAAAATTACTTAACTGAATAAAATACTGACAATGACCTGTTTAACCATTTTTATGTGATGTTCTACAGAGCACCTCAATTATGGAATAACATCAGGGACACAATCAAATCTTCATTCAATCTAAAATCTTTTAAGAGATCTGTAGCGGAGTCCTTGTCCTGTCAGGAACTCTCCTCCGTTGGGTACTCCAAAATATACTCAGGAACAAGTAAAACACTCCAATGGAACAGCCAGAAACCATAAAATAATTCAGGAATCTCCCACCACATCCCCAACAACTGGACGACACTCAGCTCTGGGGGTATTACTGAATTTTATTCACATATACACAGCTTTTATGCTATCTCCCATGCAAGGGGTTTCACATACAGAAAATGCAAGGGTTTCAATCCCAGGATCCCTTGTGACTGAGAGATAATTGCCTGAGTAAACTGCTCCAATTTAATTATCTCTGAAGCAGAAAAAAAATCCCAAAAATATCCCGTACCACAAAAGTTCCCCAACTATACATAGGAATCCCACAAAAAGTACATTCCCTGATAGCCCTGATTTGAGTGACCAACATATCTAAGAATCACTCAGATCAGTTCGGAAGATCGGGAATGCTATTGTGTGGAATTTTTAAACGGCCAGACACAAGACGCTAGCCCCAAATAGTTCCAGGAGAATAGGTGCCCAGGCCTGTCTCTGTTCGTGAGGTTCCTGTGTGAAAACTATACAAGTGAATCTCTTTCATGATACAAATGCTCCCCCTGTTCGGCACTTTATATATCCCGAACGCCGTTCGTGTAGGTGGTCGGGGACAGGAATGGGCAGCGGCCGACAGTTTACAGGTGTTCGTGTGCCAAGCCGAAAATAGTTCCAGGCACTCGATGACAAAGTACCGTTGCCCTCGTTCAGGAGACAAGATGGCCACCATTCTCCGAGCCACGTGTTTGGTTATACAAAATGGTGGCCACCATTTCCCTTGCAGTTTCGCACTTAAGTGGTTGGTGTTAACGCTTTAATGGGGTACCGGGACTGGTCCTTGTTCGGGAGACAAATGGATTCTGTTCGTACGAAGTCTCCCGAACAGCCAAAGAAGAAACACACGAAATAACAGGGGGGAAGATACGGACAGCCAATATAGGGAATAAAAAGTAGCTTGTAAATGTCTATTCTGCTACAACATCTATGGCAATACAGAATGCATCTGTCATGGTTGCATATATTTATTACCTGTTATGTATTAAATTTAAATATGTGTGTATATATATATGTAATGTTTTTATATTGCATTTTTGTAAAATTTTATCCTATTGTATCAATGCAATGTTTTGTGGACCCAGGACATACTTGAAAACAAGAGAAATCTCAATGTATCCTTCCTGGTAAAATATTTTATAAAGAAAGAAATAAATGTAAAATTTCCATTAAAGGTTTACACTAACTACCATGACCAATTCTTCTTTTAGAAGTGGTCTGGTGTCTGAAGTCTGGAAATACATGCAGAGATACATTCACCTTTGTGCTGGGAGCTAGTTGCACACGTGACTAAAGCAACCTGGGACCCTGTTCTGGACTGTCTAATGCCAATTCTGTGCAAAAATGATTTCCGGTAATTATGTCCGATATTTAAAGTACTGGTCACACACACAGCTGCTCCCGCTCGGCGTGGTAGGAATCTAATCACAAGTCGCTACGTTATAATGAAGTTTGTCAGCCTCTTCTCTAACGTTTTACTAAGAACGTGTTCTTTTATTTGATATGATATTTTTACATATAGGATCGCCAAGGACAAATCTACCCAAACAAGGACGGAAAATAGCTGTAACTTTAGATTTGTCATTTATTTAGAAAGTGGTTTTCTAGGAAAGATAGCTTGTGATATTTTTGATTTAAGACATGCCCCAGAGATGCACTAACAATACATCTACAAGGTTACATATTGAAAACATATACAATATAAATTGTTAAACATTAGCATATATTACAGATAATGATTTATGTTGAAAAACATACTTTCTGCTGTTGGGAATTCCACATCTTTACCACTCTTCACATAGATGACATTAAAGTCATAAAATAATCTATTGGTTATATGCAGTTGAATTATTTTCTGTATAACATTAACGAGTGCAATATGTTTTTTTCCTTATTATCCAGTCATTTATTTTTAGCAATTTAAGCCTGTCTGCCAACTCCCATTTGTCATGCAGAAACATCAATGTAATGCAGATCAAGACGGGAGTGGGAGTCACCAATTAAACGACTCACATCACTGGTGGCGACCATATGGCGGGCCTGTCTGTAAGAGGGGGGAACTTTCTAGAGAAGGGCCAACCCCATGAAAGACTAAAAGGGCCTGTCTGCCTGGCACCCAGCCCGCCGGTCTTTGCGCAGTGTGAGTACATCTAATGATGCCTTCACACTGTTCTGACCGTGGACACTGTTCTAGAACGGGGACGCCAGCAAACTAAATAGGGACGGTGTGACGGGATCCTGAAATTGTGAGTTTTCACTGTAATTGGAACTGTTAGGGGTTTTACAAAAAAAAAAACAGCTCACTTGTAAAGACGTGCTTCAAAACAAACAGGGATGATAGCGAAAGAGAGAAATGCCAAGAATTTAAAGTACATTTTAAATGTTATGGCCAAAATATAACTATTCTCCAAGACAATTTTGTTTTTAATTTGGCCTCACATCTGAAATTCACTGTGAATACAATTCTAACTTTAGTGACAACATATGAGAAGTATCAGGTTTCTGCTCATTGTTATGAGCTCCTGCATAGGTTGGTGCTTTATAAGTTATATAATAATAATAATAATAATAGAGGTCTCTTTCCATGTCTGACAGATATCTCTAAATTGAGTGTAATCCGGGTACAGAAATGCACAGTGTTTAGTTAATATGAAATAACAAGCAAATATGGTTATGGGACAAGTAGAATGAATGAGGAATTTTAAATGGAAATAAAATGGGAGAGGAAGGGGTTACTATTTATTTAATTTAATATTTTCCCTTCATTTTCTTTCAAGAAACCTGAAACATAAATCTTAGTTGTGACTAGGAAATTGTATAAGAATAAGAGGCATCACTTCTCCTCGTCGCTAGTCCAATCCAAGGCTCCGCGTTGGCAATTGATGTGAATGTGCAGAGAGTCACCCATGCACATCCATTGACTCGCATAGGAAAGAGAAATGTTTTTTACCCAGACAGACATAAAGAGGCATTTCCGCAGTAATAGCAGAATTACATTTCCATCAGATGGTCTCATAGAGACCATTGGATTGGTGCTTTGCACTGTTTTGCAAAACATGCACTAGTGGGAAAGCATCGGATAGGCTGAGATCATTGATCTCGATATTCTCAGCCAAGGAGGTGGGACAGCAGCACAGAGACTGGCACTGCATGGGAGAAAAGGTAAGTAAAAGACCTTTTTTTTATTCCCTACAGGTGGCTACCAGAGCACTATAGAGTTAGTAATAACAATTTGTATTCCTAAAGCTATAGTATTCTTTTAACCCAGTGGTTCCCAAACCAATATTCATGGTCCACCAACAACCCATGATTTTTTTTGTTTCCAGTTGTGTTAGTGACAAAACCTGGATTGTTGCTAGGTCGTGAGGACTGGTTTGGGAGTCACTGCTTTAACCCTTAAAGCGAAACATTGCCTTTTCTGCAATATGGCAATGTTTTACCTTGAAGAGTTAAAACTACATGACCACGGCACTACGTCACTTTAAAGGTATTCTCTAGTGCCAGGAAAACAAACCCGTTTTCCTGGCACTAGAGAATCTTTGAGTGCTCCCCAACGTTGCTGATTGGGTCAAAACCCCTTCTGACACCTGAATCCAGCGCCGATGTTACTCGGCGCTGGGTCAGGCTCCGCCCACGCTCCTCCCCCACCAACGTCCACATTAGGGGAGATCTAATGCGCATGCGCGGCAATGGCTGCATGCGCATTGCACCTCTGCATTATTCGGTGCTTTCCTATGGGGAATCCAGCGATACTGGAAGTCCTCAGCATCGTTTAAACCAGTGTTCCCCAACCCAGTTCTCAGGGACCACTAACAGTCCAGGATTTATGCATTTCCCTGCTTTATTCCAATGGAGATACTGAAGACCTGAAGTGGTCTGGGTGCCTACAGTGTCCATTTAAAGTGATTTATTGTCATGGGATGAGGTAATCACTGGTTTTGTTCTAGACTCCAGTTATGGTTACAGTCGGCTGGTATTTGTAAATGAAACAGTCTCGCTGTGTGAGTTTAAATAGTTCTTATCACAGTGTATACACAATATGCTCACCAGGTCTTATCGCTACACAAATCCCCCTGTTATTGTCAATGTTTACTAAATTGGGTTAAAACCTCAGACTACACTTGGATTTACTCAGGCCTAGTTTCGTTTGCTACGGAATAAGATATACAGCAGACACAGGAATAAAACTGGCACATACACAGAGGTAAACCACATAACCACGGGTTTATTTTTTTAAGTTTCCTCTAGAAACCAACCACAAGCTGATGATTTACGTCTGTCTGGCATGAAAACAATCGACTGATCAATCCTGCAGAGCTTTTTATCTGATGATGATCCAATGTACCCTTCAGGCCAGACCATGTATCTTCTTTGGGAACTCACAGCATTTATCTTACAGAAAGGATTCCATAACATAAAATCAGCAGACTCCTCACCTAATATCGTAGGATTCACAGAACCCATTATGACATTAGGTATTCATGTTATTTGGTTTCAGAGATCAATTTGATTGACTACAACTCCCAGTCTATAAGGTCTGTCAGTGCCACCCCATCAAAAATAACATAATGCTCCATCACGGCTCTAGCAGTGTGGGGCCACATGTCCTGCAGACAATATACTGACTCAAACAGGGTGTACTACTACCTATCTGCCCCAGACCCAAGTTACATGACCTGAAATTTTCCAAATTGTGTTACTTCTTGCTCCCTTTCCCTTTTCACCATCGGGTCTCACATCCCTCTCTAATGCCCATGTTACTTATTCTTTTCTACTACCCTTCATTGAACAGCTCTACTGCACGGGTCTATAGCCTTGGACCTGACACAGCCTTGTGATACCATGATAGCTTCTTCGGTGTCCACCCACAAGATGGTTCTGAAATTATCAAGTTAGATGGGGCTAATTTATTAAAAGGTTACTCACACAAACAGTGATATTGAGGTGAGAGGGCTCAGAAAATTGAGGGAGAGTCGAAGGAGACATCCATTCTTTGCCTGCAGGGGAGAAGCTCAATATGTTTGTTGCCAGCGTGTAGTGTGTTCTGACTAGAGGTGTATTTTATGCACAGAAATAACATTTGCCTAAGTCACGTGTGCCGGGTATGTTACTAGCAGGGCCGGATTAACATAAGGGCTGATGGACCTGCAGCTCCAGGCCCATGCCCATAGAATTGGCCCACTGATTAAAAAACAAACATATTACTACTCTTCACATGCTCTTGTTTATGTATGGAAACTTAAAAGGGATGTAGGGGAACAAAACTTGTGTGGACTGCCTGACAATAAAATTAGTTAAGGTAAAGCTGACTTTGCTGCTATAGTCTCTCTAACACTGTGGCATGTTCTCTTTCTTCTACACTCACTACATACCCCTATTCTCTGTCCCATAATGTATAACAGGAGCTTCTCCCTGCTAGTAAGAAGGTTAGTAGAGGAGTGGACAAGTGAGTCCTTAGAAAGCCCGGAGCGAACGCATCATTAGACGCATTTATGTACACCTCAGGGTGCTATCTGCATGGTATGCCCTTTGTTGGTTGTCCTGCATGATTGGCAGGCAGTCTGACATGCGTTCACGCCAGGCTGACCATCTAATTTGTGCAGACACGCCCCATTTTTGGGCATGTTTGTCCCTTTGGGAGGTTCTAGTTACATGATTCACATCACTGACCCACTTACTAGGGACTAATTAAAGTATTTAGAAAAATTGGGCAGTCTAGATGGGCTGAATGGAATGGTGCTTATCTGCCGTCACATTCTATGTTTCTGTGTTTCGTTTACCCCACACACCGAAATCCTGCTTCACCAGACACTGCTGTTATGGGGTATGGATTTACTTGAAAGATGAAAATTGTATCATGATATACTACACATACAGAGTCCAGGCACCATGACCACTTCAAATTAGTGCACTGGTCATGGTGCTTAAAGTAACACTTTAACGTTCCGGAGATTTAACAAAAATTAAAAACGTAACTTTAAGCAACAATAACATCTGGATTATAGAGGAGCATGGAATTTTCTCATATCTGTCATTCTGAACATTATTGTAAATTCATATTTTAATTCAACTCCTCTCAATGTTTAATGTATAAACTTCAGCGTGCTCAGACAGTGGTTTAGGAAAATAATACCATATTGTATGCCAAGCTAACATGAAGATTCCGATCTGCATGTCAGGGAGATAAACGGGAAACATTAGACTTCTACCCAGCCGTAACAAAGACGGTTAGCTATTCTGTAACAATGACACACTGTGAGATTTCACCAGATAAAATCAATCAAATAAATCCAATTAGGTGATGTTTTTGAATGATGCAAAACTGTTACTAAGCATTTAATGATAGGGTTAGTCCAATCAGTTTTGGCACAAAGTTCTTTTTATTTATATTACTAATAGATCCCTTCCCTTAAAACCTGTAAGAAAAGTTTTAAAACTTACCTGGACTCCAGCAGTGGATGAACCTCCCTGCGCTGATCTCCCCTCCTTGTCCAACGTCATTGCTATTCTCGCGCAGGAAGTTTCCAACAAAACACAGAAAAAACAAACAAAAAAAAAACGCTGCAATTTATTTGAATTGTGGGAGGGACCGCACAGAAGGTGGGAGGCAGGGAAGAGTGAGCCTGCAAGAGAGAAGATTATTACGTCTGAAACCATCATGCAGACGACAGACGTAAAATATGCACAGAATTTACATTTGGCAGTCTGGAACAGAGTTCAGGGTTGCCAAATACACGTATGCTGGTGATGAAACTAGCCCCTGGCACACGTGTAAATATCTCTGTATGTGCAACGTCCTAAGCAGAAATGCAGCACATCCAGAGTCCTACCACCATAAGCACTTCAAATCACTGAAATGGTCATGGTGGTTGCAGTACCACTGGAGGACACAGTCTGTTTAGAGCATTTAAATAGTATTGAGTAGTGCTAGTTAGTTCCACAAATTGATTTAAAGGGACACTATTGTCACCAGAACAACTACAGCTTAATGTATTTGTTCTAGTGAGTATAATCATTGCCTCCAGGCATTTTCATGCAAACACTGCCTTTTCACAGATGGCCACAGGAGGTGCTTCCTGGGGCAGTGCTGCACAGTGATGCTCTGCATGGAGACGCTGAATTTTCCTAATAGAGATGCATTGATTTAATGCATCTCTATGAGGAGGTGCTAATTGGCCAAAACAGATTTGTCCCCACCCCCATCCTGCCTCCTTGAAGGTTCCAACCAATAGGAAAGCATAGGATTGCCTTAAATTCTGATGATGTCACCAATGAGGCGGATCGGGGGCAGGGCCAGCGTCGGCACTGGAAATAAGGTGAGTTTTAAACTTTTCTAAGGGGGGGGGGGGGCAAGCCTAGCACCTTAATGGTGGTTTTTACACTATTTTTGTGTTCCTGACCATATAGTGTTCCTTTAATCTCGTTTTTTATGCTAATTGTTCTAAGTCTGCTAACATTTGAGGTAAACTTCTTCCTTCACACAGCCAAATAATATGGCTTGATCTGATTTAATAAACTGTGATTCTACATAGGTTTTAGAACACATTCAGACAGAAGAAAGCAAAGGCAAATGCCTCATTAATAAAAAAGAAATGCCAATTCTGCTCCTGTGAATCTTTTATTTACATACAACCAGATTTTATACTTTATTTAAAGGAAATTTAAACATGTATTTCTAACGCTAAAGTGTCTCAGTAACTATTTCAATGTTTTGGTAGAAATCCTTGCTATATGGTAAATCACAGATATTTGTGTACATATAGAACAGACACTAATCTACATTCTAGAAATCTAACATTTTCCTTCCAAGGTTTATTGAATAAAATGCGATGGACGGATACAAAATTTTAAATGAGGGAACCCAGAACCTGTTGTCCGCCTTCTTCAGTCTGGATTCCGCTCCCTTCACTCCACAGAGACTGCTCTGATTCAGGTTATAAATGATCTTTTTGCAGCTAAACCCAAAGGTCACTACTCCATACTAATTCTTCTTGACCTCTCTGCTGCTGTTGATCATGACCTCCTTCTCCTAACTCTTCAATCTCTTGCTTTCTTTGATAGAGCCCTCTCATGCTTCTCCAATCTCTCCCAACACTCCTTTAGTGTCTCTTTTTTCAATTATGCCTC
>OW240914.1:16794211-16842989 GCA_933207985.1 Pelobates cultripes
CTCTCCTCGTCCTGTCTGTCAGAGTCCCTGAAGGTTCAGTTATCGGTCCCCTTTTGTTCTCTCTCTATACTGCCTCTCCTGGCAAACTCATTAATTCATTTGGATTCCACTACCACCTGTACGACCCCCAGATATATCTCTCCTCCCCTGCTGTCCTACAACGTGTCACCAATTGCCTTTCTTCTATCTCTGATTGGATGTCCTCCTGCTTTCTGAAACTCAATCTCTCTAAAACAGAGTTTTGTTTTTTTCCATCTCATAACACTGATCCCCCTCCTTCACTCTCCCTGTAGGTTGATGGTACCTGCCTCACCCCATCCTTTCAAGCTCACTGTCTTGGTGTAATTTTTTATCCTGACCTCAACCTTTGCACCTCATGTCCAGTATGTTGCTAAAACTTGTCAATTCCAACTTAAAAACATTGCCCGCATACGCCACTTTCTTACGCAAGATGCTGACAAGGAGCTTGTTCATGCGCTAGTAATCTCTTGCATGGATAACTGTAATTATCTCGTAATTGGTCTCCCCAGAAGCCGTACTGCCCCCCTATAATCTGCGGTGAATGCTGGTTCCAGGCGGATCTTTCTCTCCTGTCGCTCCTCTCACACTTCACCCCTGCCGATCCTTACACTGACTTCCTGTCCCCTACAGGTGTCAATTCAAAATACTAACCCTTACCTATAAAGCTCAAACCAACTCTAGACCCCCTTACATTTCTTCACTTATTCATAGGTATGCCCCCTCTCGGTCTCTCCGCTCTACTGGTGACCTTCTCCTGTTTACAATTTGCAGTAAGTGTGCGAACAGCAGATTATGCTAGCTTTAGTATACCTATGATTTTATGATTATCTAGGACTTTGTTTCTTCCCCATTATTTTTTTTTTTCTGTCTTTTGTTCTGGTTGTCGCAGCTTGAAAGAGGAAATGATGTATGGGAAGGGGAGTTTTATAGTACTTAACTTTTCATTGATTAGTTGTTTTTTCTGTGCTGCTGTGGAGTTCTAATAAAGAGAGACTTAAGCAAATACTCGCCTCCTGTCATTAATAAAATTAAGATTATAGGTACACTAAAGCTAGCATAATCTACAATTTTATAACATGAGAGGAGGCTTCGTATTTGCTGTTTTAACGCTCAGCCAACATATCCAACGCTGTTTGTTTCGCTGGTACCTATTCTGGGAGATACCAGAGCAATCCTAAATGGACTTTCCAACTGCGATAAGTGACAGTAGACGGATCGATGAAGAAGCCAGTTGTAGAGGCACCTCAAAATACGGGAAAACACCATCCACTGTTAGATCCATTGTACGAGGGGTTGTGACCTGTTTCCTAACAGCCGGTTCCTCCGATCGTGCCCGGGTCACCAACCTCAAGTAATGCGTCTAAGTCTACCACCAATTCCGTAACAGAACCGAGTTGGGTCTTTACGTTACCTCATGACCTACCCGGTGAGGGATCTCCTCCGAGAATGAAATTATTATGCAGATAAGAGTGCGGTCACAACTAGCCGTATCCTAAGTGACTCCAGTACAGTACTCCAAATGGACTGTGTAATCCGCGACTGCGGTAGAGAAGGAACTCCCAAAGGACCACCAATCAGAGTTCCAAACCGAACTTGTGTAGTGAAACGGTGGTTGACTACTCTGGGGGATTGTGGATCCTGGAAATATCCAAAAGGAGTGGAACATAAACAAGGATTGAGATTTCCATCCAGATATACCATCGTCGAGGATTGATAAGTGGTCCAGATCCAATGGTAAGTGGGACCTGTATAACAAAGGAGAATCCTCACGTGCTGTAGTGAGAGAATGAAATAATCCGATTTCTCGTTTGTACGATCCTGATCCATGCCCGACCTGTCAAATTCGTGTAGGAGTTCATGGTCTGCATGCCACCTACAAGACAGGGTATAACATAGTGAGACCTTTAGGTCCCTGTACTCCAAACTGTCCAGGCACGTATCTCCAAGAGTAGGCCTTAGGCCAAGGGATCCGGGAAAGTGAATTCGAGAACCGAAGTCAAGGCATCCCTATAGAGGAATACCTACCTTCTTAGCCTGGAGTCCCACAAACTCATAGCATTCTCTAACACGCAGGCAAGACGTAAAGTCCCTTCACTCACGACAGAGAGCAGATATAGCGAAAAAACAAGGGTTTAGCTTCAACCGTCCGAAGTAGGGGTTGTACAGTTTGAGAACGGCGGCAGCCATATCCGAGCCTGCTACACATCCTGAGTAGAACTCCAGCGGTAGGTTGCGTCCCGACTTGAGACGTCTGTGTAGGAACCGGGGACACATAGGGTTCCCCCATGGAGTCCAAGTAGGTCTCCTTGATGGTAGTTGAATAAGTGGGTAGCGCAAACTCAAAACCAAGACAGTTCCTGTGAAGGATTCAGAGTATTTGAATCATGTACTCCAGCCATGTTCTCAGAGGAGTAGAGGCAGTCCTGTAGTCTTATCCCAAGATTGTTATTGACCAGGGAAACCAAGTCAACTGAGGACTCCGGTGTTTCCATGCGATCCCTGCGTACGGTGTACCTGCAGACCGGGTTTTGGGCCTTCCCCAGTCTTGTTACCCGAGCAAGGCAGTGCACGTTTGCTCTATGAAGGCCTCATGATCTCATGTCACCTTGACATGGGAAAAACTGTCTGCGCAGTTTGTTCGCAACGGTCTGCCTAACCTAGACAGAGTGCGATTGCTTGTTAGATATAGCGCAGAATATACCAAAAATCTGCACTCTTGTAATAACTGAGGTTCATCTGTTAGCCGTACCGTCTCCAGGAGTACCTCCAATAGGAAAGTATAGGGTCACCAACAAAAATGGGCCAATCCTGGGAGCTGAACCCAAAATGGTTGGTTCAAACAGCCCCCATACTGTCCCATAAAGTCCCCAGGGAGTGAGTAAACAAAGCGGGGAATCTCCCCTAGTAATACCTCCGAGAGTATTTCTTGCGAGGGGAACAGTGGCCCGGATCCAGTGGATCCATTATAGGAGGTGAAATAGGAATTTAGTCTAAACACGTATACCCTGCATGAACAGACAGCCCTCTACAACAAAATCGGTAGTATGGTCCTTAGATCTAATGTAGGGGTTCTCTCCCCATGCCCAGTCGTTGTGAAGCATAGTCTCCCTTGCATACCGGCAAAGTACTATACCCCTATACCAGAGCTGAAGCGTCAGCGATAAGCTCGGTATGTGGTACACATCTCCATATTGGAATTGAATGCAGGAAGGACGCCCCTCTATGTAGTCATCGTTGTCCTGTACAGGTACAAGCCTGTGTGACGAAACAAAGGGATGGCACCGTAGTGCGTTGAGTGTATGAGAGAGCCGCACTCTCTAATAATGTAACCGAACTCCGTGTCAGCAGCAGGTTGATAGTATGAGCGGGCCGTACCCATTAATAACAAAATTAGTGTCTACATCCGTGTCCGGTTCTTTTGTATGAGAGTGGGTCACACTCAAAACCTGTCCTCTGTATCCATCTCAGTATCGGGCTGAAGTTGATAGGGCCGCGGCCTCTAATATGGAGTCAGTGTCCGGTTTAGTAAATGAGAGGGATCGCTCTCTACTCGTGTAAATAAATAACAGTCTCGGGCCGAGGTGATGGAGGGCCGCACCCTCTTGTAATCCAAACTAGAGTCCATATCGAACTCGGGCTGGGTGAATGCGGGGTACACCTTTAATAATATCAGCGTAGGACTGAGGTCCTGAGGAGGGTCCCTCTCTAACCAGAGATCTCTCTCTGAGTCACTCCCTGAGAGGTGGGATCAAATGGGAATAAACCAGACCAATGGTAGACGGCGTAGTATTTAACCTTGGGCCGTGCCCATCTGCAATGACCGAAAAGGGATGCTGAGAGAATGCAACCTCTGGAAAGAAATGGCATCTACCAATGGGCCGCCCAGATCCTGCGCGTGCGGGATCCAGGATGACCGCCGGTAGTTTGGGGAAACGCTGGAGACGTTCTCCACGATCCACAATAGCCCGGGAAGTCGAGGGGCCAAGTCAGGCCTCTCGACGGCCTGAGTGACAGGAGACGAGAAGACATGAAAACAGAGAAACGACAAACCAAAGGATACGATACAGGAAATATGTACCTTGGGAAAAAACGGACAGGAAAGTAAACAACCGGTAAACCGGTCTGAAAGGGGACAAGAACCAAGCAAGACGTAGAAATAACTATCCAGACCCAAATTGGATACTGGATATGCAGCTAAAGGCAAGGGATTACCGTGATCCCCTGTTGGCGTCTGAGCCCTGGTCCTTGTATGTGCATCAGAGCGGAATTGGAGATGTGCTACCGCTGGGTTGGAGCAAACTGAGGTTGTCCGCCCGGTAACTTAGTAGAAGCTTTGCCCCTCAGGGCATGATGTTTAGGGCCTTCACCCTTACAATCATATTAATGTGCATGTATACCGGTGTCACCTCTGGGAATATGGCAGCCGTGACAATAGTGGGTACTGGGCTTTCCATTATTAATATTCCACCAGTCCTGCAGCCAAAGGCTAACGTCAGCCTATCATTAGGGCACAGACGGAGTTGACCAAACAAATGGGCACAGACAGAGAAGGCCAATCCAATGGGGATAGCAGGCCAGTCAATGGGGCACAGGCATAGCAGGCCAGTCATTGGGGCACAGGCATAGCAGGCCAGTCATTGGGGCACAGGCATAGCATGCCAGTCAACGGGGCACAGACACAGCAGGCCAATCAATGGAGCACAGACATAGCAGGCCAATCAATGGGGCACGGACAAAGCCGTCCACTCGCAGGAGTTGTGTTCTGCCAGCAGCAGGGGAAAAAACTGCGTGGGTAGAGCCCCCTTTATATAATTATATAATCTTGGGGGTAATTGGGTGCACAACCCCCTGAAATACTAAACCTTCATGGTAGTGTGAAAGTGTGCTAAGACACTTAAATAGGAATTCTGGCAGTCCCCTAACCGCCCTGCAGGCACTGTTCACTGGAGTATCCATGTTGTAAAAAACCCAGTGTAGTACAGATTAAATAGTACCCAAATTGCATCCCAACCTAGTTTCTTGAGCATAATACTTAAGAATGGTTGCTATGGTGACTGGTTTGGGTAAAATCGGATGCAGGGTCAAGGAAAATCTATAACCGCCTGATACGGTTACATGAAAACTGTCCCAACAGTATGTAGTATGATTTAATGTAAAAAAAAATGGTGACACAAGTAACTGCTTGCTTTAACCCCTTAAGGACCAAATTTCTGGAATAAAAGGGAATTATGACATGTCACACATGTCATATGTCCTTAAGGGGTTAAACACAAAGGAAAGCAAATACAGAAAAAACGAAAACACTCAATAAGAAAATTGAAAGACTAAGCTGTAAACTTATGACAGCCAAGTATGAGGATATATGCATTGATTTTTAGTTACCAAAAAGTTGAGTGTCTACTAAGCTTTACTTACTGTAGGTACAAATAAAGTACGAATGCCTATTAAGGCAGAATAGTAACACAAAGTCAGGTAGTAGCCTGACTTCCATCAGGGTAAAACAACCCGTACGCAGATCTCCATAGAGGCATGCACAGCCGGGGAAGGGGTCGGAGGGGGTGAGACTGTCAACCTCCAGCCGACCCCAGGCGGCACAAATACAGCCCGCCATAGAGGGGCAAAAGGAACATAGAAAAAGGAAAATAGAGTATCTGGGGGATAGCAAAAGGGGTAGAAAACACAAATCCATGCACAAACATATATAAGAAATATAGATAGCTGACAAAGCAATTACAAAGATGGATATCAGATAAGAAAGCAGGTAGATGATTAATACGGTATTTGCCATTAAATGACATGCACACCTTACAGTGAGGCATGCCATGTGTGTAGGAATAATGCTACAGAAAATTATTATTAAGTTCCCAGACAGATAAATCTAAATTACTGCAAATAAACAAATCAATCCCAAAGCCACCCACTATAAGCAGGAGGCAGTGGTACTCTGACCTGTACTGATGCGGAGCAGCAAAGAAAGAGGTAATGATGTATGGGGAGGGGAGTTTTATAGTACTTAACTTTTTTCTGATTGGTTGTTTTTCTGTGCTGCTGTGGAGGTCTAGTAAAGAGAGACTTAAGCAAATACGAAGCCTCCTGTCATGTTATAAAATTCACAACTTCTCATCGGCAACTCCTTTCCTTTGCAACAGCCTGCCTAGCCCTGTCAGACTCTCCCCTTATCTTCAATCATTTAAGAAGTCTCTCAAAACCCATCTTTTCAGGAATGCTTATGGCTTCCAAGAGTAACTTCTATCTCTCAAACCTTGCTCTTGTTCTCTCCTAAAGGGCCACACTCCTCTGTCACCTCCACTTCTACTTTCCCACCATGTCTATTTGCTGTCTCTCTCAATATCCTTCCTGTTTTGTTTTCTATTACCCCACCTCCTCTAGACTGTAAGCTTGTTTGCACAGGGTCCACAGCTACCTATTGTTTCTGTTACACTTTGTTATTGTCTCATTTGGTAAATTCACCTTTTATTGCAAAACGCTGCGGAACAAGCTGGCACCTTATAAATAACAATAATAATAATGTCATTTTTTTCATGGATAACAATGTTGCAGATAGCATGTATGAAATAATAAACTGGATGGGATTTATGTGATGGGTGCTATATCTCCCATGAAAACAGTGAGGAGGGCCAGGATTGGTTAAGAAAATTAAGTTGTGTTTGTTTGGTATCTGTAGTCTTTTAACATACTTGTATATTTTTAATATGGAATTAAAAAAATAGGGCATTTAAAGTCTGGACTTCACAATGCAGTTGCCCACCAACCAAACACTGAACCTCTGCTCATCTAAAGAGCTGCGTAATATGTTGGTGCTTTAAATTCTAGTAATAATAATATAAAACTGAGCCCCAAGGATTTACAGTTCACCATTAACATTGAATCATACAGCATGGGGCTGATATATTGATCAGACCTTATTATTTTAAGGTTTTGATACCTTGCAAAGTCTAATAATCGAAGCCAGTGGTTCACAACCTAATGCCCAAGTACCCCCTAACAGTACAGGATTTATGGATTGCCCAGTTGAGCCTAAGATGTTTACTTGAGGACTGGGTTGGGAACCCCTGCTCTAAGCGATTGTATCATTAACTCTTTAAAGACGGAGTAATTCATAATTTATGTAAAGCACCCTGCATAGGGGTCCTAAAGGAGAAATGGCAGAAATACTTGATAATGAAAAACTGATAATGAATATACTAATAATGTTGATTATCAAATCTCAGGTGACGCTGAGGATCTGTAAACTGAGCAAATACTAAATCTTTCTTTTATATTATTAGGGAAAGAAAAAAATATTTAGTTCACAGTACAAAAGGTACGTGGTGCGTACAAGCAACGAGCAATTTTTAATGGCTTATTTCAATTACAGTCTGGGCGTAGACAATTCTGGGGAAAAAGTTGGCTCAATAATTAACATTACTGTTAATTTTCTCTTGGACTTTGGCTCAAGGCCTGATAATGACCTCAGTCCAGGTATTTGCCAAACAGCTTCCTTTGTTAGATGAAAAATAATATGCTGAATTCTCCCCCTGCCAAATGAGATGTCAACAGCACAAGGAAACATGGGAGGGAATGGGGAGCGTGAAACTGGAAGCTCTAGGTTAAACTGGGCCTATTTGCTTGAATGCGTTGACATTTCCAGGCCTTTGATCTGATAAGTGTGGTTTGGGACCAGTCCAGCCAAAACATTTTCAGATCCGGTTGAGGTGGAAGAGTGTGATAGACCTATTGTCTTGTGACTCAGTGGCCTTACCATCACAAGACAACATGGTAACGAACGGAAGAGTCAACTCATTTTTAAAGGACAGAAATGGGCCTGTCCCTCTGGCACAGAAATTAGTCTATTAAAGGTACACTCCGGGCACCAATTCAACTTAAATGCATTTGACAAATGTTTGTTTTATTAACATGCTGTCTTTTTAACATGCTTAAATCTTTATAGTTTTTAC
Source organism: Pelobates cultripes (assembly GCA_933207985.1). NCBI lineage: Eukaryota > Metazoa > Chordata > Amphibia > Anura > Pelobatidae > Pelobates > Pelobates cultripes. The sequence goes on from OW240914.1 coordinate 16,802,191, forward strand.
ACAATAAAATAATATTTTTATTAGTATTAATAATATTTTGCAAAATGCTTCACCATAAGCCTATCTCCTTAGACACTGTCCCCTCTTGCCGAAATTCAGAAGGAGCTAAGAGTCTGTCCCTCCTCCTTCAAGATGACACGAGTGACAGACAGAAGGCGCTATAAGTCTGTACCTACCCCTGCAGGATGACACAGACAGAAGGAGCTATGAGTCTGTCCCTCCACCTGTAGAGTGACACAGACAGAAGGAGCTATGAGTCTGTCCCTCCCCCTGCAGGGTGACACAGACGGGCGTAGCTCGGAGTCTGTATCTCCCCCTGCAGGGTGACAAAGACAGAGCTATAAATGACATTTGTTTAAACAAATTTACAGTGGTTTGAACGCACAAGTTAATAAGTTATATTACTCATATTGAGTATATAGAATTATTTGTGGAGCATCTGAAGACCCTTACTCTCAATAAACAAGAGTTAAAAGGGATGCTAGAGCCACCAAAACAACTTTAGCTTAATGAAGCAGTTTGGGTGTATTGGTCAGGAAAGGGTACAGGGAAGCAGTGCCTTCTGGGTGTCCTCAAACTCATATGGTGGTAAGTATGGAAATTATGAGGACCAAAAAAAAGCAGAATATAATGTAGTATATTCTATATGTGGTGAGGTAAAATAAGAAAAATGCCACTTACAATATTCTGGAGCTTATATTCAGCTCCAGATATATGCTCCTGGGCGGTATGGTCCCCGCCTGTGGATATGTCGCTCAGCCTGGACCCTTGCAGATGGTAGGACAGGGTCAAGCGTTCACGGGTATTATCCTCCAAATTGAGGTGTCACAAATATTCACCAAGTACATAAAACGAGAATAAAAACAGATAAATAGTACTTTCTGTTTTGTTATATAAAAGCAAAATAAAACAAAGTAGACTCACAAAAGGAGAGCAAAAATTAGGTTTTTGCTCAATCATGTGTAGGATTGAAAAAGCCCCTTTGGGTGAAACACATTAGTGTTTTTAGGTTATTGGTTTTATTATCTGTTTTAAATAAAACTAGTTTTTTTACCTTACCTTCCTGATTTTTTTAAGATTTTATCCGGGGGAGCCACAGTTTCTACCTCCTAGGGGGAGCTACACAGGATCGAGCAAAAATTTTAATTTTTGCTCTCATTTTGTGAGCATACCTCCTTTTATAACAACAAAACAGAAAGCACTATTTTTCTGTCTTTATTCTCATTTTATGTACTTGGTGAATATCTGTGACACTCCAAGTTGGAGGGAAATACCTAAGGAACGCCTGACCCTGACCTACCATCTACAAGGATCCAAGCTGGGCGGGGATCATACTGCCCAGGAGCATATATCTGGAGCTGAATGTAAGGCTCCAGAAAATTGTAGGTGACATTTTTCTTATTTTACCTCACCACATATAGAATATACTACACTATATTCTGTTTTTTGGTCCTCATATTTTCCATACGAGTTTGAGGACACCCAGAAGGCACTGCTTTCCTGATCTATACCTAGGTAATGCCAGATAGAAGAGACTGGTTTGGGAAGTACCAGCTGCCATACCCGGATCTGACAAGCGCTAGGAAATTACCATCGCACAAGTTTGGGTGTATTGATCATGCCACTGCAGTTTCACTGCTCAATTCTCTGCCATTTAGGAGTTAAATCCCTTTGTTTATGAACCCTAGTCACACCTCCCAGCATGTAACTTACACAGCCTTCCTAAACACTTTGTGCAAAGTGAGATCTAATGGTTAGACTTCTTTTATTACACAGTCTGTTTAATTTTGCATCGCCTACTCTGTTAATAGCATGCTAGACCTTGCAGGAGCATCCTCTGTGTGATTAAAGTTTCATTTACAAGCATGAGATAAAAACTTCTAAAGTTAACAGCTGCATAAACCGAAACAAAAGTGATTTAACTCCTAAATGGCAGAGAGTTGAACAGTGAGACTTCAGAGCCATGATATATACACTAAAACTACTCAATTAAGCTAAAGTTGTTTTGGTGACTATAGAGTCCCTTTAATACACACAACCTACTTGTGGACCAATACACATTGTGAACATACACATTTTTCTGAAGACTTGACTAAATTACCCACAATGTACAAAACCCAAATTATATAATCAAACCATGCAAACATTAAAACACAGCTTCATATTTTACCCAGCAACTGGATACTTACCTGCACCCTGCCCCCCCACCCCCAAAAGCACAGCATTATACCCCAAACATCTATTGTAACCCAACATCATGCCAGCCACCCTAACCGCCAGAACCATTTCCTTACACTCTCTGCACACCTAAATATCCACTTACTCCTGTACACCCCAACATCCACACTCACTTCTAGTATAGTACCCTCCCCATACACCTGGCTACTTACCTGCACCCTGCCCCCCCACCCCCGAAAGCACAGCATTATACCCCAAACATCTATTGTAACCCAACATCATGCCAGCCACCCTAACCGCCAGAACCATTTCCTTACACTCTCTGCACACCTAAATATCCACTTACTCCTATACACCCCAACATCCACACTCACTTCTAGTATAGTACCCTCCCCATACACCTGGCTACTTACCTGCACCCTGCCCTCCCACCCCCGAAAGCACAGCATTATACCCCAAACATCTATTGTAACCCAACATCATGCCAGCCACCCTAACCGCCAGAACCATTTCCTTACACTCTCTGCACACCTAAATATCCACTTACTCCTATACACCCCAACATCCACACTCACTTCTAGAATAGTACCTTCCCCATACACCTGGCTACAAACTTAAACAGTCACTATACAACTCAATATTCTGTTACACTATCACACTGCACCTGTTCCATCCAATAACCAGCTAAACAGAGAGGGACTCTAAATAGTCAAAACCCAAGGAAATGGTTAATATTTAATTACTCTTATAATTATCTTTTTGCAACATTTATCCGAAGATAATATCATTACCCAAGTACCTGTAACATCGTTAACGCTAGAATAATGGTAGATGCCAGATATAAACAAATGTAAAATACATGTTCTTAGAATAAACATTTTATTTCATTAGCTATTATTTAAAAACATTTAACAATGAAAAAAATTAATTGAAAACCAAAAATAAAAATTAATTAAATATAGGCTCTAAGTTACTGCAGTAACATGCTTCTATTACTCTGGAGATATTGGCCATCACTTGGCACTACGTAATTCTAGAAGTTGTACATATTTACACATACATTTAGATTATATTTATATTCCATGGTCTTTAGTGACTATATTAGAACTCCTATGGCAGAGATCATATGAAAAGCAATATGATTAATCAACATAGACTGTGGGTCTGAGAGCTGGTCGACGGGTCACCAAAAGGTATTCACCAGGCAGGGAGGGCATTTATCTCCTAACATTGTTATTTTTGGGTCGACGAACCATTTTAGAACCAATTCACATGTTTAATCTGGGACAACCTCATGACCATCCACCTTCTTTTATCCTGATGCAGCAAAAATGGTGAAGATGCTTAGCTGATTAGAGTGGGACACTGTGAGCCTAGAATATTGCACCTTTTCACAATATTCTAATTTACTGATGGGGTTTGGGGTTTTCATGAGCTGTAAGCCATAATCATCGCACTTATGACAAATCACAGCTTGAACTATCTTGCTTTGCATGTAATGCGTCTATCTCATATATTAGTTTCCCCTTTTACGTTGCATTACTGAAATAAATGAACTTTTGCACGATGTTCTAAGTTTTCGAGTATCACCTGTATATAAAAGGTTTTTGTCAAAAATTAAAACCCCAAAAATCCTACGTAGTTCATGAAGTCAGATTTTAAGAGAATCTTATTCATGAAACAACAAAAAAAAAAAAACACAACAAAAAAACATTTTTTTTCAGAATTTCCTGCAACACCAATAAAGTTTTTACCAGGAAGGAAACATTAAGCTTTTGCTAGTTCCATACACTTCCATACACATCCTGGACCTTTGATGTAATTACCCAGCTTATTGGTTGCAGAGTAACAAAATGAGGAGTTATCCCTGGGATCCAGCCTGCACTGAATTGGCAAAAGAGACTACTGAGTTCTTACTACGGAAAGCAAGTTTTTTACTGTAATTCTCAAAATATTAAAAGGTGGAAAGGGTAATTTGAATTAGGGACTCAATGCTTGTGATTCATGGCAAGAAAATAACTCTTACCCAAAACATCAGTGTACTTAGAAGGGACATGCATCACTTGACAGTTATTTTTGTTTAAACCCGCAAACGCTTTTAAACAGCACTACCAAAATAAAGCAAGCAAAAGTTTGCAAAGTATGTAATAAACATTCATAAACTTAGTATAAACTTGGTCAGAATGCATTGCTGGGCACCCCTTTCAGCTAGGAGAGTTTGTTCTGCCTCCTACCCACCCATCTCAGTTTCTACTGACAGAAACAGGGCATCTTCGTGCAACAACAGGTACGAGAAACCTGACACCGGTGCCCGCTCTGCACGATCACGCTGATCAGACTCATCATCTTCACCCGCTATCAGGGTGTTTCAATGATCCAACTGCGGATGTGTATATCTATCTGTCAGGCATACCCGTTTAGCACGTTTCCAGCATTCCTAGGGACAAGACACTGATTGGTTAGATCAGTGTCCCCCTGGAGTGGGTGAAGCATAAGAAAGAAGTAGCAGGCAATATGTATCATGGTTTTTTTTGCAATGGGGGAGGGGATTAAATATGCCCAAAAATCTCTGCAAATGCCACCCAGCGAAAAAAAAAAATATATAGTAAAATATATTGCAGTCTACAGCTCTGCTGGCAGTATGGCCAGGAAAACGTATTTACCAAAATGTAATATATTACGTATTATATAAACATATCTGGTAATTAATAATACAACAGCTCATTCAATGAAAAAAGATATAGCATTCAGTATAGTCTAAAAACACATATAAATGCAATATAAAAACAATATTGTAAGTAGAAAACATAGAGAAAGTGTAAAATAGAGTTTTATCCCTTTCTTCAAAATTTAAATGTCAATCAAGGAGCCAAAAAGCTGAACAGTCTGCATGAAAATTAAATAAAAATATATATTAAAAAAAACAAAAAAAACACAGAAAACAAATAAACTAATAACTGAAAACTAAAGAAACTCTATAAAACAAAACGCCAATAAATAGAAATACCGAATTAGGATATTTGTATTGAATAAATCAGATGAAAATCACTCAAATTTCAATGGTGGCTTGTTAGAAAAAGATTAAATGTTACAGAACGGAGATAATTATTTTCATTAAACCATAAAATGAGCTAATTTTGAGTAGTTTAAATAACAGAAGCATCATATTTTTATTTCTCTTTAAATTAAGGAAAATGTTATTTTGGGTTACAGGGTTCAACTGTGCAAAATAAGGCAAAACATTGGGAGGTGGGGGGACGTCAAATACATTTATTTGGATTTGGAAATAGCCAAACCGATGAGGCCAGCTAGTCCAGCAACTCCAAGAGCCATCCCGCCGACAATAGCCATACCAACGAGTCCATCTAAAAAAAACAAAAAACAACAAAATCAAGAGTTAAAATAGTTTATAATCATGTGAAGTATCTAATGCCTTACAAACTGGTAGAGGATTTGGTCTATATTTTGCATGTCCCTTACCAGAATGCTAAAGTTCCAGCATTACAAATTAAAACCTGGAGTGTTCAGTAACTAGTTTGCATTGACTGTGATAAAGGTTTATAGTTATGTCTGTAAGTGTGGAGGGAGGGGAGGGTGACCACAGTAAAGGTGTATAGCCATGACAGAGTCAGTTTAAGAGACTCTCCAGATTGTCTAGGATGGAAATGGTACGGGAGAGAACTATTAACACAAAGTGCCACCGACAACAAACAAGAACGGGGACCCCGAGCAGGTAGAGTGTTAGTGAGTTTTTTTCCCCACTGTGGAAAATTCAACAGCAAAACCATTCTGAATGATGAAACAGATATGAATTTAATACAGAGGTCAATGCTTTGTAAGGTTCTGACGGCAATACGTGCACACGTTTCATCGCTCACCTTTCTGCATGGTTTTTTCAATTATTTTCTCCAATTCCCTGGCCTGCGAGTTCTTTGGTTCTTTCTTAAGAAGAGTTCGGACGTATTTCAGAGCTTCTTCATACTCCTGGGAAGGTCAGTAGAGAGGAGAGTAAGCATTGCATACAGAGTGCATAACAAATTTACACACATGTAGATATTTATATATTAGCAGCACAAAAGAGAGTTGTTGGTGTAGATCCAATGAACGCTGTGATGAAGCTGTTTGCCTATCATGCCCAAGACTTGAAATCTTTTACTGAGTTTTATAAAGGGCCATTGAATAGGATTTAAAATGGTAAGAGTAGTATTGTAAAGCAATATGAAAAGATGCACACACAATTTCTAATAACAGCGTCACATTAAAAGAGCACTCAAAGCAGTATAATGCATTGAACGGATATAAATCCCCCCGTCAACATAACCACAGTGAGCCCCCCTTAATACAACCAGATACCTGTATACGATATCAGGAATGTGAAGGTACATGTGGGGTAAGCAGGTTCAGATTTATAATCCAGACTCTCTTAAAGGACCACTATAGTCACCCAGACAATGTCATTTCAATGAAGTTTTCCTGCCATTATAACCCTACAATTTAAAACATGCTATACAGTGGCGTACACACAATCCATGGGCCCCCCCTGGAGTGACGGGCCCCTGTATGTATGCTGCTGCTGCTGCTCTAGGTCTTCCCGACCGCCACTAGAGGCCCTTCCTCCTTTAGTATCAAGTGAAATAATCATAAGATGTCTTTGGTTACATTTCATAATATAAAGTTGCACTGATTGTAGGATAGATAATATTACTCACTTTTAACCTGTAATGTGCCGTAGAAAGGTAAAATAGATAATCCCGCTGCTCGTCTGTACTTCCCTTTGGTAAAAGATCTATGGAAGGAAAACAAAACCAAAATAATATTATAAAATCTATTCATCCTTATTAATCAAATGAACAGCATTAAACATTAAGCAAATTCTCATTATAGATAACTTGTACAACTATGTGAAACGGTTTCAGTGATAAATATGATCTATAGGACTTCCTAACCTGTTCATACAGCAAGATTAATGCAAAGGGGAAACAAAGCAGAACGGTTTTCAGGAAGACTGTACACCTGTGATGTTCAGACTTGTTTTAGTACACTCTGTATGAGCTTGCCTGTCTGTGACTGTCAGCTCTAACAATGGCAGTGAGAGGATTACACTTTGCCAGTAAAATATCCAGGGGTGCTAGGAAAGGGTTATTCCTACACTGATAATCTATGGTTTAACATACTTTCCATTTTGTGTGTGCTGCTAAATCAGTGTTAAAGAAATTCAATCAGGTTCTATGAGTTTGTCCAAACAGTTAAACACCCAGTAAAGGCGCACAGCTTGGCAGCGCTAAATATTCTCCATCCAGTTATAATCAGGTACCGCGAAGCACTCTATGCACAGTACTAGTATGGCTGTCACACTCTGCGTCTGGCCACAGTCTGTTACTGCATTCACTGGCTTCCACTCAATTTACAACGAAGGGTCCAGGCAGGTGACGGTTATCAAGTTAGATTTGTCGTTTAAAGGCAAGAACGTGTTTTACGAAGGATCACCAGACACATTAAATATGCGCCATTTTACTTTATAGAAGGCGTTTAGGATTAGTACCTCACCTTCAAGCAGCACCACGCCTTTGCGGATATCATCGTTGTACTTGCTGCGTATCAGACACCAGGCATATTCAAACTGAGTGCCCTTTGTCAAGGAGCCAGAGGAGAGTTCAGCCAGATACTTCTTCTCAAACCTCTGCAACAAGACCACATTGATTAATACGCACAAAATACAAAACACAAGATTCACTGACAGGTTACTGGCTCATACACAACAGTTAAAGAGGGTGAGACAAAAATCAAAGTTACACAGCTGAACTGATAAAATGTGCACTAAAGAAAGTACACAGTGGTTATTGTGCAATGCGTAGGATTTATACAGCAAAATTGCTAGAATGGGCATTACAGAATAATTAGAATGCACAAAATGAGAGATGCAGAAAGATTAGAATACAAGCGGTAGAATGGCTAGAACAGGCAATGGAGAAGGACTACATTGCATACAAAGAATAAAGAGACATTTAATCAAAGAATGATTAAAATGCACACAGAATAATGGATAAAATGGACATTGCAGAATGATTAGAATGCACACAGAATAATAGCGGAATGGATAGAATGGGCATCGCAGAATGAGTAGAATGCACACAGTGAAATGGATAGAATGCACACACTGGAATGGATAATAATGGGCATTGCAGAATGTTTAGAATGCACACAGCGGAATGGATAGAATGGACATTGCAGAATGTTTAGAATCCACACAGTGGAATGGATAGAATGGGTATTGCAGAATGAGTAGAATGCACACAGCGGAATGGATAATAATGGGCATTGCAGAATGTTTAAAATGCACACAGCGGAATGGATAGAATGGGCATTGCAGAATGTTTAAAATGCACACAGCGGAATGGATAGAATGGGCATTGCAGAATGTTTAGAATGCACACAGTGGAATGGATAGAATGGACATTGCAGAGTGTTTAGAATGCATACAGTGGAATGGATAGAATGGGCATTGCAGAATGATTAGAATGCACACAGCGGAATGGATAGAATGGGCATCACAGAATGTTTAGAATGGGCATCACAGAGGAATGGATAGAATGGGCATCACAGAATGCTTCGAATGCACACAGTGGAATGAATAGAAGGGGCATTGCAGAATGCTTAGAATGCACACAGTCGAATGAATAGAATTGGCATCACAGAATGTTTAGAATGCACACAGCGGAATGGATAGAATTGGCATCACAGAATGTTTAGAATGCACACAGTGGAATGGATAGAATGCACATTACAGTAGGATTAGCCAAAGAATGATTAGTATATTATAGAATGCACATAGCATGGATGCCATATTTATTAGAATGGCCAAGGCAGTATTCACAACACAGAATAGTTAGCATGGGTATGGGAGAGCATGATGGCATTAGAACGCACACAGCAAAATTAGTTTAAAAATGTACAGACAGAAAAGGGATTGACACAAACGTTCAGAAAACACAAAACATGTTATACATAACAGGGCTACAAAACAATAAGAAAATGGTTAAAATGCACACCGTACAGTTAGTTATGTAAAAGGAATGGGATAATTTGGGCATTACAGAATGAATACGATAAATGTTATAGACAGTCTGCTCAGAGTGTAAGTGGTAACCCTAGTGTGACAAACTCCCCTTTTCAAGTGAGTTTGCCACGAGTTCTTGGAGGGGGACTACTTGCCAGCCCTTTTCCCTGTGACTATGGCCCCTGCAATAGAAGTGTCATATATATTTCAAACAGGCTCTATTCATGCAATTGGGATTACCGAACAACCGCACAAACAGAGACCACCCTGGAGCTTGTTAACACCTATTAACTCACTGCAGTGTTCTGATTGTTCGTCTGGGTGGCTGCGATTCCTATGAACAACCACGAGGTGGAGGCAATCTTGTTCGCATTAATGCAGGCAGCGGTGTTTGGGCATGAATCTCATAGAACTAAAATCAGACACAGAAACTACCGAACATCGCTGGACTTCCATCATCGCCTGTGTTAGTTTCTATTCAGCTTAGAAGGGCACTGTTCGGTGAGATTATTCGTCTGGATGAAGGGAACAAGCTCCAGGGTAAGACTATTTACTCCATTCGGTAGTTTGTTCATTTGCAAACTACCGAAGTAGACCGGCCACAAGCCCTGATTCTCTGTTTTGGGCATGAAACCATGTGTGCAGTCGGTCAAAAAGAGACTTTCAGGAATTTCCTGAACTCCTGCTGATCTGGGTGATTTTTGGATATGTTGTTCACCCAGATCAGGGCTATCAGGATGTGACTTGTATGGGGATGGTTGTATTTTGGGGTACTTATTGGACTTTATAAAAATATGTGTTTTTTCTGTCTAGTGATAATTAAGTTATTATATTATCTACCTTAATTGTATCAGAGGCAGAGGGGAGGGATTGTGTACTGTATGTGGGAGTGTCGTTCATGGTTACATTGTTTTGATTGGCTTGTATACTTTGTCCACCTGGGCGTCAACCTTGTTGGGAAACTTGTATAAAAGGCAGTGTGCCTCCATTAAACGGCTATTCCAGCTTACACTCCAAAACTGTGTGTAGTGCTGTTATAGGAGGAAAAGAAGATTTGCTCCTGTGTCTGCTGTTCCAGCTTGCAGGAGATTCAACGGGGAAAGTCCTTGTAAGGACTAGAGCTAATTCCCTATTTGGACCCAGGAAGGAGGTGGCGGTTACAGGACCCCAGTCAAGCCACAGCGACTGAGGGCAAGAGTGCTGAGGTTTTACCCACTGTTCCAGCTAGGAAGCGGAGGTATCCAGTTGGGGTACCAGGTGATCCGATACACCTAGCATTGCTGGAACACTAAGCTGGCACTAAAATGGTTAATGCCTGTATAGAACTGTAAATATGTGTCATCAGTCTGACTAACTGGCGTGTTATGATCCAAACCAAACTGTTTACACAATCTTCTGACAAGTGTCTGTACACAAGGATCTGGCAAGAGGACTCCCATCTGTATACACAGCGAGAAGACATGCACTTAGCAACAGCACACAAGGCGAAGGGCGGCCCACCATGTTGACTTCTGTGGGTGCTAAAGACAAGGAAGAGCAACAAGAGGTGGAACGGAGAGTTTATCAGGCCACAAAACAGCACATTCAGAACCAAAATACAGAAATAGCCCTCTGAGCATTGCCATATAACCACACTGAAACTGTATGTTCAGCACAGAGTAACTGAATGTCAGGTGAAATCTGAAATCATCATGGCTTCTTATTAAAGATGACATCTGCTACCTTCTGCGTTTCATACCTAGAAAGAAATGTCCTGCTGATTCTTTGTACATAAAGATGCAAGGTTCAGATTTTGACCTACAGAGGGGGACATGATTGGGTGTTCAGTATAAAAAGAGCTGCAGGGTTTGAGAAGCAATCTATGGAGTGTTTCAGTGTTCAGGCTATGGTGGGCTGACGGGTTTCGTGTTCAGGCTACAGAAGGCCGCCGAGGCCAGGCTACAGCTCAGACGGCTGGCCAGTGCTTGTGAAGTTCAGGTTACAGAGAATAGCATGGAGCCATCCAGTGGAAATATCGATTTAAAGTCCTTTCAATCAATTGCAAAACGTAAGGTGAAAACGTCTTATCTTAGAGTCTAAACGTTACACATTATTCATACTGTTAATTATCAACTAAATAGAACATTTGTTGTTTTACCTGGTTTGTGAATATGGAGTGCAAGTTCCTTTAATAAACTAATGTGATGGCCCTGAAAAGGTACTGTTTAACCACACTCCCCACCAATCTGAGAGTTACATAAAAGAAAAGAGTAACACCATATAACCACTCCTTTCATTAATTTGTTAGGTGTTAAAAAGGGCAAGTTCCATAACTACCAGTGATCCAGATTATGGTACAAAGAGATCCCAATTCATTCTCTATTACAGCCGAACAAATTAGCAGAAAAGAATATAAAAGCCATTTCAATACAGGGGGTGCTATACATCTTGCATGCACATTCCTACGCAACTTGTATACTCCTATCTAGACAGGATTACTCTGCCCTTACAACCGCGATGATAATGCAGTTACCATGGTAATAATAATAATAATAAAATAAAATCTGAAATGCATCCAGGTTGATTTTACTGACCCAGCAAAAAAAATTTCCTCTCGCTCTGGAGGAAAACCACCAGGGTTATTCTGGGCCAGAACACAATGGGGAAAAATAATTTGGCTGCAAAATCATCAATGTTTGATTTTATAATTCAAGTTCCCAAACTGACCCGAATTTGGTCCAGATTTCAATCGGACCAAACTTCACCAGACAGTGGAAATCAAGCCCAAATTAATAAAAATAAAAAAATCCAAATGAATCGCCATCCAGCAGCGCTAGCAGACAGAGGGAAAATAGTTACAAAAATGTTAGCAGTGCAAGGGTTAATTATATTAATCTCGAATTACAGCACAATTTAAAAAATACAAAATAATATTCTCTAAATAGGCAAAAAAATATATAATAAAGTTTGCAATGCAACTATGCTATCCACTAGTGCCATCTGCTGTTCCCATGGAGGAAGTGCAGCACTTATAACTGAAACGTATTAAAGGATCACTATAGAGTCAGGAACACAAACATGTATTCCTGACCCTGTAGTGAAAACCCACCATTTAGGTGGCTTGCCCCCCACCCCCCTCAGAATGGGTTAAAACTCACCTTATTTTCAGCTCTCCACGGATCCACCGGTGACATCAAAATTGCATATTTTTAGCCAATCCAATGCTTTCATAAACTGTTGTCATTTGTAAATGTCTGAGAATGGTGTTAGCTAGGGGGGCAGAATTGCACTCTGATCTCCTGCAACATCAGGTCCAAGAAAGTGCTGCATTAACTGCAGCTGCCATTTTACAGCGTAACATGAACCCATACTGCCCCATATGAGTCAAAGCATGCATTGCAAAGTCTAAAGAACTGTGCCACTGGGATATATCTTAATGTTCAAAGTGAAACGGTTACAGAAACAGATTAAGGATTGCACAAGCTGAAAACAAATGAATAGCCCTCCATGTAGCCACTCAGACTGGGTTGCAAAAAGTCCTGTTCAGTAGCTAGTTTAAACAAGTGCCGCGGCACACACAAAAATGATCCGACAGCTTCTATTAGGACAAAAGTTGGCAACCAGGATAGGAGAAAGAGAAAAAAAAAAACATGGAGAGAGAGATTTATATCCAAAATAGGGACTGTCTCTCCTACCATGGGACACTTGGGGAGTATGTTGATGGTCGCTGTTGCTGTGTTTTTGTTAGTGTGGGCGAGGAGTAAACAATCCAATGCTTAGAGATTAGGAGGTGATGAAAGGTAACACTATTCAAAAACCACCGCACATGTACATAATCTCACAATAGAGATCCTTCCAACACACTTACACCGAGTAATGAAGGACAAAGACACTAACGGGGTCACTAAACATGAAACCCCTTTATTAGCGATATCATCAATTATACCAAACATACCGTCTGCTGACTTATTCAAACAGTACTTCGTTGCTGTAGATATAGTCTCTGTGAAAAGACATTGTGTGTTTGCATGACGTGTGATGAGACTTTACGTAAACACATGACCTTGAAAAGCCGATTAATCAACCAAGTAGAGATGAATTTGGCTTTTTAGTAAGCCAATTATGTAAATAACTACTGTAACTCTGTTTTGGTGCTTATCCTTTTTGTTAGGGACCCAAAATATGTACTCGGCGTTAGCACGGGGGCCCATTATTCAACTTAGTTAAGGGGTCACTCCAGACCCCTAAACAACTTTATCATGTTGAAAAGCTTTGTGTGTGAAAAGTGTGTCCTTTTTTCATTTTGCAAAAAGTGCAGTTTTCAATAGAAATTTACACTTTTATAAATTAACCGGGTTACACCCCTTTGGCTTTCAAGCAGATAACTGGTCCTGTTACTTCCTGGTTTGGTTAGCTATTTGCAGCTGACCTTAACAGGCAGCAATTGCCCAGAGCCCCTGACTTACAAAGACTTCTCCTCTACATTGGAAAGTCTGTGATTGGACAATCATAGAAAGCCTGGGCGGGGTTAGAAGAGGAGTGCTTGCAGAAACCGCAGACAAGAGTACTGCAGGTTTTGCAAACTGTTTTACATATAACCCCAATGAAAAAATACATATTTAAATGCATGAAAGTTTTGTTTGGGGGTATATCAACTAAACAGTGATTTTTATTTATTTTGCATTTAGGCAGTGGGCTGTATTTCCTGAGTTATGTAATATATAGCAAAACACACACTGCAGGACCCCATTAAAAGATGATTCCAGTTTAGGTTAAAGGAACACTAATTAAAAAAAATTCACTGGGTACCAGCTTGTTTATCTAATAATTAAAATGTCCATAAAACAGATCTTAATTTCAGAGCTGGAAAAGTTATTTTGTGATTCGTCTGTATGGCGCCTTAGAAGTTGCAGAAATTGGATGAATTGCCGATCACCCAAAATTCACATGAATAGAAACTTGTCTATTCTAATCAATGGGCAAATACATCACCACATAGGATGTAGTCTCTCTCTGATGGGGGCTCAGAGCCGGTGACAGCTCTGTACATCCACTTTATCTACATTTTCCAAGGAGTTAGCCGACAAGAGGTTACAAAAAAGAAATCATGTGGGTTAAAATAAAAAATATGACATGCACACAAAAAATCCAAAACAAAATCAGGTGTTTTAATACCTCGACATACCAAGTGAAAGTGGCATTTCATATACATCAAAAAAGGTACATAACGGGCAGGCCCAGAATGAAAAACTACACAACTTCAAAAAATATTTAAAATTCGAGAGAGAAAGAACTCAAGTACGAACACAGCCCTTCGATAAAGCAAAACTGCTGTTTCAATGTGGTGTTCTATATATCATCAATTTGTCTAATAGCTCAATAATAAATACCTGATACTTGAATGTTCTATATTCATTGCTAGATATACTGCTTCCATGACTCTTTAAATAAATACACATATAGAAAAGTGTGAATAGCTCCTACATGTGTCTCACAAGCTCTGAATATAGGGGACAGAGCTAGGACAGGGTGACCGTTACAGTGTCTACGGCCTGTAACTGGGAGTGAGACTAGCTGTGTGTATAAGATACCATGTACAGGTCATACTCTGAATATAGGTGACAGAGCTAGGACAGGGTGACCGTTACAGTGTCTATGGTCTGTTACTGGGAGTGAGACCAGCTGTGTGTATAAGATACCATGTACAGGTCATACTCTGAATATACGGGACAGAGCTAGGACAGGGTGACCGTTACAGTGTCTACGGCCTGTAACTGGGAGTGAGACCAGCTGTGTGTATAAGATACCATGTACAGGTCATACTCTGAATATAGGGGACAGAGCTAGGACAGGGTGACCGTTACAGTGTCTATGGTCTGTTACTGGGAATGAGACCAGCTGTGTGTATAAGATACCACGTACAGGTCGTACTCTAAATATATGGGACAGAGCTAGGACAGGGTGACCGATACAGTGTCTACGGCCTGTTACTGGGAGTGAGACCAGCTGTGTGTATAAGATACCATGTACAAGCCGAGTTAACCCCTTCTGCCCATGGCTCCTGGCACAACAACATGGGCAATCTAGTGACAAGCTACACCATCACTGCCATAAAGTGTATTAATAAAAAATATACCTGTAAGATTAATAACGGGCAATAACGTGGTACTCTTTCCCATGAGCCTGCACTTGTCATTTCGTTATTTATTTGTTTATGGGCTTTTTATAACATCGCTACCTTTTTGTAGAAATTTGCAATCCAAACAACAAAATGTAAGCAAATATAATTTGGAAATATTCGCCAAGTCAGCAATAGCTACGACCTGGTTATGTGAACCTGAATTTTGCCATTAAAATTTCAATTCACTAGGATCACTACAATACAATATTAGGTGAATAATTCCTTTTTTTCATTAAAGTCATGACATGAGATATTCGTTCGTAAAGCTAAACGTACATGATGTGCTTCATATTAATGTAAGTGCTTCGCCTCACACATGTATTATTCAGTTTGAAAAAAAAAAAAAAAGAAACAGGTGTTTGGCAAAGCCCAAAATGAAGCAAGCTGTTCATACTGCATGGTCCCCAACAATCTCAATCCAAGCACCATAACCACTATAAATCATTGCCGCCCGCCCATAGTGCTTGCAGCCTCTCTCTGCCATGGAGAAGTGGGCACATTTTTGTACACATTGTTATCGTGGCATTGGAGGCGCAGGCTATAGATGCGAGGAGAGCCTGGTCCTTGTCCAACTGTTTCAGAAAGGTTTGATATTTTTTTAGATTTTTTTTTTTTTTTTAAATGGTGGAAGGAGTCCATACACTCATAGCAGCACAATCGCTATAAGTAACAGTGGTTATGGTTCTTTCAGTGCCCCATTATTTATCACGAGCCAAAATATTACACAGTAATGTCCATCGGAGAAGACAGACTGTATAGTATAGACAAACCAACACAAAAGGAATAGAGGACAATGCCGAGAGCTGAGATCTAACATTTACAGCCCTTAATACATAGTTTGTGGGCTTACAATCTAAAAGTTATGAAGGGGACCTGAGACAAGAGGGAGGGAGCGGGCGAGAATTGAAAGCATTTGCAAAGAATACGAAGATGTGATGACATTGAGGAGATAATTTGGGATAATGCCAAACACCTTGAAAGGCAAGCTATAAAGGAAGCATAAATACAGTTTTATTGCCTAATGCAAATATTGTAATAGAGTGTTTCAGTATTCCATCCTGCTTAATTTCACAATTCTAGCAACTTCCGGCTCCTTACCCCTATTTCCCTGTCTGTGGATGAAAAGCAATGTATATGTTAATTGGTTTTACTGCTGTAACTCTTAACAAAAACAACAATACAATTTGAGGACTACATCCTGCAAGGCAGAACACGCTCCCTCTCTGCACCTGGAATCCATGCACTCCCAATGTGACATGAATTTGGACCTTGCAATCAGGGCTGGAATCCCAATTAAACCATTTGTCGTTAGCTGAATCACACGGGGAGCATGTGAATGCCGTGTACAGCCGGGCAGCATTTCAACCCCTTTTTGGCATAATCCAGAAATAAGCACCATGCAAAAATAAAACAAAAAACATGACACTTGGAATCTGGTCAGGGCACTCCAGTAATTAATGATGTGCCGAGGGGCTGACATGCAAACTGCCAAGTCACTGTTAAAATATTGGGCAGGCGATATTTTGCATTATTACTCCCCATATTGCTTTGAAGTACATGCAAAAAAGAAGATTTCAGTTTTTACTGTATTCATGGGTGCCTATTAATCCCTGGGTGTCACAGATCACACCAGCCATGTAGGTTTGGATCGTGTATGCAGATCCACCGTGTTCACTGCCTCAAACAGACAAGCAATTCATGAAAATTGCTGCCCCTCTACTATTTGTATGTAGTATTGATATGCTACAAGGAGATATGAGTTAGCCTATCTAGGCAGTTTGCGATCTTTGGAGTGGGATAAGTCATTGTGGCTCCTGGAGCACAGTAACACTACACTAACACTGCACAGGCAAGGCAGAGCATTTCATGCATCTACCCACTGCTTAGAGAATTGCTGGCTGAGTCCAGGAAACACATAGCTCCCAAGTTACCCTATTTATAAGGGTCAGTCCCTATTTTGGGCCAAAGACCCTCTGTACATCTTTTCTGTCCTAATGTCCCTCTTTTCTAAGTGCTCTATATTGTTGATATGTCTGAGTGTATAACAGAGCTCCACAGCAATAATACTCCCAGTAATGTGTCTTTAAACTGCAATAAAAGTGTTTAGAAATCAGTCTGTGTAAAAAAGATACATTGTTCTTGTTCAAAGTCAAAATTAGATTTTAGTTGCATACATTGTTATCAAAAGGAACACTATAGGGTCAAGAACACAACCCTGTATTCATGACCCAATAGTGCTTGCTCCCCCCACCCCCCCTTAGCTTCATTAGAAAATGTATAAACTCACCTTATTCCAGCGCCGCACGAGACCTACGGCACTGGCCCCGTCCCCTTCGTGAAATCATCAGAATTGCCAATTTTTAGCCAATCCAATGCTTTCCCATGGAGAAAGCATTAGATTGGCTAAAATCAGCAAGTGGGCAATGCGTGGAGACGCTGAACGGCAGTGCTGCCTACTGTGCAGCACTGAGCTAGGAAGCACATCCAGTGGCCATCTGAGGAGTGGCTCTAAACGCCGCAGGGCGTAATAGCACGCCCTCCGTTTTTTTTTTTCGTTTTTTTTTTACTAACCCGGTCGCCGGTGATCCCACGACGGCGATCGCGGTTGGGGGGACTCCTAGGGAGTCGCCCGCGGCAGATCCTCCATCCTGCAGCCCCCCCGGCCATGTGAGAGTGAGGTCCTTGCGAGGACCTCACAATCACATGGATGGGTTAGCTGCCTGCTGCATTGCCAGCAGGGGGACTGTCTGTAATGACAGGTAGTCCCCTTGCCGGCTGAATTCAAATAAAATTAAATTAAAATAAGTGTAAAAAAAAATATACACACATACATATACACACACACACACACACACACATACACTGTCTAGGTGTATTTTACTATATATATATATATATATATATATAAATATCAAATTACACGTAGACTGATACTGATTAAATATATAATTATTGATATATATATATATATATATATATATATATATATATATATATATATATATATATATATATATATATATAATATAAAAAAATGTAAATACATTAAATAAAATAAAAAAAATTAAAAATAAATTATTAAATATATAGATGTGTGTTATTTCGTTCTAACTGTATTGTGATATTTATATCAAAATACAAGTAGAACGAAATAATATATATCTATATACATAAATATATTAATTCTACATATATATTTATGTAATATTTTTACATAATTAGGTTTCGTAATTAATTACAATTAGTGGGACCTGCCTGACAACCCAAGCCGAAAGTATATTGAATTTAATTTGCTAGCACTATATTTAACCCTATAACTTTCCAAGACACCATAAAACCTGTACATGGGGGGCACTGTTCTACTCGGGAGACTTCGCTGAACACAAATATTAGTGTTTCAAAACAGTAAAATGTATTACAACGATGATATCACCAGTAAAAGTGACTTTTTTTTGCATTTTTCACGCACAAACTGCACTTACACGGACAATATTTCTGTGATACTTTTTACTGTTTTGAAACACAAATATTTGTGTCCAGCAAAGTCTCCCAAGTGCAACAGTACCCCTCATGTACAGGTTTTATGGTGTTTTCAAAAGTTACAGCGTCAAATATAAGGCTTGTGTTTCTTTTTTTCACTTTAAAATTCGCCAGTTTGGTTACGTTGCCAAATGGCTACTAAAAAAGACTGGACATACCCCATTTGCAATACCTTGGGTTGTCTACTATTGCAAATGGTATGCCATTATGGATGTAAATTTTATTCCTGGGCTACTATACAGTCTCAAAGGCAACATAACCAATCTGGCGAATTTCAATTTCAAATGTAACGTGCTATATTTGACCCTGTAACTGCAACAAATATGTGTATTTTATTGCAGTAAAAGCAAACAGTATTACGACATTGACAGTTAAAATGTCATGTAGAACTAAAATTTTTTTTTTTTAAATCTTATTTTCTCCCATTTTTTTCATATTAAATTATGTTTCATAGCTAAATATTTGATATTAAATGAAAGCCCTGTTTCCTCTGAATAATATTAAATATAAGGGTGGGTGCATTTAATATGAAAGAGGTGAATTACGGTTGGACAGACATGTAGTGCAAATGCCAGGTTTTGTTTACATTTTGTTTTGTTCACAACGTGTACATTTGGCTCAGTCCTTAAGGGGTTAAGCTGTAGTTGTTCTGGTGACTATAGTGTCCTTTCAAGTTACCTGATATTTCTCAGAATAGGTTTGGGTTTTTCTACCGCGGGTCAGGTTATTATACGGCCGGTCAGGTTATTATACGGCCGGTCAGGCTAGTACACGATGGGGCATGCTATTATATGACATGTCAGGTTATTATACGGCGGGTCATGCTATTATATGACGGGTCAGGTTATTATACGGCGGGTCATGCTATTATATGACGGGTCAGGTTATTATACAGCAGGTCATGCTATTATGTGACGGGTCAGGTTATTATACGGCGGGTCATGCTTTATATGACGGGTCAGGTTATTATACGGCGGGTCATGCTTTATATGTAGGATCAGGTTATTTTACAGCATGACGGGTCATGCTATTATACGACGGGTCAGGCTATTATACGACGGGTCAGGCTATTATATGACGGGTCATGCTATATGATATGATGGGGCAGGTTATTATACGACGGGTCAAGTTATTATACGACGGGTCAGGTTATTATACGGCTGGTCAGGTTATTATACGGCTGGTCAGGTTATTATACGGCTGGTCAGGCTATTATACGATGGGTCAGGTTATTATACGGCCGGTCAGGTTATTATACGGCTGGTCAGGTTATTATACGATGGGTCAGGTTATTATACGGCCGGTCAGGTTATTATATGATAGACACTCCTCTATCCTCCATAGTGCCTGTAATCAGTGTAACTGTATAGCCAGCCCCCCAAACTAACTCATGAGGTCATGAGTATGACGTCACTACATGCCCCCTGCAAGGCCACTGAGATCACAGAAAGTCTCTGGTGACGTCACGTTCTCACCATTAAATCCTCCACGGCCACCAGGTCACTGAGCACGGCCTCCATCCTGACGGTCAGCTCGGGCTCGCTCCCAGCATTGTCACACCGCGCCCCGCGTGACGTCCGGCGTCAGGGAGAGGCGGCGGCGGCCATCTTACTTACTGGCAGAACTACTCACCCAGAGTCAGAGAGAGAGACCGCGCAGCTACTGGCAGCCGCCATGTTAGTCACTGGTACATCCGGTAACCAGTATACCGAGCGGCCATCTTTGTTACTGGCAGCCGCCATGTTAGTCACTGGTACATCCGGTAACACTATACCGAGCGGCCATCTTTGTTACTGGCAGCCGCCATGTTAGTCACTGGTACATCCGGTAACCAGTATACCGAGCGGCCATCTTTGTTACTGGCACGGGCAGAGCATGTTTGGGTGGGTTCGGTTGGTAGGATCCCATTGGTTGCCAGAGGAAATTGGTAAAAAAAAAAAAAACATGTAAACATGTCATAACCTGTTCTAATTATCCCAAATCACTTTTTTGGGTGCCATTGCCATTAAAGTGTAAGCTCACTTACCAACACTAAGGTAAACCCAGACACATCTTATCTCTAACACGGTAAGGACAGAGGAAATCGTCCGCTTTTCGAACTAAAGCAAAACCTAGTATATGAGCCATGGGTTCGTTCCACTATAATTTATAGGGACACTCCGGTCACCATAACAACTTCATCCTAATTAAGTTGTTATGGTGCCAGGAGGCCCCCATGCACTCTCTTACATTCTTGTACGGTTTACCCCAAAGTAAAACCTCCAGCGCTGATTTGTAGTGTTACCGGGAAACACTGTGGAAGCCACACATAGAGAGACGGTAGCATCCTTCTGGTGGGAGTACTGCGTATCCGCAACAGAGCTACTGGCAAAAGGACATTCCACTTGAGCTGGGTTTCCTGACACATTTTAGCCAAGTGAGTCTTTATCGTTCTGTTCATCCTTTGCACCTTTCCAGAACTCTGAGTTTAAGTTTCCACTTAATGCCGAGTACATGGGTCAGTTGTTGCAGACACTGATGAACGAAGGCTGGACCATTATCAGACCCTATAAGACACGGAAGTCGATATAACTTCCCATAACAGAAACCGAACAACTTCTACTGCTTTTTCTGTACGGGTTGGACAGGCCTCTACCCAACCAGAGTAAGTACATACCGCTACCAGCAGGTAACGATATCCTCCAGATTTAGGCATCACCGTGTAGTCTACTTGTAAGTCTGAGATGGGAAGTCCTCCCATATACTAAACTCCAGGCTGCTTAACAGGGCCCTGTCTTGTGTTGTTTTGAGCGCACTGTACACATCTTCTGACAATTGCTTGAGTAAGATTAGATAGTCCTGGTATATAGAAATGTTTACTGAGAGATTCTTCCATATTATCTCTTCCCGAATGTGTACCACTATGGAAGTTCTAAACAATTTTTATAGCCAAAGATGCAGGAAAAACTATTCTTCCATCTTCTAGCTGATACCAATTATTCTCCAAGTATTTACCAGATTCAGTTTTCAGCCACTCCTTCTCTTGAGTTGTATACACTGGAGTCCATTGAGACAAGGGTGCAGGTACAAGAGCAGTAACATAACTCACGTTATCTTCCTGTCTTGATTCTGCAGCATGTTTTGAAGCACTGTCTGCCATACGATTTCCTCTCACCACATCACTATCGCTTTTCAGATGTGCTCTGCAATGTATGATACCGACTTCCCTCAGCTCCCATACTGCCTCTAATAGTTGGAGTATTTCCGCTGCATACTTGATTTCTTTCCCCTCTGAATTCAAGAGTCCTCTTTCTTTATACAATGCTCCATGGGCATGAGTTGTTAAGAAGGCATATCTTGAATCCGTATAGATATTCACTGTCAGCCCTTCAGCTAGCTGCAAGGCCCTTGTCAGTGCGATTAATTCCGCCTTCTGAGCTGATGTCCCTTTCGACAATGATCGTGCTTCTATCACCTTGTCTTTGGTGGTCACTGCATACCTTGCATACCGAATTCCTTCTTTAACAAAACTACTGCAATCAGCTTCCGCTACCAACAAAGCTGCAGCAGACACTGATTGTAGACAAGGTGGAAGACCACTAGCAACCGTATCCAGTTGTTTGGACATGTATGCTACAGGTCGTTGCCATGATCCTAAGTACTGTGTTAACACTCCCACAGCCATTTTCCTTTGCTCATGCACATACAGGTAAAAAGGACGTGTATGGTCTGGTAGGCCTAGGGCTGGGGCACTCATAAGTGCTTTCTTGACTTCCTCAAATGACTTCTGTTGCTCTGTAGTCCATAGGAAGGGATCATGTTCTGTGCCTTTCACAGCTTCATACAAGGGTTTTCCCAACATCGCATAATTAGGAATCCATATCCTACAGAATCCTGCTGCTCCCAAGAATTCTCGAACTTGTCTTCTATTCATGGGTACAGGTATACGACACACTGCTTCTTTTTTCCTCAGGTCCCATTGTTCTTTGACCTTCTGAGATATGGAATCCTAAATACTTGACAGTTGACTGACTCAGTTGCGCCTTCTTCCTAGATACCTTGCATCCTGCCCTCCATAGAATATGAAGTAGATCATGAGTTGCTTGTTGGCACATCTCCTTAGTGACTGCAGCTATTAAGAGATCATCCACGTACTGGAGTAGTACACACTTCCCTGGGATGGATTTGAAATCTTGCAAGTCTTGCAAGTCTAAATGCAAGTCTAAATAGGGTAGGTGAATTCTTAAACCCTTGCGGTAACCTGGTCCAAGTCATCTGACATTTTGGTCCCGTAACAGCATCTTCCTATTGGAAAGCAAAGATGCAATGACTTTCAGCAGCAACTCGGAGACAGAGGAAAGCATCTTTAAGGTCTAGGACTGTATAGTAAATTGCCCCACCTGGAATTAAGGCAAGTAGATTATAGGGGTTGGGTACCACCGCATCATTAACTGCTCTTAAATCTTGTACAGGACGATACTCATCAGATTCTGGCTTCTGAACAGGTAACAATGGAGTGTTCCAAGGGGAGGTACAGAATTTCAGGATGCCATACTTCACAAACTTATCCAAGTATGCCTGTATGTTTTCCTTAGCCTTCTGTGGGATGTGGTACTGACGAAGGCTAACAGGATACGCCCCAAGCTTTCATTCAATGTTTATCGGTGGGATATTACGAGCAAGTCCTGGAGGATTATTTTCTACCCATACTCCTGGAATGTCAAATAATGATCCATCACTTTTTGGGTTTG
This sequence comes from Pelobates cultripes, assembly GCA_933207985.1. Lineage (NCBI taxonomy): Eukaryota > Metazoa > Chordata > Amphibia > Anura > Pelobatidae > Pelobates > Pelobates cultripes. The sequence continues at coordinate 16,825,856 of OW240914.1, forward strand.
CATTTTTTATTGTGGAATAGAAATGCCATTCTTCTTCTTTTGGCACCAGTACAGCTAACATGCCCGGTTATTTGATAAACTGCAGGGACGGTGATCCATTGGGTAGAAATGTTATCTGTGCTTGAAGCTTTGACAATAGATCTCGTCCTAGAAGTTGAATTGGACACTCTGGCATTTATAGAAACTGGTGCTTAACAAAATGGCCTCCTAAAATGCAAGTAAGACTCATGAGAACCGGTCTAGCAGCGCTTTTCCCAGTAGCTCCTATCACAGTTACAGTCTTTCTGGAAGGAGGAGCTACCAATTTGGTCACCACAGAATATTCAGCACCCGTGTCTATCATGAAGACCTATTGTTACATAGGCTCCGCTCGGCCAAGGGGGATGGAGCCCGGTCATTATCAAAAGTCCTCCATGACTGTGTCAGCCAGACCCACAAAATCCCTATCTTCCCTATCTGTTGGTCTCTGAGTAGGGGGATAATATCTGCCTTCTGAACACCCCCTCTGTTATTGCTACTGTTTCCTTTTCCTCTTCCTCTATAGCCACCACTGTAACCACTTCCCCCCCTTCTCTCATCTTGTCTGCCACCTTGGCCAGGATTCAGCTGTAAGCATTTGCAACACTTACAACAATCAAGTAACATACATTCATATAAAATGTAAGTTTAATGACAGGAATGAATAAGTAGATAACTCCCTAATTCCCACGGTATTAGGCATCTATCTACTAAAAGAATGAGAAAAAATAAAGTAATTTTCCTATCTCCTCAACCAACAAAAGATTGGAATGAGGATTAGGAAAATAGGTCAGAGTGGTGGTACCAGCTCCACCTAGAATGGGCTTGAACCCGGATATTGTATATGAAAAAAATGAAATAAACTAAATAGGAGGAATAACCCCCTAGGGGGTCCTCCTAATGGCTGGTATAAAGAGTATGTACACCGTTAATACAATGTTGCTCTAGGCTTCTCGGAGATATGTGTGAAGTGTAAACAGTAAGACACTAGCTCCTCTGGTATAACCAAGTATCTAAAGGAAAAGAATAAATATATAACAAGCTTTATTGACCTTATAATGTCCAGAGGATACTATGGTAACGATATAACCAGTGGCTAGTGTTACTAAATCTCTATTCCCCCCGTATGAGCTGGACTTGGTGTAAAAAAGTAGCAATCCACAATGATGTGAAGGCTCAGAAATGTACCAATAAACGCCCAAGATAAAAGGGGGAAATAGTAAAAAGAGGGGAGACAGATAATGAGTGACACTGTATCCTGATCGGTATATAAACAGGATCCTGGATAGACAAATATGTCAATCAAATCTGGGGCACCGGGAGTCAAGCCTTCTAATGGAAGGGAATAGCAGGATAGCTGAAAGTAGGTGACTTCTAGAGAGAGATAATAATCAATAATAATAGCAAAGCCCTGCAACGGCCTCTAGGAATAGGTAGCCGGTCAATATATAAGTCTAGAAGTCCAGCAACCGATGGCAGCTGCTACCAAAAGAGATAACTGCCGCAGACACCACTAAGCTTGTTCCCTGTAAACTCCTATAAACACCTTCGTGGGTGTTCTATGCTAAGCCCTCTGACGAAAACTAAATCATGCTTGGACTGTGTACACAAACAGACTAGCAACCAAAGAAAGAAATAAAAATGAAGAATTAAGTGAAGAGACCCTTCATGTGCATGGTAAAGTGCCAAAGTGAAGTGAAGGAGTAGTGAGCTGAAACACCCGACGCGCGTTTCGGAGTACAAGAACTCCTTCGTCAGGGGATAGAAAACTCCCGCCCAGAAGTCACCAATATTTAAATACACCCATAGCCAATCGGTGTTAAGAGGAAATGTGACGTCAAATGATGTTCCCATGGTGCCCAGGTGGGGCTGTAGCACTGGCCAATCTGAGCCCAGATCATAGTGCGTCATATGTGACGTTCAAAGGCCCACCACGTGGGGTATTAGCTACTACTGAGCATAAAGTGATTGGCAGTGTGAGTCACCAATTGGAGTCTCTCTCTCCCTGACAATTGCAGGGAAAGCTGAGAGATAGTATCGGCTAGTAATAAACTATGGGATACATAGAGTAAAGCGAAGTCCCACTATAATAAGCCATCTTAACTTGTATTTAATTGCTGGAAATGCTTCCAGGGATATCTCACCTTATTGATCTTCAATGCTAACAATAATCATAGTTATTAAATTTAACATAAATGTCAATAAAACAAGTATCTATGATATTTTAAGATATATAGTGGGATAGCAAAATTAATTCATAAGTAGCCATAATGATTAGGTGTACAATTACCGATCCATAATTAAAGTAACATGATTAATTCACTTAGGAGAGACATGATAATGTCCTTCACAATAGATGTATATCCTCAATGGCTATATAGTGCGTAAAAGAGAAAAAGGGGACGACTGGTTTCATAGTGATGTAATAATATCAAAATTGGTGAGTAAAAGTGAATAACTGTCAATGGCTGGCCATAAATTTTAATATCAACTACAAAAAGGGACTAGAGGTATAGAAATAATTACATAAAGGTGTACAAAAATAAATGTATTAAAGAGACTTCTAAATAAATGGGGAATATGAGAAACCCTCATTAAGACCCCTCGGGGATAGTGTCTTTAGGTGGTATATCCAGTAACATTCGCGTCTTCTTATGCGTTGGTCCCAATTGCCCTTCCTTTGATCTGGTTTAATTAATTCAATGCCCATAAACTTTAAAACAGAAGGGTCCCCATTGTGGACTGTCTTATGTGTTCAAGTATTCGCCTTTTAAAGGGACGAAAAGTTTTACCTACATACATGAGGTGACATTGACAAGTGATTAAGTAAACTACCCCTTTAGAATTGCAATTAAAGAACGACATAGGTTTAAAATGTTCCATCCGTAGACTATTGCTGTAATTTTTTGAGTTGGAACTTATAAAGCTGCACGCTTTACACCTTCCGCATCTATAGGTACCTTTGATTTTATCTGACAGCCAATGTGTTGGGGGTTTGTTAGGTTGAAAATGGCTATGTACTAAGGAGTCCCTCAGATTCCTCCCCCTCCTAGCTGTTAGGGATGCCTGTGATGGAAGGGCGTCCCTCAGTTGTGCATCCTGTTTTAGTAAAGCCAGAAACGATTCATAATGATCTTGATCTGATCCCAGCCGGCATCAAATGTGGCAACACATCTAAGCTGTTTCTGATCACACTCCTTCAACGATGAAGTTGTGATAGTGTTGTCACTGAGCAGAGTTTCTTGCTCAGTTAGAAGCGCTCTATGGTAGGCCCTCTTAAGGCACTTGTTGGGGTATCCCTTGGACCTAAACATGATTCGTAATTTTCTTGCTTGAATCTTAAAATCCTCTATATCTGAGCAATTTTGCCTTAGACGTAAGTATTGGCCGGTAGGGATCCCCCTTTTCTGTTGAATTGGGTGATGGCTTTCCCAATTCAATAGACTGTTCGTCGCTGTGTGCTTTCTGAACAGATGTGTTTTAATCGTACCCTGTTGTTCTGGGGAAATCATCAAATCCAGAAAGCTAAGGGAGGGAGATCCGATCTCAACCGTAATATAGCTATCTACTAAAAGGCTGAAAGCCCTAAATTGGTCTTTCAGCCAAATTTACTAATACTAAGTAAAGATTACTTAGTATTAGTAAATTTTCCCCCTACTCGCTATACCGCGAGTAGGGGCATGTCTATTAAACAGTGAGCAGCCTGTGGCTGCTCACTGTTTAAAAAAAAAAAAAAAAAATACCAAAATACCAAAATACCTATTGGCCCCCCCGGCCCCCACCCCTAAGCAGCGGGTGGGGGCCCTAAAGTAATATTATGGGGGGGACCTATTGTCCTCCCCCCTGGCCCCCACCCCTGAGCTGTGGGTGGGGGCCCTAAATTGGATTAAGGGGGGGACCTAATGTCCTCCCCCCAGGCCCCCACCCCTGAGTGGCGGGTGGGGGCCCTAGACAAGAATAAGGGGGGACCTAATATCCTCCCCCCTGGCCCCCACCCCTGAGGGGTGGGTGGGGGTCCTAGACAAGAATAAGGAGGGGACCTAATGTCCTCCCCCCTGGCCCCCACTCCTGAGCAGTGGGTGGGGGCCCTAATCTAGAATAAGGGGGGTGGACCTTATGTCCTCCCCCTTGGCCCCCACCCCTGAGCGTTGGGTGGGGGCCCTAAATACTAATAAGGGGGAGGGGACCTTTAACTAAGCACCTGTAAAAAAAAAAAAAAAGCTTACCATTTGATGTTTTCTTTCTTTTTTCAGCCCCAAAAAAGGCCAAATAAAAAACCATAATAACAGACAAATTCAGAAACCCCGGTTGCTGAAGGGGTGAAAACCCCTTCAGTAACTTACCAGAGGCAGCGACGATGTCCCACGTCGCTGCTTCTCCCTCCGCCACCGCTCCTCCTAGTGATTGAGTCGGCCGGTGGGCGAGACTGATCCCGCCCACCGGCCGGGGAGACCTAATGCGCGGTAATGCCGCGCATGCGCATTTGCGGTAATGCCGTGCATGCACATTCGTGCTCCCCATAGGAAAGCATTGAAAATGCATTGAAAATGCTTTCCTATGGGGAAATGAGCGACGCTGGAGGTCCTCACATAACGTGAGGACGTCCAGCAACGCTCTAGCACAGGTTTCCTGTGCTAGGGACATGGAAGTGCCCTCTAGTGACTGTCTAGTAGAGAGCCACTAGAGGTGGAGTTAACCCTGCAAGGTAATTATTGCAGTTTATAAAAAACTGCAATAATTACACTTGCAGGGTTTAGAGTAAGGGAGTTGGCACGCAGACCACTCCAATGGGCAGAAGTGGTCTGTGTGCCTGGAGTGTCCCTTTAAAGAACTGGTGGGTAGGGAGCAAGTAGACTGTGGTGGTTAACAATGCCAACACAACTGCAGCCATGAACATATGCTATTGAGTGCTGTAACTCACAAAAAGCAATAATATGACATCCCCCCTATTTTGCTGACATCCATTGCCAAGGAGGGTCATTTCTTCTTTCATTCCCCGAGAACCACTATTAGAGACTGAACATATTAAATATTAAATGTTAAGAACTTTATCAATAGTTCTTCATGAGAGATGGTTCATTTACTTTACTTATTTGTTGTTTGTAATATCCATACATTATTACCTCTGGAGCAACTACATTCCTCTTAATCATTTCTAAATATTGTGTAAAAATCTACACAACCATTTAGGATAGAATAATATATGCCAAGTATTAGATAAAGACTTTTACGAATTAAACATATTGGTACAAAAAAAAAAACTAAAAATGTTTACAAAAATGATTAAACAAGATCAAACATTTTTTCTTAAAGTAATCAGTGGTATATCTTTATTAAATAATAAATGGTCTAAAATAGTGTAATACTATAAAAATATAAATGTGCTTACATTAAATGCTGTAATTAAGTAGTGTTTAATTATAGGACATTAACATAAATTTCATATCAACAGGTGCAGAAAGTTTTCTAATTTCTCCGATCATCTCTAATTTTGTATCCGCATCATAGCTTGACATTTTAGATCTCTTGTGTCTTCTAAAATGAGACGTTGTGTTGTATCTCTCTGTCTTGGGGGCTAATGCAGGAGAGCAAAATCAGTGCAAACATAGGTGTGACAGAACATCTATTAGACGTATTAGAATTTTAATTTAGTTTATACCACTGGTTGTTTGGTTACCGAACGAAGACACGTTTCCCCCTCTTATACCTCCCGATCCCAAACCACCCCCTGGCTCATTAACTTCAAAGAACCCATGAACTTAAGTGCGCTTCTGGGTGGCCGCCATTCGTATGACCGAAAGCACATGTTTTGTGGAATGGCAGACATTTTGTCTTGCGAATGCAGGCAGCAGTACTGGGAAGTCAACCTAAAAATCGGGCACGCTATCTCGCAAACACCGCTGAATTTGTACCGCCACCTGTTAAAAAAGCCAGGAGAGTGCTTTTCGGGAAAAAGACTCATACAAACAAGAGGAACATTTGCTCCTTAGAGCCAGGGGGGAGCATTCGCACAGGTTTTATGCGCACAGGAATTCCCGAAAGTTCCATGCCATGGAATTATTTTGGGCTACAAACTTGTTGCTGGCCAGTCAAAATGTTACACAGAAGGCGATTCCGTTACATTAAATGGATCTGAGCACTATTTGGACAACTTGGGTGCTCGGATCCAGGTTATTCGATATAAGACTTGTGGGGTTCCTGTGATGTGGTTTTGGGGTATTTTCTATGTGGTTCCCTGTAGCTGAGAGATAATTGAATTATCAGTCGGTGACTCAATTATCTCCCAGACACAGGGACACCTGGGTTTGTATTTATTTGTATGGACCCCATGTTGGGGGTCTGTGTATAAATTGAGTGTGCCTTGCTTTGAATAAACCAGATAACTCCCAGCATTAAGTCTTAGCTAATGTCTGGGGGAAAGAGCTATATAACTTTATCCTGCTATAATCACTGAAGACAGCGCTAACTGAGACTCTGGGAAGGGGAAAGGACATCCTTGGCGGCGAGACTCATGTCCCTACCCGAGTTGCCGCCACAATAAGTTCAACCATTGTAACACTAATACTGGAATGGAAGCTTAAACAATTGTTTATTTTGCCAACTTTTATTGATGAAATTTGAGTGGAAAGTCCTAAATAATCCCAGTGTATTGTTTTCAGCTTCCCTACATTGTTTGACTGACATTAAAAATGAAACGAGATAAGCAAAGGTAGATCCTCAACACCTATCACAATGCTTTGCATATCTCAACACTGTTATAAAACAGGTGGAAATCACTGAAAAAAAACCCAGATCACTTTCTAACAGAAGTTGGGACCTACAATGAGGATACATTCTTCAAATGTCTTCTTCTCTTCTTGGAGAATAGAGGTAAAGGAAGGCCAGCACTACTGGCAAATATATAAACTGTTGTAGGTTCCCGAGGTCCCCTTACTTGTACCCAGGGGAGGGCTGGCAGCCTTAGGCCTGGGGGGCAAAACCAGTCAAGTGGCCCATTGCACCACCAAATCAGTTCACCATCCATGCCCACCTTTTCCTGGTTTTATAACGGATATTGATGTTATGCTAATCAGTAGCTCTTTGCCATACCCGCTCCTTCACGGCTCCAGGCACTGCTTGTTGTGAGTGTGAGCCACTGTAAATTAGGGGCAGAGGGCACTTGCACTGCGGTAAAGATGGGGCTGGACAGGAGGAGAGTGCAGTGCAATCAGTGCACTCCCCTCCTGTGGGTCACCAGTAGACTGGTGCACCTGCCCAGGATCAGTGCCGGTGCAAGGATTTTTGCCGCCCTAGACAAAATAAAAATTTGCTGCCCCCCCATGTGACATCACAATGCCCCACCCATATGAACTAACGCCAGTGCTGCACACAGTGTGTGTTTACATTAAAAAGCCTGCAGGGACCAGCTATAGACACCAGAACCACTTCATTAAGCTATAGTGTCCCTTTAATGTGAGGTACATTATAGATTAGTGTCACTAATAATATACTAGATTGCCTACTTACAAGCAGATGAGGATGATGATGGGCTGCAGTTTGGCTCCACTGGTCTGGTGTAGAACAGGATCTCTGGAGGCTGTTTGCAGCTGTGGTCACAAAATTCAATGTTCTGGGAGAATTGGAAGCAGCTCCATTTTTGGGGCCCCTTACACAGCTCAAGGTCTGGGCCCCAGGGCCTGACGGTGAGTATGCCCATAAGGCCCACTCATAAGTTCCACCCACCCATGAGTTCGCTCACAGGGAGTGGAGTGTGTAGGGATGTGTTATGTGTTATTGTAGAGGATCTAATATGTGTGCTTATGGTATGTAGTGTATAGGGTTACCAGTTTGTGCAGGTGATGTAGTGTGTTTGTGTGTAGTGGAAGCAGTGTGTATTTGTGTATAAGGGATGTATTATGTGTTTCTGGTTGTGTGCAGGGCCGGACTGGGAAAAAAATTAGGCCCGGGCATTTTTCAATCAGAGCGGCCCCCTAAGAAGGGGGCGGGGCCAGAGAGTGTGTGTTTTGTCATCACTAATGACAACACGCCCCCTCTCAAAGTGAGCATGTTGGTTCAATGCCCAGAGCCCTGCTGAAGAGCTCTGGCATTAGAAAAAGGCCCTGAATTTGTTCTGCGCAGCGCAAGCAAATTTAATAACATGCTTGCGCTGTGTTTGCTTTTAAATTGTCTCTGGTGTCTCCACAAGTGGGATACCAGAGGACAAAAGGGCCAGGAAAGTGCATGGTGCATATGTTTGGAGCCTGCTTGTGGGATTGCATGTGTGTAGAGTGTGGTGTGGTATTGTATAAATAGGTCAATTTAATTTGTGTTTGTGGTGTTATATGTGTGCCTAGGGGCTGTAGAGAGTGTGTGTATAGGGGGCATAGTGTTATAGGGGATGCAGCGAGTGTGTGCATACGGGCTGAAGTGTGTGTGTATAGGTGACGTAGTGTGTGTAGGGGTTGCAGAGAGGGTGTGTTTAGTGAATGTTGTATGTGTTTGCTGACAAGGAATGTAGTGTGTGTGTGTAGGAGATCTACTGTGTAAATGACCCAGTGTGTGTGTGTGTGTAGAGGATTAAGAGTGCATATAGGGTAAGGGATCTAGTGTGTATCTGGAGCGTAATGTGTGTAGTGGTGCAGTGTGAGGGGTGCTGTAGTGTGTGTGTGTGTGTGTGTATGTATATATATATACATATATATTTGGACTTATAGTATGTGTGAGGAGCGCAGTGTGTGTATGTAAGAGGGGTGCTGTGTGTGAGGGTGTTTTTATCTGCTGTCACATTCTAGGTTTCTAATTTTGTCTGTTAACTCACTGAGGGTTATTTTATATATATATATATATATATGTGTGTGCTGTATATGTGTGGGAGTGTGCTGTGTGTGTCTGGGGGGTGCTGTGTGTGTCTGGGTGCGCAGTGTGTGTGTCTGGGTGTGCAATGTGTGTGTCTGGGTGTGCAATGTGTGTCTGGGGGTGCTGTGTGTGTCTGGGGGGTGCTGTGTCTGGGGGATGCTGTGTCTGGGGCTGTGTCTGGGGGTGCTGTGTGTGTGTCTGGGGGATGCTGTGTCTGGGGGCTGTGTCTGGGGGTGCTGTGTGTGTCTGGGGATGCTGTGTCTGGGGGTGTTGTGTGTGTGTCTGGGGGTGCTGTGTGTCTGGGGCTGTGTCTGTGTCTGGGCTGTGTCTGGGGTGCTGTGTGTGTCTGGGGGTGCTGTGTGTGTCTGGGTGCGCTGTGTGTCTGGGTGCGCTGTGTGTGTCTTGGTGCGCTGTGTGTGTCTGGGGGTGCTGTGTGTGTCTGGGTTCTGTGTGTGTCTGGGTGCTGTGTGTGTCTGGGGGGTGCTGTGTCTGGGGGTGCTGTGTGTGTCTGGAGGCTGTGTCTGGATGTGCTGTGTGTGTCTGGGGGGTGCTGTGTCTGGATGTGCTGTGTGTGTGAATGTATTTTTTATGTAAATTTAAATATTTTTTTTTACTAATAAAAAAATAAAAAAAATTATTCCCCCTCCCTCCCTTCTTACCTTCTTACCTTCTTACCTTTATACCTTTATCCTGGGAGGGGGAGGAGGAGATCCGTTATGCCTGGGGAGGTGGGAGCCATGCTGCCTTCCCTGGTGGACCAGTGGTGAGAGTGAACTCTAACCTGGAGGTTAGAGTTCACTCTCGCGAGATCTGAGCGTTGCCGTGGTAACCGCGGCAACGCTCAGAATCCCGCGAGAGGACCGGCGGAGCTGCTGGCTAGAGCTCCGCCGGGTCCTCTCTCCTCCCTCCCTCCCTCCCTCACCCAGCCGGTGGCCGCATCTCCCTGTCTGTGGGCCGGTGAGGGAGATCTTTGATCTCCCCACCGGCCCATGGAGGCACTATGCACGGCCAGCGCTCGGATAGCGCTGGCCCTGCAGGGGCCGGCCGGGGAGATCCCCTGCCGGCCTCGGCCCCACGGCCATCGCGGCCCACCGGGCATTTGCCCGGTATGCCCGATGGCCAGTCCGGGCCTGGTTGTGTGTAAGGGATGCATTGTGTGAATCTGTGTTTGTATGCATAAGGGATGCAAGGTGTGTGTCTGTATGTGTGTGCATTGAGTGTAAGAGATGCATTGTGTTTCTGTGCGTATGTAAGAAAAGAAGTGTGTGTGTTTGCATATGTGTGTACGGGTTTGCATTGTCTGTTTCTGTGTATGTGTGCAAAGGATGCATTGTCTTTGTGTGTAAGGGTTGCATTGTGTGTGTGTGTGTAATGGATGCATTGTGTGTTTCTCTCTGTGTAAGGGAAGCATGTTGTGTTTCTGTGTATGTATAGGGATGCATTGTGTGTGTGTGTGTGTGTGTGTGCGCGCGTAGTGTGAAAGAGCTCCCTGTCTTGGCCCCTGTCCTATAGAGCTGCCCCTTCTGTCCCGTAGAGCTCTCCCCTGCACCTTTAGTGGTCTCTCCTCTCCCCACCCTCCCCTAGCGGTCTCTTCTCACACTCACCCACCCTCCCTGTGCTCTTCTCATCCCCCCTCCACCCTCCCTGTGTTCTTCTCACTCCTCCCTCTATGTGTTCTCCTCACACCCCCTGTGTTCGTCTTACCCCCCTCCTCCCTGTGTTCTTCATACTTCCCCCCTTGGTCGTCTTACTCCCCCACCTGTTCTTCTTAACACCCCTTCTTCTTATTGCTCCCCTTCTTCTTCTTACCCCTTCTTCTTCTTCCTCTTCCTCCCCTTCTTCTTCTTACTCCCCCATTTCTTCATACTCACCCTTCTTCTTACCCCTCTTCTTCTTCTTCTCCCCACTCTTCTTCTTTCTCCCCACTCTTTTCTTACTCACCCCTTCTTCTTCTTCTTACCCCCACCTCTTTTCTTATCTCCCTCCTTTAGCCTCAGCCCTCCCAGCACTTTCTTGTTCCCCCTCTCCCTCACTCCAGCCTCCCCTTTTCTTATTCCCCCTCTCCCTCTTCTTCCTCCCCTCTTCTTCTTCTTACTCCCCCTCTTTTTGTACTCCCTCCTCTTCTTCTTACTCCCTCCTCTTCTTCTTCTTACTCCCCCCCATCTTTTTTCTTACTCACACCCCTTCTTCTTCTTACCCCCCTCTTTTCTTATCTCCCCTCCTTCTTACTCCCCTCCCTCTTCTTACTCCCCCCTCCCTCTTTGCTTATTCCCCCTCCCTCTTCTTATTCCCCCCTCCCTCTTCTTATTCCCCTTTTTATCCCCCTCCCTCTTCTTATTCCCTCCTCTTCTTATTCCCCTTTTGTCCCCCCTCCCCTCTTCTTATTTCCCCTCCCTCTTCTTATCCCCCTTCTTGTTCCCCCCTCTTCTTATTCCCCTCCCTCCCCTCTTCTTACCCCCTCCCCTCTCCCTCTCTTCTTACCCCCTCCCCTGTAGCGTGGCCGAGCTGCACTCCGGTCCGCGGTGGCCGGCCGGCCGGAGTGATAGGAAGGTGCACACTCAGTGTGCACTTCCTGTCAGTCCGGTCGGTAACAGGAAACAGAAACTCCGCGCGGAACAGGAGTTTCTGTTTCCTGTAACCGGCCGGACTGACAGGAAGTGCACACTCAGTGTGCACCCTCCTATCACTCCGGCCGGCTGGCCGGCCACCGCGGACCGGAGTGCAGCTCGGCCACGCTACAGGGGAGGGGAGGGGAGAAGCTGCAGCCGCCTGAGGCTCTTAACAGAGCGCTCAGGCGGCTGCAGTATTTAAAGGGCCGGCCCGTCGTGGCCGGCCTTACAGGAATTTAGGGCGGCCTGGGGGGCAATTGCCTCCCTGCCCCCCGGCCCAGCCCGCCCCTGCTTGTACCCCCAAAAGTATAAAAATATAAATGATTAAACTGCAACACCAAAAATAAGAACAAAGAAGCTTATTCCACCATAGTGGAACTAGCGCCACCCTGGTGGAATAAACCCTTTCATTGTTATTTTTGATGTTGCAGTTTCATCATATATTATTTTTATTCTTCTCTTCTTGGGTTCTTGAGTCCCAGTAAGTTACTATATATTGTGTGGTTGGCTTCTCTTTAAAGGGATGTATGTCCACATATTCATTCTCTATAGATGTGCACATGCTGGTATAGTGATGGTCATTATGACAACGGGCCATTAGTCTTATTATTGCCTTTCCATACATTTCCATATATTTCCATGGGTTATGGAAGTTTCTAGAATTGACGTCATTATTGCTAGCTCTATATGTGTGTTTTAGGATCCGTTTTTTAACTTTAGCCTTGAAAAAGGCAGTTTGGTGAGCGCTCCTATCAACAATTGTTAGTGAATGTATTGAAAACTCACTTCTTCAAGAAAGCATATCAATTAAACTGTTAGCAGGTTTTTATCCCCCCCCCCCCACCATCCCCCTTCCATGACTCCTCTCCTGCAACTGTCAAAAATTAACTAGTAAGCCCTCAGTGAATACTTTTCTAACAACCTACTTTATACCCCTACTTTTACCCTCTGTGTCACTATACCTCACTCCCTCTAGCATGTAAGCTCATTGAGCAGGACCCTCCACCCCCTCTGTTCCGGTACGTCCAGTTGTCTGGTTACAATTAAATGTCTGTTAGTCCACCCAATGTACAGCGCTACGGAATCTGATGGTGCTATATAAATAATAAAATAATAATAATAATAACAACACCACTTTACTGGACAATTCTGTTTTTTTTTCAATGTTTTTCCATTAATTTGTTTGTATTTTGTTTGCTATAATTTGGATATGGATCAGTATGTTTGGTATCATGATGTGTTGAATTAGGTGCCTCTTATATGTAGGAATACACGGATTAAGGTGCATATTTGAAATGAATATATGAAAGAATTTTATATATGTATATTAAATAAAACACAATTTTTTTTAATTAAGTTTGTGTACTTCTGGTTTATGTTATATATACCCCTTTTTTATCCAGCTGGTGGAGCTGGTATACCTTTGATAGTACCCTAATTTATTATTATTTTCTGAAGCTTATGTTCAGCTCCAGATATACGCTCCAGAGTAGTATGGTCCCCGTTTATGGATATGTCGCTCAGCTTGGTTCCTTGTAGGTCAGGGTCAAGGGCCAGCTGAGGTGTTCACGGTTATTTTCCTCCAAATTGCAGTGTTATATTTACCAATTACATAAAATTAGAATAGATACAGAAAATATGGCTCTCTGTTTTGTTGGTGTAAAAGCAAAATAAAAGGAGGTATACTCACATAAGGAGAGCAAAAAAATGAGGTGTTTGCTCAATCCTGTGTAGAAAATAGTAGGTGGTTTACTCCCCACCAAAGAGGTAAAAAGTGTGGCTCCTCTGGATAAAACCAGGAAGGTCCAGGTAAGGTAAAAAAAAATAGTCTTATTTAAAGATAATAAAACAATGACTAAAAAAACATTAACTCGTTTCACCCAAAGGGGCTATTGCACATATAGACACAGCATATGGCTGATGTCCAAACATGTTGGTTGTATTTGTTAGATTGTGGCTAGAGTTGAGCGGACACCTGGATGTTCTGGTTCGCCGAGTTTGACCGAACTTCGTCAAAATGTTCGGGTTCGGGCTCGAACTTGACCTGAACTTGAAGTCAATGGGGACCCGAACTTTTGGGCACTAAAATGCCTTTAAAAAAGTCCTGGAAATGGCTAGAGGGCTGCAAAAGGAAGTAAAATAAGGGTAAGAGTAGGACAAGTGCCCTGCAAACAAATGTGAATATGGAAATAACTTAAAATAACATAAAATAAATAGCCGCTTAGTAGATAACTCCCTAATTCCTACGGTATTGGGGAGCTATCTACCAAAAGGTTGAAAGACCTAAATTGGTCTTTCAGCCACATTTACTACTACTAAGTAAAGATTACTTAGTATTAGTAAATTCAGCCCCTACTCGCTATACTGCGAGAAGGGGCATGTCTAGTAAACAGTGAGCAGCCAGTGGCTGAACGGCGGATGGGGGCCCTAAATAACAATGAGGGGTGGACATTCTGTTCCCCCCGGCCCCCACCCCTGCGCGGTGGGTGAGGGCCCTACATAACAAAGAGGGGGGTGACCTACTGTCCTCCCCCCTGGGCCCCACCCCTGCGCGGTGGGTGGGGGCCCTAACTAAGATTGAGGGGGGACCTATTGTCCTCCCCCCGGCCCCCACCCCTGCGTGGCAGGTGGGGGCCCTACATAACAATGAGGGGGGGACCTACTGTCCTCCCCCCTGGCCCCCACACCTGCGGGGGGGGAGGACAGTAGGTCCCCCCCTCATTCTTATGGGGGACCTACTGCCCTCCCACCCAGCCCCCACCTCTGAGCGGCGGGTGGGGGACCTAAATTTAGAATATTGTCCTCCCCCCCAGCCCCCACCCCTGAGCGGTGGGTGGAGGCCCTAAGTTAGAATAAGGGGGGGACCTATTGTCCTCCCCCCTGACCCCCACCCCTGGGCAGTGGATGAGGGTCCTAAATAAAAATGTAACTCCCCCATCACCCCCTCCCCCCCAAAAATAACCCCTACCTCCCCCTGTCGTCCTAAAAATAATGAGGGGGGACCATAAGCTAGATACCTGTAAAAAAAATAAATTTACCATTTATTGTCTTCTTTCTTCTAAAATCTTATTTTTTCAGCCCCAAAAAGGCCAAATAAAAATCCATAATAATCGACAAAAAAAAGCCTTCCCCCGCCCTGCAATTAGGCTCAGAGCACTCTGATTGGTGGGTTTTAAGTGGCACTGACACACATAGAAACATAGATACATAGAAACATAGAAACATAGAATGTGACGGCAGAAGAACCATTCGGCCCATCTAGTCTGCCCAATTTTCTAAATACTTTCATTAGTTCCTGGCCTTATCTTATAGTTAGGATAGCCTAATGCATATCCACACCCCTTCCTGAAAAATGATTATTTCATAAAGATAGAATCTTTACAGAATACTCATTATGGCTATATTGGATTTTCACTGAAATACAGGGAGTGCAGAATTATTAGGCAAATGAGTATTTTGACCACATCATCCTCTTTATGCATGTTGTCTTACTCCAAGCTGTATAGGCTCGAAAGCCTACTACCAATTAAGCATATTAGGTGATGTGCATCTCTGTAAAGAGAAGGGGTGTGGTCTAATGACATCAACACCCTATATCAGGTGTGTATAATTATTAGGCAACTTCCTTTCCTTTGGCAAAATGGGTCAAAAGAAGGACTTGACAGGTTCAGAAAAGTCAAAAATAGTGAGATATCTTGCAGAGGGATGCAGCACTCTTAAAATTGCAAAGCTTCTGAAGCGTGATCATCGAACAATCAAGCGCTTCATTCAAAATAGTCAACAGGGTCGCAAGAAGCGTGTGGAAAAACCAAGGCGCAAAATAACCGCCCATGAACTGAGAAAAGTCAAGCGTGCAGCTGCCACGATGCCACTTGCCACCAGTTTGGCCATATTTCAGAGCTGCAACATCACTGGAGTGCCCAAAAGCACAAGGTGTGCAATACTCAGAGACATGGCCAAGGTAAGAAAGGCTGAAAGACGACCACCACTGAACAAGACACAAGCTGAAACGTCAAGGCTGGGCCAAGAAATATCTCAAGACTGATTTTTCTAAGGTTTTATGGACTGATGAAATGAGTGAGTCTTGATGGGCCAGATGGATGGGCCCGTGGCTGGATTGGTAAAGGGCAGAGAGCTCCAGTCCAACTCAGACGCCAGCAAGGTGGAGGTGGAGTACTGGTTTGGGCTGGTATCATCAAAGATGAGCTTGTGGGGCCTTTTCGGTTGAGGATGGAGTCAAGCTCAACTCCCAGTCCTACTGCCAGTTCCTGGAAGACACCTTCTTCAAGCAGTGGTACAGGAAGAAGTCTGCATCCTTCAAGAAAAACATGATTTTCATGCAGGACAATGCTCCATCACACGCGTCCAAGTACTCCACAGCGTGGCTGCCAAGAAAGGGTATAAAAGAAGAAAATCTAATGACATGGCCTCCTTGTTCACCTGATCTGAACCCTATTGAGAACCTGTGGTCCATCATCAAATGTGAGATTTACAAGGAGGGAAAACAGTACACCTCTCTGAACAGTGTCTGGAGGCTGTGGTTGCTGCTGCACGCAATGTTGATGGTGAACAGATCAAAACACTGACAGAATCCATGGATGGCAGGCTTTTGAGTGTCCTTGCAAAGAAAGGTGGCTATATTGGTCACTGATTTGTTTTTGTTTTGTTTTTGAATGTCAGAAATGTATATTTGTGAATGTTGAGATGTTATATTGGTTTCACTGGTAATAATAAATAATTGAAATGGGTATATATTTGTTTATGTACCCACAAGGCCAGCCTCTTCCCCTGGGGGGCCCAGGAGCCGACCACCACAGGGCCCCCCGAGGCTGGCCCTGCTAACCCGGGCGGGTGGCCGGTCGGGCAGGCGGGCGCGCGAGGGAGCACCCAGTGCTTCCCCTTCAGCTCCCTCGCGCACCGATACCGGAGCCGGAAGATGACGTCATCTTCCGGCGCCGACATCCCTACGCGGCGCGCGAGGGAGCTGAAGAGGAAGCACCGAGTGCTCCCTCGCGCGCCCACCTGCCCGACCGGCCACCCGCCTGACTGGGGTCAGCAGCACCACTGGACCCCAGGGAATCCCCCCAGCACTCCAAAAGTTAAGGAGGCTGGGGGGATTACATTTAAAAAAAAAATGTGTGTTTGTGTGTTCGTATATGTGTGTTAGTGTGTGTATTTGTGTGTGTGTTAGTGTATGTTAGTGTGTGTGTTTGTGTGTTAGTGTGTGTTTGTGTGTATGTGTGTTAGTTTGTGTGTGTTAGTGTGTGTGTATGTGTGTGCTTGTGTGTTAGTGTGTGTTAGTGTATGTGTGTTAGTGTATGTGTGTGTTTGTGTGTTAGTGTGTGTGTGTTAGTGTATGTTTGTGTGTTAGTGTATGTGTGTGTTTGTGTGTTAGTGTGTGTGTGTGTGTTTGTGTGTTAGTGTGTGCGTGTTGGTGTGTGTGTGTTAGTGTATGTGTGTAGTGTATGTGTGTGTTAGTGTATGTGTGTGTTAGTGTATGTGTGTGGTAGTGTATGTGTGTATGTGTATGTGTGTGCTTGTGTGTTAGTGTGTGTGTGTTAGTGTGTGTGTGTGTTTGTGTATGTTAGTGTTAGTGTGTGTGTGTGTGTTAGTGTGTGTGTGTGTGTTAGTGTGTGTGTGTGTGTGTGAGTGTGTGTGTGTGAGTGTGTGTG
>OW240914.1:16843089-16934398 GCA_933207985.1 Pelobates cultripes
CACTGCTCTTAGGGTTGCCACATGACTGGTATTTATTTGAGGCTGGTACCGATATTGCAGTAATACCAGCACTACAATTGCCAGTATTTTTCTCAGTAACATAGAAACATAGAATGTGACGGCAGATAAGAACCATTCGGCCCATCTAGTCTGCCCAATTTTTAAAAATACTTTCATTAGTCCCTGGCCTTATCTTATAGTTAGGATAGCCTTATGCCTATCCCACGCATGCTTAATCTCCTTTACTGTGTTAACCTCTACCACTTCAGCTGGAAGGCTAGCCATGCATCCACTATCCTCTCAGTAAAGAAATACTTCTGGATATTATTTTTAAACCTTTGCCCCTCTAATTTAAGACTATGTCCTCTTGTTGTGGTAGTTCGCCTTCTTTTAAATATAGTCTCATCCTTTACTGTGTTGATTCCCTTTATGTATTTAAATGCTTCTATCATATCCCCCCGTCTCGTCTTTCCTCCAAGCTAGTATTAACAGAGATTACTCTGCAATACTAGCAGCGGCCAGTAGGGGTCGATGTATGTGTGGAGAGAGGCAGGGATAGGAAGTTACCTACATCTCTCTTCTCACTGATCCACAGGGGAGCAGCTACACAGCACAGATAGTCCAGACAGTAGCTCCCAGCCTGCAGAGACAACCTTCAGCTCAGGGAAGTGAGGAATGGGGTAAAGGCTACAGGGAGACATGGGGATGCTGAAACACTTGGAGACACGGGGACACCGGCACACATGGGGACACTGATGCATGGGGTCACAGCTACACATGGGGGAACTTGGGGACACTGAGACACTAGGGGATGCTGCGAGACAAGGGGACACACACACTTGGGGACACAGACACACATGGGGACACTTGGAAACACAGACACACATGGAGGCACGGAGACACTTCGAGACATGGGGACATTGAGATACTAGGGACACAATGTCCCCAAGTGTTTCAGTGTCCCCATGTCTCCCAGCTAGTGTCTCTGGTGTCTCAGTGTCCCCATGTCTCCCAGTGTCCCTAGTGTCTCAGTGTCCCCATGTGTGTCTATGTTCACAAGTGTCTGTGTACCCATGTCTCCCAGCGTTTCCATATCTCTCAGTATCCCCTAGTGTCTGTGTGCCCAGGTCTCCTAGTGTCTCAGTGTCCCTATGTCTCCTAGTGTCGCT
Organism: Pelobates cultripes; assembly: GCA_933207985.1. NCBI lineage: Eukaryota > Metazoa > Chordata > Amphibia > Anura > Pelobatidae > Pelobates > Pelobates cultripes. Next base: position 16,844,259 of record OW240914.1, read on the forward strand.
GTGTGCCCATGTCTCACAGTGTCCCTAGTGTCTCAGTGTCCCTATGTCTCCTAGTGTCTCTGTGTGCCCATGTCTCACAGTGTCCCTAGTGTCTCAGTATCCCCATGTCTCTTAGTATCCCCTAGTATCTCTGTGTGCCCATGTCTCACAGTGTGCCTAGTGTCTGTGTGCCTATGACTCTTAGTGTCCCCTAGTGACATGAGGACACAGACACTAGGGGACACTGGGAGAAAGGGAGACACGGGGGGGCAATCCATCTATGCAGCAGAATCAAACTGTAAGTAGTTTTGTGGTGATTTTACAGAATTTTCTCTTATGTCACTCCTTGTGATTTACATCATGTGATGTCACCCATACATAATTAGTTATGCAAATTGATAAGGTCTGTATTTTTTTCCCCCCCAAGAATGGTAGCAAACCTAACTACTCTTCCCATACTCTTGATGGAGTATGGAAACTTAAGAGGGATATATTGAAACAAAACTTGTGTGGACTAGCTGAAATGAAATTAGTTAAACTAATGCTGAATTTGGTCTCTCTAACACTGTGGCATGTCCCCTTTCTTCTACACTCACTACATCCACCTTTTCTCTGTCTCTGACTGTATACCAGGAGCTTCTGCCTGAAAGTAAGAAGGTAAGGAGACAAGTGGACCAGAGAGTGCTATGGGACAGTCCTTAGAAAGCGTTGAGTGAGCGCATCATTAGATGCATTTATGCTAAGCTCAGGGTGCTGTCTGCATAGTATGCCCTTAGTTGTCCAGCTGCATGATTGGCGGGCAGCCTGACATGCATTCATGCCAGGCTAGCCTTCCAATTCTTGGTGCAGACACGTGGGCATGTTTGTCCCTTTCGGGAGTTCTGATTACATGGTCCATTCTTTTACACTGCTCATTGACTTCCTGCTTCGCTGGACACTGCTGTTAAGGGATATGGATTTACTTGAATGATGAAAACATGAATTATAGAGAGATTAGCATAATTTAAGAGAATCTGAGTTTTCTTATAGCTGCATCTTATGAGTTTCCCTTTGGCAACATCTCCACCAGATACATAACGCTTGAGAGACATGACTATTTTAGGGTTTTTGGTCAGCACCAGGCCCACTGAGCTCTTAATCTGGTCCTGCCGCTGGGCGAGCCTCCCAGAAAGCATGAAGACAAGCCAAAGGACAGATCATAGAGCCAGGGATGCGACGTCAAAAACCTCACTGCATCCGCTTCGCCAAAGACATCCCCAAATAACAAACCCAGAGGAACCAATTTGGATGAACTCACAAGCTCACCCACGTGCATGGCCCCGAAAATGTTGAAGGAGAATGCCAACCGAAATAACACCCCTTTGAATGGAGAGAAACAGACCTGCGGCAGAACAGTAAGCAAGCCCACCATGAAACCGGTAAAATCGTGAACAAGCCCATCGTAAACCGGCCTCTGAGAATTCGCTATCTTGGGCCCTTTACGCCAGCCCCTCATAACTAATGAAACAAGAACATCCGTCGTGATGTCTTGGGGAGTTTAAACCAAAAGCTCAGCCCAGACAACTTTCCAGACACCGCCGAGGTGGAGCAGCCCGAAGCTTCCCAGAACCAAATAAGCTGTAACAAACCTTGTACACATTCACCATCTGACCGAACCCCCCAACTTCCTCTCGAATTCCACCCACTCGCTCCATGCCTTACCATAATGCTTCCAAGTAGACTTAGAGCCCAAGGCCATAGGAAGTCCACCTTGTCCGCCCCGGGCGCCGCCGCCCTGAATTCCCACCACTAAAAATGAGAGAGCATCTGCTGTAACTTTATCAACCCCGGGCACATGCACAGCCCTACAATATACATTCAGAAACAAACAGCGCAGCACCAAGCGCCGCAGAAGCCAAACCACTGGAGGGGAGGAAGCAGACAAATTGGCAATGGCCTGCCTACTCCCATATTATCACAGTGGAAGACCATTCTGTGATCCCTGAGGAGATCCAATACGACTGACCATTAAACCCGTCCAAGAAGATGGACCAAACCACCAAATCATTGTGCAATGGGCGAGTGATACGCACATAGTGATGGGGGTGTTCCACCCCTGCGGTCGCCGCTGCCAAGCAGTGCTTAAACACCCTTGCCATAGGAATAATCCAGCACGCAAATTGCGGCTTACTCAAAAGTGACTGCAGGTGCCGCAACTAATTCTTCCTGAGGGACATGGTGGCAGAGACCAAGCCACGCAGGTCCAAAACCTTATCCTCTGGCAAACAATATTCCCCAGCAACTGAATCAATCTTAATCCACAAGAAGCTCAGACAGGTGGAAGGACCCACCATCTTATCAAGGGCAATCGGGACCCCGAAAAACCGAGAGACTGTTTCCAGGGTGTGGAGAAGGTATGAACACACATTCGAACCAGCAGGACCAACACATAAGAAGTCATCCAAATAATGCAACAACGAGGTTCACGTTGCCTCTTCCAGCACCACCCATTCCAGAAATTTACTAAAACATTTGAAATAGAAGCAGGATATTGAACAACCCATTGGTGTAGTTATTACATGGACCTGTCTTTGCCAAACAGGTGATGGTAGTCCGGGTGGACTGGAAGCAGCCAAAAAGCAGCCTCTATATCCACTTTTGCCAGAGCCCTTGGGCCTGCCACCTGAACCATCTGAACCACCGCGTCAAAGGATGCGTACGACACCCTACAGGAGCATTGCGCCAAGATCCACGGGCGTCCTCACCTTTTAAGACCACTGCATCTCCGCGCTCCCTGGTTTTACCCTTCTTGAAACAGCAGGAGGCTGAGTGAGCTCCCCCACACCCTGAGCATTCATGTTTAAACTTGCAACTACTCCCCCATTTACACTGACTTTCATTGTATTGCCAGCAAGGCCGACGCAGCGGAGTGTCCCACCGCACCAGCACTTCTGAGAAAGGACGGGATACCGCCCTGATGAGAGGCTAGGCGAGTCATATTTGCCAGCCACAAACCAATATCCATTTGAACCCAACCAACGGACGGACGAACAGCCATGCACTGGAAAAACTGCTCATCATATCGCCACCAGCTCAACCCCCCCATATACTCTACATGCAGTCCAGACCGTGTCCTGATAACAAAACAGGGCCGAACATTTCTCAGGTGCCTTTTCTCCTATGACGCTGGCCAGGATCGAAAAGGCCCTGATCCAATTCCCAAATGTTTTGGGGATCTTCTGATACCAGAACTTTTCTTTGTCCTTGTCGGAGTCCTTAGACTCCTTATCAGGAAGGGGCAAGTCCTCCAAGGTGAGCAAGAAGAAGATCTCAACAAATTCCCCCTTGCAAATCTTGTCCCGCACCTCCTGGTGCAAATGCAGCACCAGGGGGCCTGACCCCTGACCAACACAAAGAAGCCACCCCAGGTGCGGCCAGCGCATCCTCCCTGCCTGGCGGAGTCACCCAGGTCGGGGAAGATTCAGGGACCAACCGGGATGGGCACCTCCAGCCCCCTAGAAGAAGTAACCGAAGGAGGGTCCCACCCCGCCCTAACCTGCTCATCCAAGGAGAGGGCCGCTGAACTGCGCTCCCAGTTATCCACAAGACCCCTTAGACACCCCACCCACTGCCCGACCATCTACCAATGCAGAACCAAACTCACCGGAGGGTGCGGGAGAGGATTGGAGTAGTGGAGCCGTAACCACCGTAGGCTGGGCCAGAGCTGCCACCTCCATAGGGAGTGATAGCACTCAATGAGGCATGGAACTTGGCCCGGTCCAGAGCCACCTGGGGAGAAACAATAGGTGGAATCCTATCCCTCCTCCCATTACCCAGAAAATTAGGCCAACCCCAGAGGGACGGGGAAGGCAAGGGGTGCCTTGTAACCCCAGACGGCACCCCGAGGGAAGGCAGGGGGCTAGCAGAGCTACCACGGGTAGGGGTAGAAGACAAACGTCTCACACTACTCCCAGCCACCACCCCCACTTCAGGAGGGATGCCTCTGCCCCACGGGAGACACCCTTAAGCCTACTCACCCACCTGGAGGCCCAACCACCACTTGGGTCTGCCGACGAAGACAAGGCCGCCAGGAAAACTTCAGCAGCTGCAGAAGGAGAGTCAGCCTGCCGGCCCAGGAAGAAGGAGCCCCCTGCTGCGTGGGGCTGGAGACAGGGAAAATAAGCTGGTGCTGACGGCCACAGAGCGCCCCGCTGTCTCGGTAGAGACAGAAGCCCTCAAGGGGGGTGAAGCAAGCCTCGCAGCCACAGACCAGCAATTCCAGGAGACCAGGCCTGCACTCCTAATCCCAGGAGGCCTCTTGCAGGGCAAAACATTTGAGTGGCTGAGCTCGCCTCCGGGAACCCCCACTACGGCCAGGAGGAGAGGCGGCAATAGGTGGTAAGGCCTCAGCCCTGAGGGCAGAGAGGACAGCTTCGATATCCATACCCTGGCCACAAACAGCACTTGGAATTCAGGTATACAAAGAGCAACAACCAGTAATTACCAAGCTGTTACACACAATCTCCACCCATTCAAAAAATCATTGAAAACCCTTTTCTTCAAGAAAGCATATCAATTAAACTGTTAGCAGATTTTTATCCCCCATGACTCTTCTCCTGCAACCCTCAAAAATTACCTACTAAGCCCTCAATGAATACTTTTCTAACAACCTACTTCATACCCCTACTTTTACCTTTTGTGTCACTATACCCCATTCCCTCTAGCATGTAAGCTTTACAAAGTACTTATCAGTTAATCTGTGACTGCTCCATGTGACGTCCTAACTCTAGTTTTCCAGTAAAATAAGATTTTGTTGAAAGTCCCTGAATTATAACGTCTCCAAGGCATCAACATATATCATGCTCCATTTTAAGGTATTTTTCAGTGGAATCGGTACCTTGTACAACCTGGTATCTAACAGATTTGGTTAAAGCGGCACTGTCATGCCGAATCCTGGGTTTTTTTAACCCCCTAACCGCCTCCACTATTTCTAATTGACCCCCTAGTCACCCCCAAATGCCCCTAAGCCCCAAAAAAGGCCAAATAAAAAAAAACCATCATAACCCTCAAACTTAAAATAAAATAAAAATCCTGAGCGCAAAAAAAAAAAAGCCGAAAAAGAAAAAACCCGAGCGCAAACAAATAATCCATCTTCACCCATGGAGGGCTCCGCGCAGACTGAGCATACCGCAATACCAAAATAAAGTGTCTCGATCCTTATTTTCCTACAGAGCACCGCAATTATGGAATAACCTCAGGGACGCAGTCAAATCTTTATTCAATCTAAAATCTTTTAAGAGATCTATGGCAATATACCTCAATACAGAATGCACCTGTCATGGATGAATATCTTTATCACCTGTTATTCATTCAATTTATATTGTGTGTGTGTATATATATATATATATAGTATCCTATTGTAACAATGCAGTGTTTGTGGGCCCAGGACATACTTGAAAACGAGAGAAATCTCAATGTATCCTTCCTGGTAAAATATTTTAGAAATAAATAAAATTATTTAAATACACGTCAGCTTTTTTAGTACTAGCGTTATTTGATTTGTCTCCCATGTTGGAATTAGTGTATAGCCGATATTGGTGTACTGTTAAGTAGTGGTGGGCTTAACCAGGGCCGGCGCGTCCATAAGGCGGCACAGGCGGCCGCCTTAGGGTGCACGGGCTCTGGGGGCGCAATATTTCAGTGACCGACAGGAGGGAAGCTCTCCCTCCTGCCAGGCCACCATCTCGACCCCCGGCGCAGCAGTGCTGTAATCAGTCGCGGGAGCTCTAATCTCCACCCTCTGCTCCCTCGCGCGCTGCCTCAGTAGGCAGCCCGCGAGGGAGCAGAGGATTAGAGCTCCCTCGCCGCGCCTGATTACAGCACTGCTGCACGCCGCCCAGCAGCCCCAGGGACAGATACATCATCCACACCAGCTCTCCAGGTAGGGAGGCTGGGTGGAAAATGTGTATTTATAAAATAATTAGTGAATGTATGTGATGTGTGACTGAGTGTGTGTGTGTCTGAGTGACTGAGTGATTGTATGAGTGTGTGTGTCTGTGAGTGACAGTGTGTGTGAGTGACTGTGTGCGTCTGTGTGTGATTGTATGAGTGTGTCTGTCAGTGTATGATGAGTGTGTTTGTCAGTGTATGAGTGTGTGTCTGTCAAATCAATGAGAGTATGTTGGTCATTGAGTCTGTGTGTGACTATCAGTGTGTCTGTCAATCAGTGTCAATCAGTGTGGGTCTGTCAGTGTCAATGAATGAGTGTGTCAGATCAATGAGTCTGTGTCTGTCAGCGACGTCTGTGTGTTTGTCATTGAGTGTGTGACTGTCAGTGTGTACAGAGTGTAGTGGAGCAGAGCGCGGTACAGGAGCTTCTGTTTCCTGTACCTGGCCAGACTGACAGGAGGTGCTCACAGAGAGACAGGAAGTGGTGATTGTACCAGCTTTAACAGAAGAGTCTTCTGGAGGTGGTGCAGACTCCTCAGGAGTACTGGATGTGATTTTTGCCATAGTCTGAGTACCCTTTTGTGTCCTGGAACGTGGACGAGCTACGTAGCAATCTTGGTAGCTTCTAGGCTGTGTTTCCGGGATGACTGGAGGAGTCTGTAGGGTGCCCAACAGAAGGGGTCTTGGCCTAGGTGGACAAAGAAAGATGAAATGCCCTATAGACATAGACACAGGCCATGGACTCTCCTAAGGTCTCTTTCCTTGGGAGGCAACATAGTTCTAGTAAATCCGATCTCCATGGGTTCCTCTCTGTCCACTGGAGTTTCACGGCTTGCTTAAGGGTAACATGGCAGGTCCCTGGAAGCGGGTTCACGTTGAAACAGGATGGGAACTTGGTAGTTATGTATGAAGTCTTTTTCTTTAGGTAACCTAGATCTGCGGGTACCTTGAGCAGGCTTGGGAGTATCCTTCTTAGAAGCAAAGTACTGCGAATCTATTGCGGACATAAACGACTCCCAGGTGTCCAAAACAATACTATTCTCCTGCATCTTCAGGTAAGCCCACGCCTTAATCCGTCCAGAAAGTAAATTGATAGCAGAACAGACCTTGATAAAGTCGGTGGCGTAGGTTCTAGGTTTCAAGGCAAACAGGAGTTCACAATCCATCTTGAACATCGAGAAAGTGGAACTGGAACCGTCGAACCTGTCAGGCATTATGGCATAGGGTTCTAGATAAGCAGGTTCCGGGGCTGGGTGTACTGTGCCTTTAAGAAATAGAATTTCTCGCTGCAGCTCCAAAACAGTCTGGGCCAGGCTGGACACTTGCTGGGACAGTAGGGTGCACATCTCTGCGGACTCCATATGTTCAATTCATTATGTCAGGAGTCTTACCTGATGGGGAGTCCGGCTCGCAGAGTTATATACTCACCCTTGTAAAGTAGACACAGACCAGGGTGACCAGGTAAGATGCCACTTGACCTGTGAGTCTGTGCACGGGGGCTTTCCAGGAATAGTGCTCCAAGTAACAGTACAGCAGGGATTAGCAGAAGAGTAGTCAAGGAAAGCCAAAGTCAGGGGAAGCCAGAGATCAGAGTAGTCCAGGAGGAAAGCCAAGGTCAGAAGCCGGAATCAGACAGGAAATACTAGAACGCTGATACGGAGAGACAGGAACCAAACAAGGGAACCAGAGTCAATGAACTGACACTGTCTTCTGGAAGAGGCAGTGTCTTATACCTGGCTAATCAGTGATCAGCCACAGGTGAACCATGATTGACAGAAGCAGTCTCAGATAATGTCCCCAGTGCTGGATACAAAACAAGATAGACTTCGGGTTATATCTCGAGCTGTATGATGGCTCAGAGGCAAAATAGCAGCCCCAGAACTGCAAAGTACCCTGGTTCAAATCCCCTGCTGGGGCATCCTCATCTGGCAGACCTGTTACCAGCCCAATTCCTCAAGGCAGTAGAAAATAAAATCATTGGGACTGTAAACACCAGGTAGAAAAATTTAGACTTTTTATCACATTACAATGAATTTGCCAAAATTACACTGTGGTGTTATAAAATTCCTACCTTTTGATTTTATTTTCTGCTATCTATTTATATCAGTTTAAAAAATTTGTATACATTCCGACAATACTTGTAATACACAGAGCACCACCCTATCTGAATAAAATCTCTGTTGTTTGCTCCAAGCAACAAAATAACAGCACAATATATACAAACTGAGTGTTTAATTACATATATTGTGAAATACATGACAAGCCATGCCAAGGAAACCTGTCTCCAGGCCAGTGCTATTCTTATCATCTCTTTAAACAGGCTCAGCTGAACCTACATGGTGTCAAAATAAGGAGAAGCTCCTAAACAGCCCTCAGACATCCATTAAATCAACAGAAATTAAAGGAACAGCACAGCCATGAAATGGAGGTAGAGAGTGGCAGCCATAACTCACGGGTTGAGCTCTACCTGGGTTATTTACAAAAGAGAATTCAAAGTGATTTTTAAATTCAAGGCCAGGGTAGCCAAAGTGAAAGCTATTTTGCCCTTGTACGGGGTGGGCCAAAATTCAGAGTATGGTTGACAGATAGCAGCAGGTCACCGATATGTAATTGTGGAGAATAAAACAAAATATAGTGTAATATGTGGAGAAAAAAATATATAGTGTACTCTGATAAAGAAACTTCAGAAAATTGTAAACGCTTTTCTTTATTCTTCTATCAACTACAAACACGTACTTTACCATTGTGGGCCTCTTGTTTATTTTATCTTATTTTACCTGCTGCTATCACACTTACAAGTAAGAACTTTTCCCCACGTCATTTGGGACTCTACTATCACACACCTGCTGCTGGCTACTAGCCGAAGATCTGGCCAGACCAGGATTACGTATATATTCACAGGTTGGAATCATACCGCCCAGGCGATTTCATTGGAGCTATTTAGAAGCTCCAGAAAATTGTAAGCGCTTTTCTTTATTCTTCTATCAACTACAAAAACATTCTATACCATTGTGGGCCTCTTGTTTCTTTTATCGTGCATATTGATTTGAACCTGGGGATCCCACCAAGGCACTACTTCCCTTCCACCACTTGTTTTGGTATCCACCACTGGAACGAAGAGACTGTGGTTCAGGTCTTTCCAGCTGCCTACCCACCTTTTTGCAAGTGCTAAAATCCTACTTGTTGTTTATTAGAATGGGGCTACTACCCATACAGCCATGGTCACGATGGACTTCCTGAGACAACTGTTTGGCGAGCAGATCATTTCATGAAATTTCCACATTAATTGACTGCCACATTTACCACTAAGCGCTACGGAATCTGTTAGCGCTATATAAATGGCAATAATAATAAGGAGTGGATGTATGTGAACATACACAGCTGAAGGAAAATATCCACTCAGAAATTCGAGCACTAGAGCCTCAAACATTAACTAATGTTATGAAAAATGCACCAGAAAGAGCCTGATGTGTGAGGCGGCAAATGGAACTCATTTAAAAGATCTCATCTTCCGCACCTAGTTAAACAAATCTTCATACGTTAAGCATTCATTGAGTGCAAAATCATTGAAATTGGTTCATTAATAAAAAAAAAGTTATTGACTCCTCAAACCCTACTGTGAATTTTGGCCCACCCTGTACATTTAAAATTCACTTTATATTTATTGGATAAGTATTCCATAAAATGTCTATCCCTTTACTACAAGAGATCCCAAGGAACATTTTAGGACTCAAGTTGACAACTCAGTATGCTTGACTGAGTGTGACAAGCGCGTCTAATGATCTACTCGTGCTTTGGTGCCGTAAGATGGATCCTGAAGTCTGCACTGTCCTGCTGAAATTGGACCTGTTTGGGGTCATGGACTTGTGTGAACTTCGAAATAAAAATTACATTTAAGAATTATTTATTCATTAAAATACAAAATGTTTTCTGAAAACACAGGTTGCATGAATAATATGGGGGTATTAGAGCTCCCTGAATTAATACAGTTTTGTTTCACCTCCATTTACTACAATGACCACAAACCACTTGGCTATGGGAATGGGGAAACATATCCAATGGATCCACTTATTTAGTTATTCAGGTAACATTAACAGATCCTTAAATTTGCCCTAAAACATACACATTTGTGATGTGATAAGCATTCCCACTGCTGAATGTTAAATTAAGTTTTAAGATTTTTGTGCATACCATTTTATTGACTACCGGTAATTTATTTCTTTTTAGTAAACAGTGATTTATTTTGGTATGCTAATACCAGATTGTTCTTCTAAATTGCTTTAGTAGATTAATGACATTGCAATTTGGGGTGAAATGTAAAGATTAATTTCAGAAGTACAACATTATTTATAATACAGTTAACAAAATGAAATCTGTCCTAAAGAATAAACCATGTGCAATGCATGTTGGGTTACTGCAATGATATTTGATCAAAACAATATCTAGAATGGCTTGCTTCCAGATTTAGTAGGCATGTCTCTATGGAACACTATCTGCTCATTTATTGTGTATTTGTGTCATTCTACAACATTCTCAAATGTAGAATTGCTCACTTCTTTTACATAGACCCCTATTTTGTATTTTTTTTTTCCTGGGGTGCACCAATAGTCATTATAGTTAAAAAAAATGTATACCAATTAAATCCTATAATTTGTGGTATATATAATAAAAAAACGTTGATGGACCAATAGTGAATTGTCTATCCTAGCTGCTAGCCTATCCTAGCTATGTTCGAGAATGTTACGGGCCCTCTTTTTGGTGCTTTTGATATAAACTATTTTAAAATGTGTGGGCCCCAGTAGGAGGGGCTATCTGTTGAACAACTGTAACCAATTGTAGTATTATCTGGATACTCACATATCCTGCCCTATTTTCATTTGTGTTTTTCTTCAGTTCCTTGAGCATCCTTCAAGACAATCACTGTGGTAATCATTGTACTATTTGAGTGGGAGCCATTGATGTTTTTTTTTGTTGAGAAAAATAATCTTTGTCTATCTAATTAATATATTCGACACATTAAAAATTCCCAATTTGTTCTTAATAAAAAGCAAAATATTTTCTATACAAAATATCTCTAAACAGCACTGTGACAAACGTTCCTTTCCATGTAAGTTTGCCACGGACTCCCGGAGAAGTGTGAAAGCCTCCTGCCCACTGACTATGGTCCAGGTCTAGAACACCGTTTGGGAGTTACTCTGCCCAGCCACCATTAGTAGCTTGCCCTGGGTGCCCCTGGTTTGGCACTTTTCCTTCATGCGAATAGAACCGAATGCTGGCTCTCTGGAGGTCGTTCGCATGTACCAAACCCACTAATAGTCTCAGCAGTACTTAACCGCGACCGCTTTGGAACTAAATTCGGCATGACGACTTCGTGGGTTCCCGGTCACCTCAGTGGGACTGTTTTCAGCATGAGGTGACCGTACAGTTCACAGACAACTTGCTTTGCGGTTTTGAACCACTTTGAAGTCTGCCAGGAGAGCGCTTTATAGAGGGAAGGTGACTGAGACTAAAGGGAACAAACGCTACCTAAGAGACTAAAGGGAACAAACGCTACCAGACAGAGCACTTCGTATTGTGGCCACAGGAGTTCCCGAAAGTTGACCGGCAAAAGCACCAAACGACCTGGAATTATTTTGGGCATAGGGCCACATGTGCAGCCGGTCAGAACTTTAACATGGTGGCGTTTCCCCTACACTGCATGGAGTTGAGCGCTATTTGGAGAACTTGGGCACTCAGATCAGGGCTATTTAAAGATGTATTATTTGTGGGGTTTTAATATATTTTTATGATGTTTTTGGGTACTTTTATGTTTTTATATTTTTGTGTTTGGAGATAATTAGCTTACAGGTCTTTAACGCAACTATCTCCCAGGTCCAGAGATACCTGGTAGGGTTCTTGGGCTGAATACAATGGAGACCACCTGCCAGGGTCTGTGCATAAAAGGCTGAGTTTGGCTCATTAAGATCAGTTGTACTCCTAGAACTATGTGTCGTCTAGATACTGGGAGTGGAAGGGCTACGATCACTGCTTAGCACCTTGTTCCAGCTCGTGGACGATTCGATGGATTATTCCTTGTAATAACTGTAACTCCCAGGACTGTGTGTCATCCAGTCCCTGAGAGGGAATAGAGCTAGTACCCTATCCTGCTTCAGGATGCAGAGGCTCCAGGAGGACTCCAGTCAAGCCATGGCAACTGGGGCAGAAACGCTGCAGTTTTCCCCAGTTCCAGCTAGGAAGTGGTCCTTGGCAGAGGTACCCAGTATAGGGAGCTCCGCTACAAGCACATCCTCGTATTCCAATAATTATGACAAGCGATGAGTTTAAGGAATATCAGAAAATAAATATGTTTTGCTTGGTTACAGATTATTTATTTAAGTATCTCAGCAGCCTAAAGCAAAAAACGATAGGTGGGAAACTGCACGTACAACTGATATAGCTCTCTACCACCTTCGGTAAATTCTCCGTCTGGATGTCAGAGTTCCCTGCAGAGTGTCTAAATATAATACCTTTACTTTCTTCCTCTTTTTAATGTTGCAACATTTTACTTTCCCAGTAAAAGACTTAAAAAACCAGAGTGATCACTAATACTCGACAGTTAAGGGAAAAACAAATCCAAAATAAATACTATACTAATTACTGGCAAATATGAGTTTTCCACTTTGTACTTTGTAAACCTATTGTGCAAACACTTCATAGAAGGAGCTCAAATATTGGGTCCAATGCAGTGCCACCCAAAGGACTACTTTTAGATCATCTTCAACCGCATCACTCTTCGACAAGTACTTTATTTATAGCATCCTGGTGGTTTAATGGCACAGTCTTGCTGTTGAGCAAATACTAGTGAATAGATAAATAAAATACATTTAGAAAGTCAGTCCCACTGAGAAATAGAGTCATTCAATGATACAGCAGAACAGCAGCAGCAGATTAATGGGCTAAGGGGTCAGTCTTAGGGGGTGCAATTGAACTGGTCCCCATTGGTTAACTGGGTGTCCTGTGATCCAGTACTAAAAGACAGGATACAGACTGGATTGCCCCAAGAGCTAACCATGAGAAGGAAGACAGTTATTGTTGTAGAATCCAATTGGAGTTTTAAGCTGGATACCTTAATGTGGCTCTGTAAATTTTTCACTTAGACTTTGCCTTTCCTTATATCCTTTATGTAATAATGAAAATACTTCCCTTTTGCCATTTGCCTTCATTTATATTTACTATGATTTCTAAATTGCACCTGATCTAAATACCTGGGCCAGTGTATTTTCCCCTTCTCCAGCCCGTATCTCTCTCTTTCCCATCCCCCCCCGTGTTTCTTTGTCCACTCCCCCAGCCCCTCTGTGTATCTATTTCCCACAACACATTGCCTCTTTCTCCCCCAGCACCTTTTCTGTTTCTCTTCCTCCCCTTCTCAGACCCTCTGGGTGTCTTTTCCCCACTTAGCCCATATGTACCTATTATGCCCTTCCCCTAGTCCCTGTCTGTCTCTTTTGCTTTTCCCCAGCCCCTCTGTGTCTAATTGTCCCCCCCAGCTTCGTCTGTCTCTCCCCCCCCCCATGCTAGCTCACTTGTAGGGTGGCCTGAGCCACACACCACAGTAGAGGAGCTTCTGAATCATCTACTGATCTGACAGGAAGCTGTTCGGGTCTCCCAGTGAGCACTTCCTGTCAGATCAGGTAAAGAATTGAGAAGTTCCTCTAACGAGCTCCGCGGCTGGCCCATGCTACAATGACTGACTGGCTGGAGGGAAGCGCTGTGCTTCTGTTGGATTCTTTTGACTGATAGATTTGCCAAGATCACACTCTCCATGCGAAAAAGTAGTTCTTATGTGTAACTAAAAACAAATGTGAATTTAAAAAAAGCAACAACAAAAAAGTGGAGAAATAGAAGGACAAAAATTATTACTTTTAAAGCAAAACCTGCAAAGTGACAGATCCTCTTTAAGTTCTAGGTCTGCTGGCACTGAAAGTACATCACAGATTAGTATAGAGATTTCTGTAATAGACTGATAGAAGTCAAACTGTAACTATATCAATAGCGAATGCACCAATATAGTTAACTTGCATGCAGGGCCGGTGCTACCTGTTAGGTGGACTAGGCAGCCGTCTAGGGCGCCCCTTGGGAAGGTGCGCCGTCAGGAGAGAGCCTCAAGTGGCTGCAGCTTTGCCCGGGCTGGTGCGTCCATGAGTGCGCACCGCCCGGGCGCAGCAGGAGGAGAGGGGCTGACAGGAGTGAAGCGCTCAGCGCTCCCTCCTGTCACTCTCTCACTGTAGCGTGGCCGAGCTCTGTATGGTCCGCGGGTGCAGGGAGCATCTGTCTCCTGTACCCGGCCGGACTAACACTGAGTGTGCACTTCCTTTTAGTCCGGCCGGGTACAGGAAACAAAAGCTCCCTGTACCCGCGGACCATACAGGGCTCGGCCACGCTACAACTGTGGTGGTGGGGGGGATAAAGAAATTGGAGAGGGGGGGAGAAGGAAATTGGAGAGGGGGGAAGGAAATTGGAGACGGAGGAGGAGGAGGAAATTGGAGGGGGGGTTAAAATATCTAAGCTGTGCGAATTTCTCCCAATCAGCTATACGTGCCTTAAAGGAATCAGATAGTGCCAGGAAAACAAACCCGTCAGCCGGGGGAGACTTAATTTGCATGCGCGGTAATGGCTGCGCGTGCATTAGACTTCCCCATAGGAAAGCATTATTCAATGCTTTCGTATGGGAACATCTGATGCTGGAGGTCCGTAAGGACCTCCAGCATCAGATAACGGACCAAAAGTCTGTTTGGATTCCGGAAGCGCCCCCAGTGGCTCTCTGGCAGACAGCCACTGGGGGCAGACTTAGAGCTGCAATGCAAACATTGCAGTTCTCTGGAAGTGCAAAAGGGTCACAGCACCCAAACTACTTCAGTTAGCTGGAGTGGTCTGGGTGCCTACAGTGTCCCTTTAAATTAACAGTTATATCTATGAAATTGTGAATGGGGTTTGACAAATTGTTTTATCAGGAGGAAAACTTTAACATATCTTGTTTTTAGGTTTGTCCTGGGCTGTAAAATATCATAATTATTTTCAAACTTAGGCTTTGATCATTATCTATGATTTGATAAGTATCCACATGTTAATGGTTTCCGATGAGCCATTCATTGTGTCATTGTGTTGACACAAATTTTGGCATTTACAGTTTGGAAAAAATTGCATGCTATGGATTATATTAAATAGTCAAATTTACAGTAACACACTGGGCATCATCAAGATTAACCTGAGCTGAAGCAGTGAGGGGGCACCACAGCTAGTAGTTTATTATTGAACCAAGCGCACAAGGGAACTCCAGCCATTATAATGATTTCCAAGTGATTATGTGGTTATGGTGCCCTTAGTGTTCTTAATCACAATCACTCCGGATAAGATTTATGGACACATTCATGGAGTCATTTTTTTTTCTCAAAATCTAAATGCCAAAAATACATATCATATAAACCCCCAAAAATGACTAAACTTAACTATTTGACCACAAGATTGTGTGGCCCTAATGAAGCTTATTTTTATCAAAATCGAGAATGTGAAAGATTGAGTTAAAGTTCAGTTTGGTAGCTAGCCGCCATTTGTAGGTGATTTCTTAATGGTCAGCAGGATCCTTCTCCTAGTATATATAAATATATATATTGATGTATATACAATGTCACGTTTGGCAGATATGTATACAATTGGATTCTGTATACTAAAAAAAAGCTACAGGTTTCAGAAACGCCATCGATGAGTCACCAATATACGATTTACAGAGCTATATGGCTGCTTAACAACTTGTCAGTAATCATATATTGCTTGGTGGGAACTTTTGTGTACACCTGACGTTCCCCGCTACCATTGTTAAAAAAAATACCCTATTAATGGGCTTTCTGGGAACATTGAGGTCACAAATGTAAGTGTGCCCAAAGAAAACGCCTTTACTTGCTTCCTCCTATCACTGCTGTAACAAGTTGTTTACTCACTATACACCTTACTTAAAAACCCAGCTTAATCCATTAATATATTCATTATCCACTTAAGTAAAAAAAAAAATCTAAAACATATATTGTACTAATTTTACACAAATATGAGTTTTCCTACTCTGCCCTTTGTAATTCTTTGTGCAAACACTCTACACAAGGATCTCAAACAGGGAGCCCAGTCTAGTGTCACCCAACGGACTACTTCTCGTTAATCTTCCTGAGTATTACTCTATGACACGTACTTCACGTGCCGCTGAAGAGCCACCCTTCCGACCTCACTGTTGATAATGCTTTTTGGGATGTCGAAGTTCGATGATTAGCTACTGAAAGGAGGACGCTCAATAACCTCTCTCTATAACTCCTCCTATTACTCCATATAAGCCTCTCTATAACTCCTCCTATTACTCCATATAACCTCCCTATAACTCCTCCTATTACTCCATATAACCCTCCCTATAACTCTTCCTATTACTCCATATAACCCTCCCTATAACTCCTCCTATTACTCCATATAACCTCTCCCTATAACTCCTCCTATTACTCCATATAACCCTCCCTATAACTCCTCCTATTACTCTATCTAACCTTCTCTATAACTCCTCCTATTACTCCATATTACTCTCCCTATAACTCCTCCTATTACTCCATATAACCCTCTCTATAACTCCTCCTATTACTCCATATAACCTCCATATAACTCCTCCTATTACTCCGTATAACCCTCCCTGTAACTCCTCCTATTACTCTATATAACCCTCCCTATAACTCCTCCTATTACTCCATATAACCTCCCTATAACTCCTCCTATTACTCCATATAACCCTCCCTATAACTCCTCCTATTACTCCATATAACCTCTCCCTATAACTCCTCCTATTACTCCATATAACCCTCCCTATAACTCCTCCTATTACTCCATATAACCTCTCCCTATAACTCCTCCTATTACTCCATATAACCCTCCCTATAACTCCTCCTATTACTCTATCTAACCTTCTCTATAACTCCTCCTATTACTCCATATTACTCTCCCTATAACTCCTCCTATTACTCCATATAACCCTCTCTATAACTCCTCCTATTACTCCATATAACCTCCATATAACTCCTCCTATTACTCCGTATAACCCTCCCTGTAACTCCTCCTATTACTCTATATAACCCTCCCTATAACTCCTCCTATTACTCCATATAACCTCCCTATAACTCCTCCTATTACTCCATATAACCCTCCCTGTAACTCCTCCTATTACTCCATGTAACCCTCCCTGTAACTCCTCCTATCATTCTATATTAACAGGACTACAAATTTCAAGTTCTATGCTGCAAGCCAAGCCTAAAAGTTGCTCTCAGTGCAGGAGGGTCCATGGGCTTAGAGGATCACTATAGTGCCAGGAAAACAAACTTGCTTTCCTGGCACTATAGTGCCCTGAAGGTGCCCCCACCCTCAGGGTCCCACTCCCGCTGGGCTGAAGTGGGAGGAAGGGGTTAAAATCTTACCTCGTCCTTCAGTCGTCATCGGCTGAATGCACATGCGCGGCAAGAGCCGCGCGCATTCAGCTAGTCCATAGGAATTTTCAATGCTTTCCTATGGACGCTGGCGTCTTCTCACTGTGAAAATCACAGTGAGAAGCGCGGAAGCACCTCTAGCGGCTGTCAATGAGACAGCCACTAGAGGCTGGATTAACCCTAACATAAACATAGCAGGTTCTCTGAAACTGCTATGTTTACAGCAGGCAGGGTTAATCCTAGATGGACCAGGCACCCAGACCACTTCATTGAGCTGAAGTGGTCTGGGTGCCTATAGTGGTCCTTTAATTTTCACTAGCCAATAGCTAGCAAGAAGCCGTGATATTTTACATTTTCATTTTAAAGCATGTGTTACAGTGAATGTATAATAAGTAGTAGAGCTATTACAAAAAGCACTTATCACCTAACACAAGAGCTTACAATCAATGTATATCTGTTAAACTGGAGGCCGTTTGAGTGCAGACTCAGGTCCATGCGAGCATGCTATCAAAGCCATGAATCGTTTCAGGTATCAGAGATCTGTAATGTTAGCAAACAACTTTCCAAAAGTACAGAGAGACAGGCTGGAAAATATGTAACTCTTTGTGCACATCAGTCACTTCCTATTATTCAACACGAAAATCACCCTGGACATGCATGTGGCCAAAGGGTCACTGTCCCAACAGAAAATGTAAATACTGACTGGCCTCTATACAGAAAATCACTGTTACCTGGGACTGTCCCATTAAACATTAAACATGTCACTTTACATGGACTGTCCCTTTAACCCATTAAACATGTCACTGTCATTAGGTCAGTTTACATGGACTGTCCCTTTAACCCATTAAACATGTCACTGTCATAAGATCACTTTACATGGGACTGTCCCTTTAACACCTTAAACATGTCACTGTCATTAGGTCACTTTACATGGGACTGTCCCTTTAACACCTTAAACATGTCACTGTCATTAGGTCACTTTACATGGGACTTTCCCTTTAACCCATTAAACATGTCACTGTCATTAGGTCACTTTACATGGACTGTCCCTTTAACCCATTAAACATGTCGCTGTCATTAGGTCACTTTACATGGACTGTCCCTTTAACCCATTAAACATGTCACTGTCATAAGATCACTTTACATGGGACTGTCCCTTTAACACCTTAAACATGTCACTGTCATTAGGTCACTTTACATGGACTGTCCCTTTAACCCATTAAACATGTCACATGGGACTGTCCCTTTAACCCATTAAACATGTTGCTGTCATTAGGTCACTTTACATGGACTGTCCCTTTAACCCATTAAACATATCACGGCCATTAGGTCACTTTACATGGACTGTCTCTTTAACCCATTAAACATGTCACGGCCATTAGGTCACTTTACATGGACTGTCTCTTTAACCCATTAACGTGATACTGTCATTACATTGTCACTTTACTTCATTAACCCTTTAGAACTTTAAAATAAACTTGTTCCATGTTCTGTGAGATCCGGGTTAAGGAAGATGTGGAGGGGATGCAGGGATAAGCTCTGTTACATAATGTTCTGCACTCGGGATCACAAAGTAGCGTCACAATAGAATCTGTAGTGACAATATGTCGTGTGGATTTTATCTAGATTCTTCTTGGATAATCAGACTTCAGCTCTGCTGAAAATCTCTTTATTTACCTGTTTCATCGTTTCCTTTAATAGTTCGTTTTTTGTTTTTGTTCATTGTTTCTGTATCTCATCCTGGGGCAGTGAGTCTCACAGGTCGGCTAACATTAATTATTAGTTCAGGAGCAACATACACTGAGACAGCGAGAGTTCCTGGTCCCTAGCCCCTAGCCCTGGCTTCTGGCCCATTTCAGGATACATTCTCAATATTTACCTTACTAAGTGTACCTGTGGATTGGCTCATTTTGTATAAAGCCATTTGGATATGGAATAAATCCAGGAGAAATGATCCGTATACCATGGTAAAATAAAACACTAACAGTGTCACACATAAATACCCCTGGATACTTACTGCAGTATCGGCCTGGCTAAGGATAATGGGAGTTACTTTTTAATCACTGCTTTCTAAGAGCAGGTATTCAATTTTTAAACTTTTGTGTCATTAAATGGATGAATTCCATTCCAAGGGACTGAACGTTACTTTAAATATATGCAGGTTACCCTTAACCCTAAATACCCTAACTTTAATTTGGGGGGTGTAAGTGGGGGTGTGAACAGGGGCAGGGCTGTTCTGAAAAATATTAGGTGATTTACTATAAAACAATTTATTTAAAAAAAAATTTAATTTATAAAGAGAACAATGTATCTTATTTACACAGACTGATTTCTAAAAACATTTATTGTAGTTTAAAGACACATTACCAGTGGCGTCGCTAGGGCCCCCCCAAATGCCAGCAACTTGCTGGCCATGTGCTTAAATGATATTCCCTCGGACTGTAACAGTCTGTGTGTCTGTTACAGCCAGGGCCAGATTAAGAGCCCAGTGGGCCTGGAGCTGACAATTATGATGGGCCTAATTACAGAATCTTATCGACCAAAAACACTAAAACAGTCATACCTCCCAAGCGTCATGTATCTGATGGAGTTGGTGTTGGAGGGAAACTCAAAGGATGCAGCTATAAGAAAACACATACTCTATGCTAATCTCTTTAATTTATGCTTTTATCTTTCAAGTAAATCCATAACCCCTAACAGCAGTGTCCAGTGAAGCAGGAAGTCAATGGGCAGGGTAAAAGGGTGTGCCACTGACGCAAATCACATGACCAGAAAGGTGAACATGCCCAAAAAGGGGGAATGTTTGCCCAAAGAATTGGAAAGCCAGCCTGGCATGAATGCATGTCAGGCTGCCTGCCAATCATACAGGCTGTCCAACTAAGGGCATACTATGCAGACAGCACCCTGAGCTTGGCATAAATGCATCAAATGATGCGCCTACTCCAAGCTTTCTAAGGGCTGTCCGCTAGCACTCACATGTCCACTTGTCTCCTTACCTTCTTACTAGCAGGCAGAAGTTCCTGGTATATAGTCTGGGACAGAGTAAAGGTGTATGTAGTAAGTGTAGTGTATGTAGTGAGTGTAGAAGAAAGGGGACATGCCACAGTGTTAGAGAAACCAAAGTCTGCATTACCTAAACTAATTTTATTGTCAGCCAGTCCACACAGGTTTTGTTGCCATACATCCCTCTTAAGCTTCCAAACTTAAAGGGACACTATAGTCCCCAGAACAATCACAGCTTATTGTATTTGTTCTGGTAAGTAGAATAATTCCCTTCAGGCTTTTTGCAGTAAACACTGTCTTTTCAGAGAAAATAACTCCACTGGCCGCTCCTTAGATGGCTGCTAGAGGTGCTTCCTGGGGCAGTACTGCCTAGTGTGCAGAACTGCCATTTAGTGTCTCCACCCTCTGCATGCAGACACTGAACTTTCCTCATAGAGGTGCATTGATTCAATTTATCTTTATGAGGAGATGCTGATTGGCCAAGGCTATGTTTGATTTGTGCTGGCTCTGCCCCTGATCTGCCTAGTTGACAGTCTCAGCCAATCCTATGGGGAAGCATTGTAATTTGCTCAGATCACCACTTCTGATTATGTCCACAGACAGAGTCAGTTCAGAGGCAGAGTCAGCAGCTGCAGACTTGAATACAAGTAAGATTGCACTATATTTAGGGAGGCAAGGGAGGGCCAGGGGGGCTAGAAGGTGGTTTTTACATAATATGGTCAGAAATACATGATTGTTTTCCTGACCCTATAGTGTTCCTTTAAGCAAGAGTATGTGAAGAGTAGTTAGGGTTGCCAACTTTCTTGGAAAAAAATACCAGCCTTTGTATAATTAATTAGTTATGAGTGACATCACATGGTGTAAATCACAAGGAGTGACATAAGAGAAAATTCTGTAAAATCACCATCAAACTACTCACAGTTTGATTCTGCTTTATAGATGAATTGCTCCCAATGTCTCCCTGTCTCCCAGTGTCTCAGTCTTGCAAGTCTCCCCATTTCTCCCAGTGTCCTTATGTCTCAGTGTGTCCCCATGTATCACAGTGTCAGTGTCCCCATATCACCCAATCCCCTAGTCTCCCAGTGTCCCCATTCCTCCCAGTGTCCCCATGCCTCAGTGTGTCCCCATGTCACTAGGATACTAGGGGAAATAGTGAGACATGGGGACACAGAGACCCGGGAACACTTGGAGACATGGGGACACTGAGACACTTGGGGACACTGGGAGACATGGGGGCACTTGTGAATACAGACATGGGGACACTAGGAAACATGGAGACACTGGGAGACATGGGGACACTGACATTTGGGGACACTGGGGGATATGGGGACACATAGACACTAGGGACACAGAGACATGGGGACACTAAAACATTTGGGGACACTAAGACACTCGGGACACTAAGAGACATGGGAACACAGACACTGGAAGACTAGGGGACACTGGGAGACTAGGAGACACTGGGAGACTATGGGACACTGGGAGACTAGGGACACTGGCTGGAAGTCAGACACTTGGAGACATGGGGACACTTGTGGACATAGACATGGGGACACAGACATTTGGGGACACTGGGAGACATAGGGACACAGACACTGGGAGACTTGGGGACACTGAGGACACTGGCTGGGAGAAATGGGGACACTGGGAGACATGGAGACTCTGAGTCACTAGGGACACTGAGAGACATGGGGACACAGACACTGGGAGACTAGGGGAAACTGGGAGCCATGTGGACACTCAGCCACTAGGGAGACTGGCTGGGGGCCATGGGGACACTGGGGACATAGGACAGTGTCTCCGTGTCCCAATGTCTCAGTCTCTCCCAATGTCCCTATGTCTTACAGCGTCCCCATGTGTCACAGTGTCCCATAGTGTCTTAGTGTCCCTATGTTTTCCAGCGTCCCCAAGTATATCAGTATCCCCTAGTGTCTGTGTCCCCATGTCTCCCTGCTGCCTTTCCCCCATCCCTCACTTACCTGAGCTGTATAGCTGCTGTCTGGACTCTCTGTGCTGTGTAGCTGCTCCCCCGCGGATCAGTGAGTAGTAGAGAGAGGCAGGGATATGCTGTAACTTCCTATCCCTGCCTCTCTCCACACACACAGTGACCCCTACTGGCCAGTGCTGGTATTGCAGAGTAATCTCCGTTTATACTGAGAAAAATACCTGCATTTGTATTGCCGGTATTACTGCAATACCGGCACGGCCAGGCAGCCCTTAAATACCGGCTGTGCCAGTAAAATACCAGTCAGGTGGGCCTGGAGCTGCAGCTCCATCAGCCCCTATGGTAATCCGGCCCTGGAGACATGGGGCCACTGTGTCCTTAGTGTCTCAGGGTCCCCATGTTCCCCAGTTTCCCAATGTCTCAGTGTCCCCAAGTCTTACAGTTTTCCCTAGTGTCTGTGTCCCAAGGTCTCCAAGTTCCCCCTAGTGCCTCAGTGTCACCATGTCTCTCACTGTCTCCATCTCTCACAGTTTCCCCTAGTGTCTGTGTCCCCATGTATCCCAGTGCCCCCTAGTGTCTCAGTGTTCCCAAGTGTCCCTATGTCTTCCAGTGTCCCCTAGTTTTACAGTGTACCCTAGTGTCTCAGTGTCCCCTAGTTTTTCAGTGTCCCCTAGTGTCGTCCCCTAGTGCCTGTGTCCCCATGTCTCCCTGCAGCCTTTCCCCCATCCCTCACTGAGCTGTAGGCTGTCTCTGGAGGCTGGGAGCTGCTCCCCTGCGGATCAGTGAGTAGAAACAGGCAGGGAGGGAGATGCTGTAACTTCCTATCCCTGCCTCTCTCCACACACACACATTGCCACCTACTGGCCGGTGCCAGTATTTCATCTAATCTCAGTTTATGCTGAGACTGACATTTGTATTGCCGGTATTACTGCAATACCAGACTAGTCAGCCTCAAATATCTGCTAAATACTTCTGAAAAATACTTGGCAATCCTAAGAGTAGTGTGTATAAAAAAAATAATAATAATTAAATATATTTCATTTTTTTTTTTAAATCAGTGGGCCTATTCCATGGGCTTGGGCTTGGGCTTGGGCCTGGAGCTGCAGCTCCATCAGCCCCTATGTTAACCTGACCCTGTTGCTATATCACAGGGGTTAAAACTACAGAGCCACTTCACTCAGACCACATCAATTATATGAAGTGATCTGGATCCCTTTAGTGGTATAGAGATAGGAGGCCTGGCCAGCACCCTATGCTTGGTAGCAGACTGCTTCAGTTTTAGAGGGTGTAAAACTCCTCTCCCACATCCTCCAGTGTGTGTGAGGCTGGACAGGAAGTGATCACTGCCCATCTGCCCACGACCAGCCTCTCACACAGGAAATGCCTTGCAGTAGGAGTAGAGACAGCATTCACACTGTATAACAACTCCTCCCACTACCAATCATAGGACTGTGAGTATTTTGCAAATAACCTTCAAAAACCCTAAACCTTAAACCATTTCCTTGGTCACAAACGTAACCAGGAAAAAAGCATTTACCTTAAATGGACACCCCCACCACTAAAGCACTAATGCTTACTTAAATGAAGTGCCGAACCAAACTGAATTGGCAAAGTCCCAAATTGCCAAAGTCCTGAATTTTGGAAGTGCCGATCTGAACTGAAGTGCAGAATTTCGAAAGTGCTGAAGTGCTTCGGATCTCTGAAAAGTGGCAAAACAGGAGAGGGAGGTAAAATTAAGGGAATGAGGACAAGAATCTAATCCTTTGGCAGGGGTAGGGTTAGGAGTAGGGTTAGGGGTAGGGATAGGAGTAGGGGTAGGGTTCGAGGTAGGGTTAGGGTTAGGGGTAGGGTTAAGAGCAGAGTGAGGGATAGGGGTAGGGTTAAGGGTAGGGTTAAGGTAGAGTTATGGAGCAGGGTTAGGGTTAAGGGTAGAGATAGGGTTAGTATCAGGGGTAGGGTTAGGGTTATGGGCTAGGGTTAAGGGATAAGGGTAGGGTTAGGTGTAATGTTAGGGGTAGGGGTAGGGGTAGGGTTAGGGGTAGCATTAGGGTGAGGGGTAAGGTTAGGAGAAGAGCTAGGGGTATAGGTAGGGTTAGGGGTAGGATTAGGGGTAGGGTTAGGGTTATGGGGTAGAGGTACGGTTAGTATTAGGGCTAGGGGTAGAGGTAGGGTTAGGGGTAGGGTTAGGTGCGGGGTTAGGGCTAGGGTTAGGGGATGGTTAGGGATAGAGGTAGGGTTAGGGTAAGGGGTAAGGGTAGAGTTAGGGGTAAGGGTAGGGGTAGGGTTAGGGGTAAGGTTAGGGTTATGGAATTGTCAAAGTCTTGAATTCCCGAAGTGCCGAAGTCCTGAATTGCAGAATTCCTGATGTCACGAATTTTGGAAGTGCCGAACCGAACCGAAGTGCCAAATTGCCGAAGTCACGAATTTTGGAAGTGACAAACCAAACCAAATTTTTTTGCCCATGCAGATCCCTAATCTATACACTGATAATGTACACACTGCTCTGTATAATGATTGTGATGGACCACCTGGAACCCCGACCAGTTTCCCGGTAATCCTTGAGTACCATAAGCACCACACCAAACACCATAACCACCGTAAACCCCACAAACCGCTGCAGCTTGGTTGGGGTCTTGCTGTCCTCTACCTACCCTGGACGCAAGACCAGGATGCAGCTTCCAGTGGGTAGACCTCTGCTAGTCCAGAGAGCAAAGCAGGCTGCTCTTACAAGAGCAAGTGTTGTAATCCAAGGATAATATAGTATAGTGATTAAAGCAATACCCAGAGTGAAAATAGCTCTCCAAACCCCCAAACATGAGCCTAGACTTCATGAATGGGTAAAGCGTTCTGTTAAATGGCAGCCACAACTGGCCTTATATGCATGTCCCCATGCTGGTGGTTTCCGGTTACATAGACTACAGCAAAAACATACACATGATTACATTGGCTCTCAGATCCAGGACACTCCCACATAAAACAAGATAATCCCTCAACTGTGCATGGGAGATAATTGAGTCAGGAACTGTACTAAACTCAATTATGACCAGGCACAGAAAACACACATTTTACAACCTCCCAAAAGTGTCCCCAAAACACATGGACACTCCACAAAATTCACATCCCCTGATAGCCCTGATCTGGGGGACCAAAATATTCAAAAATCACTCTGTTCAGGGGTTTGGAATTTCCATGAAAGTCATCATTTTGACCGACCGTGCACATGGTCCTATGCCCGAAACAGTTCCAGGGAATGAGGGCTAACGGTCAGTCACATGGACGGAGCCTTTTAAAGTGCATTGGGCAAGGTATATTGCAGGGCCCATAGTCCTGAGGCAGGAGGCTGGCAAACAGGATCCTCCATGAACTCGTGGTGAGGTTCTGTTATCTATACACTGATAATGAACACACCACTCTGTATAATGATACTGAGTATCTATACACTGATAATGAACACACCACTCTGTATAATGATACTGAGTATCTATAGCCTTATAATGAACACACCGCTCTGTATAATGATACTGAGTATCTATACGCTGATAATGAACACACCACTCTGTATAATAATACTGAGTATCTATACGCTGATAATGAACACACCGCTCTGTATAATGATACTGAGTATCTATACACTGATAATGAACACGCTGCTCTGTATAATAATACTGAGTATCTATACACTGATAATGAACACACCGCTCTGTATAATGATACTGAGTATCTATACACTGATAATGAACACACCGCTCTGTATAATGATACTGAGTATCTATACACTGATAATGAACATACCGCTCTGTATAATGATACTGAGTATCTATACACTGATAATGAACACAGCGCTCTGTATAATAATACTGAGTATCTATACACTGATAATGAACACACCGCTCTGTATAATGATACTGAGTATCTATACACTGATAATGAACACGCTGCTCTGTCTAATGATACTGAGTATCTATACACTGATAATGAACACGCCGCTCTGTATAATGATACTGAGTATCTATACACTGATAATGAACACACCGCTCTGTATATTGATACTGAGTATCTATACACTGATAATGAACACACCACTCTGTATAATGATACTGAGTATCTATACACTGATAATGAACACACCGCTCTGTATAATGATGCTGAGTATCTATACACTGATAATGAACACACAGCTCTGTATAATAATACTGAGTATCCTATACACTGATAATGAACACACCGCTCTGTATAATGATACTGAGTATCTATACACTGATAATGAACACACCGCTCTGTATAATGATCTGAGTATCTATACACTGATAATGAACACACCGCTCTGTATAATGATACTGAGTATCTATACACTGATAATGAACACACCGCTCTGTATAATGATACTGAGTATCTATACACTGATAATGAACACACCGCTCTGTATAATGATACTGAGTATCTATACACTGATAATGAACACACCGCTCTGTATAATGATACTGAGTATCTATACACTGATAATGAACACACAGCTCTGTATAATGATACTGAGTATCTATACACTGATAATGAACACACCGCTCTGTATAATGATACTGAGTATCTATACACTGATAATGAACACACAGCTCTGTATAATGATACTGAGTATCTATACACTGATAATGAACACACCGCTCTGTATAATGATACTGAGTATCTATACACTGATAATGAACACGCCGCTCTGTATAATGATACTGAGTATCTATACACTGATAATGAACACGCCGCTCTGTATAATGATACTGAGTATCTATACGCTGATAATGAACACACCGCTCTGTATAATGATACTGAGTATCTATACACTGATAATGAACACGCCGCTCTGTATAATGATACAGAGTATCTATACACTGATAATGAACACACCGCTCTGTATAATGATACTGAGTATCTATACGCTGATAATGAACACACCGCTCTGTATAATGATACTGAGTATCTATACACTGATAATGAACACACCGCTCTGTATAATGATACTGAGTATCTATAGCCTTATAATGAACACGCAGCTCTGTATAATGATACTGAGTATTTATACACTGATAATGAGCATGCCGCTCTGTATAATGATACTGAGTATCTATACACTGATAATGAACACACCGCTCTGTATAATGATACTGAGTATCTACACACTGATAATGAACACACCGCTCTGTATAATGGAAATGAGTATCTATACATTGATAATGAGCATGCCGCTCTGTATAATGATACTGAGTATCTATACGCTGATAATGAACACACCGCTCTGTATAATGGAACTGAGTATCTATACACTGATAATGAACACGCCGCTCTGTATAATGATACTGAGTATCTATACACTGATAATGAACACACCGCTCTGTATAATGATACTGAGTATCTATACAGTGATAATGAACACGCCACACTGTAGAATGATCTGAGTATCTATACGCTGATAATGAACACGCCGCTCTGTATAATAATACTGAGTATCTATACACTGATAATGAACACACGGCTCTGTATAATAATACTGAGTATCTATACACTGATAATGAACACACTGCTCTGTATAATGATACTGAGTATCTATACACTGATAATGAACACACCGCTCTGTATAATGATACTGAATATCTATACACTGATAATGAACACACCGCTCTGTATAATAATACTGAGTACCTGTTTAATGATACTGAGTATCTATACACTGATAATGAACACACCGCTCTGTATAATGATACTGAGTATCTATACACTGATAATGAACACACCGCTCTGTATAATGATATTGAGTATCTATACACTGATAATGAACACATCGCTCTGCATAATGATACCGAGTATCTACACACTGATAATGAACACACCGCTCTGTATAATGATACCGAGTATCTATACACTGATAATGAACACACCGCTCTGTATAATGATACTGAGTATCTATACACTGATAATGAACACACCGCTCTGTATAATGATACTGAGTATCTATGCGCTGATAATGAACACACCGCTCTATATAATGATACTGAGTATCTATACACTGATAATGAACACACCACTCTGTATAATAATACTGAGTATCTATACGCTGATAATGAACACGCCGCTCTGTATAATGATACTGAGTATCTATACACTGATAATGAACACATCGCTCTGTATAATGATACTGAATATCTATACACTGATAATGAACACACCGCTCTGTATAATAATACTGAGTATCTATACGCTGATAATGAACACCCCGCTCTGTTTAATGATCCTGAGTATCTATACACTGATAATGAACACACCGCTCTGTATAATGATGCTGAGTATCTATACACTGATAATGAACACACCGCTCTGTATAATGATACTGAGTATCTATACACTGATAATGAACACACCGCTCTGTATAATGATACTGAGTATCTATACACTGATAATGAACACAGCGCTCTGTATAATGATACTGAGTATCTATACACTGATAATGAACACGCCGGTCTGTATAATGATACTGAATATCTATACACTGATAATGAACACAGCGCTCTGTACAATAATACTGAGTATCTATACACTGATAATGAACACGCCGCTCTGTATAATGATACTGAGTATCTATACACTAATAATGAACACAACGCTCTGTACAATAATACTGAGTATCTATACACTGATAATGAACACACCACTCGGTATAATGATACTGAGTATCTATACACTAATAATGAACACAACGCTCTGTACAATAATACTGAGTATCTATACACTGATAATGAACACACCGCTCGGTATAATGATACTGAGTATCTATACACTAATAATGAACACAACGCTCTGTACAATAATACTGAGTATCTATACACTGATAATGAACACGCCGCTCTGTATAATGATACTGAGTATCTATACACTAATAATGAACACAACGCTCTGTATAATAATACTGAGTATCTATACACTGATAATGAACACACCGCTCTGTATAATAATACTGAGTATCTAAACACTGATAATGAGCACAGCGCTCTGTATAATGATACTGAGTATCTATACACTGATAATAAACACACCGCTCTGTATAATGATACTGAGTATCTATACACTGATAATGAACACACCGCTCGGTATAACGATACTGAGTATCTATACACTAATAATGAACACAACGCTCTGTACAATAATACCGAGTATCTATACACTGATAATGAACATGAATGGTATGTGAGGTGTCAGCCAGGGAGCTCACTATCACTGTGTATATTTCATCATTCAGCTCTGAGCCATCACACAGTGTTAGCAGCACGGACCTTCTAGAGGGGAGGTGAGGGCAGGAGGTATGGAAGGTAGATCACACCTTCATTGATATAAACGCTCCTCCCAATTCAGCACTGACATCTCAGAATAGCTTCAGGGGAGAGAGGAGTTTAGAAGAGACAGCCACAGGAGTTTTACAGGACGGTCAGCAGAGGAGTGAGGGAAAGCAGCCAGATACATTCTACTGAGGAGATAGAGAGGAATTTCATATATGGGCAGGTGAAGAATTATCTGAGACAGACAGACAGACACTAAAGAAGGATCAGTAAGGAAAGCAAGCAGACAGAGGGCGAAGTGTGTCAGAGAGAGGTGAAGCGTGGCACAGACTGTCACAGAACAGCTGAGATTAGGAACAGAAAGAAAGCTGGCAGAAGACAATCGAATAAAGGTGGCACACAGAGTGTCTGGGTATGGACACAAAGTCGGATTAGTGAAAGAGGAAGACAAGTGCAGAGGTGACAGTAAAAGAGAGGGAGAGAGGTGACAACGTAGGGTTAGAGGTGGAGAGGTGATACAGGTGGATTGGTGCTAGATGCAGAGAGACATTTAATTTGCGGAATCAGAGTGCAGATGTGATAGGAAGAGACAAAGGTTCCTTTAATATAAATAGTTCTGGGATCTAAGTACAGTCATCCAACCTAAGAGCCTAAAATAAGGTGTCTTCTTGCCCAACATTCTCCAAAACGTTTTCATTTCTCTGAAAACATGTCGGCGGCAGTGGAGGCTGTGGGTTTTTTCTTTGGGGTGACAGGGTCAGTCATGTTGGGAATCTCTCTCTTCAATGCCAACTGGCGTGTGTCCTCAGTCGATGGGAATGTCATCACGACATCCACAATATATGAAAACCTCTGGATGAGTTGTGCAACCGATTCCACGGGAGTCTACAACTGCCGGGAATTCCAATCCTTGCTGGCCTTGTCAGGTAAGAACTTCGGGTTTCTTGGTCAATGAGATCCATGGTCTGCTGTGTCTTGGCTGGTGGGCGTGCAAGGATTAGAGATTTCCTCGTCATGCATGCATCACCATGGATGAAGCAGGTGTAAGAGAAATAATATTGGGAGTAAAGGCTTATATTGACGGTATGAAACAAGGAATAAAACTATAGAGAAAGAAGAATGGGCTGGGAGAGTTACAGTAGGGAGGCGGTGGGAAACGTTAGAGTGTTTGACATAATAGTGCAAGTATGTTGTGAAATAGAAAAGGGATAATTAATATAAACACTGTAACAAAGAAAGTAGCAGAAGGAAGGTTGGGATAAAAGAAAAGGGGCATTGAAAAGAGAAGGAAATATATCTAGTCTATTGGAAAAGAGGAAGAAAGGGACAGAAAATAAAGACATGGGGTCAAACAAGGAGAATTGAGTGTAAATGGTGAAAAAGAAAAGGGGAGAAAGGAAGAGGTAGAGAAATATGATTATTATTTGGTATTTTATTAGCAACACCATATAATGCAGCGTTGGACGATAGAGAGAATACGGACTAATAATAAACACATACTGATGCAGAAAGAAACAGAGCACCTGTCCAGTGAGCTTACAATCTAACAAATACGATACTTTCACACAAAGGGCTTAGCAAGAAGGTAGATCGAAAATAGAGAGGGGTGGGAATATACATACATAATATTTAATATCAATGTATATCAAGCACAAATAAACAATTTGATATTACCTGATCAGTGTCAAGTTGCAGATCACTTTCTGGGTAATAAACAGGAAGGTTTAGCAGTGCGGTGCTCAGCCAATCAGAAGAGCAATCCTTGTTCAGTTTCACTCCTATTGGTCCATTTAGAACCTTTCTAATACAATACAGAATACGATGATTTATGGTTTATCCATCGAACGAATTAGTATAAATAATGGTTAATAAAATAATTGGGGGAAAAAAAACATGGATAGTACTGAGTGCTGTTTGAAGACATTAAAAAGAAAGACAAACAAAGCTGGCTGAAAGAAATGCTTCCAGGGAAGCAAAGACATTATTTAAATTTCCTAAAAAAGTTAAAATAAAACATTAATTCTCATTACAGTCATGGAAATGTTCATATACTTTTGCTTCATTGTACATTTTGCTAATATTTCAAGTAAAATTAATAAGTAAACACAACATGTAGCTGAACAATTCCTTCATTTAGTCCTCACAAATAATTCACTTTTACTTAAAACCAAGTATCAAGGTTAGTGTGTGTGTAGTGTGTAGTGTGTGTGTGTGTGTGGTGTGTGTGTGTGTGTATTTGAGTTTGATCTGAAATGGTTTTGTCATTATGTGGCATTCTTATCAGGATTGTTTAATTGAGTTTAATGACATTGATTTTGTAATATGTAAGTATTTATAAAAATAAGTGATGTCCTCTGCAAGTAAATATGGACAAACAAAGCCAATAAAGTCCCTATTACAATGTGTGCTTTAAATGACTGACTGTGTCCGATAACGCACTTTAGCAGAGGCTCTTCACTGAACACAGAGACAAAACGGGTGATATGTGTGAATGGTGCAGGGGACTTCCAAGCAGCATAGGTTATTATGACGCGTTGTGCATCCCATTTATGGTAAATTTAATATGTGTGTGTGTATTTGAGTTTGATCTGAAATGGTTTTGTCATTATGTGGCATTCTTAGCAGGATTGTTTAATTGAGTTTAATGACATTGATTTTGTAATATGTAAGTATTTATAAAAATAAGTGATGTCCTCTGCAAGTAAATATGGACAAACAAAGCCAATAAAGTCCCTATTACAATGTGTGCTTTAAATGAATGACTGTGTCCGATAACGCACTTTAGCAGAGGCTCTTCACTGAACACAGAGACAAAACGGGTGATATGTGTGAATGGTGCAGGGGACTTCCAAGCAGCATAGGTTATTATGACGCGTTGTGCATCCCATTTATGGTAAATTTAATATGTATAACTAGATCAGTTGACTGATGCTTTGCTACTTGCAAGTAATACTAAGTTAGAAATGCTTTCTGCTGTCGCAGTTTTGCTCGTGATTAACATGGAAGCAGTGGCAGAATTAACATAGAGAGGGCCCTGGTGCAAGGATTTTATGCCCCCCTAATGCAGGGGTGGCCAATGATAGATCCATATCTGCCATACATCCTTGCAGGGTTGTATTTGTTTCAATGTTTTTGTATGGAGCGTGTGTGTGTTTGAATGTAGGGATGTATTTGTGTCTAGTGTTGCCATTTGGATGCGACCGACTGGGCCCCTGATCACACATACCCATCAGGTGTCCCTAACTGCATGGGCCACCCGATGGGCCCCCTCAGTATGCAGGCCCTGGTGCAGCTGCACAGGCGCTAGTTCTGCCACTGCTTGGAGGTCTCTTGGATACTGATAGTTGTCTCATTGTCTCTATTTTACATGGGATGCTCTGCAATTCTGACAGTAGATGGCAAACACCTGCTTTAGCACCATGTGAACTCATTGCAAGTTGATAAAGATAGGTTTATTATACTTAGAGTTGATTCTGGATTGGAATTATCTCTCTGTCCTTGTGATTAGTGTATGAGATGTCAGATTGTTGGTGCCTAATATTGACTTAAAAAAAACCCATAAACATAAAACTGTTAAATACCTACTGAGGCCAGGTAGGTCATGCAGACTATATCAAATCTATACTTCACTTTATCTATACTTTTTTCGAAAAAAAAAACCTAAACATTTCTCTGTAAAATTCTAAATAAAAGCATACATTCAGCTTGAGCACACAACATAAAGTGATTGCGGAGGTAATACTGTCCTTGTTTTGTTATTCTGCTTATGTGCATGTATGGACGTAATATGATGCAAATAAGATAACATAGCTTACCCCAAATATCCCCCCAATAATGGCAGACACCGAATGTGGATGAAACAGGCCACAGCATTTATTAAACATAACCTTTATTAACTTTTTCATTTAATTATAATTAGAGATAATACATAAATAATATTTGTTTTCTACATTTATTGCTTTCATTTAAACCGTTGCATTAGCAAGCATTTTTAGGTTTTTGCACGTTGGCTGCCAACGCTGCCAGAAGAAATATAGTTCAGATTTATTTCAATTTGCATTTGAAGAATTTGGGTCTAGATTTTAGCCATTTGGCGAAGTTCGGTGCAGCTGAAATACGTATTAAATTCAGACTCATTTGGAGACATTGTTTGGATTTTCCAGTCTGAAAGGCCCTGTATGCAGCAAAATAGTTTTGCTCCATTGGTACAGGGCCATTTGGACTTTAGTCTGTTGATAGCTTTGTACAATCATTTTTGCTATTTAAATAAACTGTTTATTCTGTTTTATTTGCCATCAGATCGGCTATATGTACTTTTTTAATCTTATTAGCTCATGGATATTCAGTCTGTGAATGGGAGATAAGTTTGTATAGAAGACTTCTAGGGTTGAATGTCATCACGGAGTTCCTTGAGAAACAAGTTGAGCATCCTTCTATCCTGTCGGGTTTGCCAGTGGAATCTTACTACGCTATAGCTTAATCTCACATGACGACTTTCTAGCCTAAGGACTTAGCAGGAGTCACTCATTCTTTATATTAATACGTTGTTTGGATCTGCATACAAGAAGTTCATTGTTATGTTAAAATAATACTTGGTAAGATTATGATTTTCTTACATGGAATCTGAGAGACAAAGCGGGAAATAGGAAATATTCTACATGGCAAATAAATGATTATCTATTATATGATAAATCAAACATTGAATTAATTAAAGAATTCATTATTATTTTTTTTAGAAAATAACCCTAAGGATACATCTCCCAAAATAAATTGGAGTGCGTTTAAATCCGTTTTAAGAGGGCATCTGACAAAACATAGTACTCAATTTTAAAAAAAAAAGAGGAGAAAGCTTAGCAGAGTTATATATAAAATTTAATCAAATAGCTAATAAAAATAAGTTAGAAAAATCAAACAGTTATGAATCAGAATTATGGGGGGTACAAAAACTCATAAAACAAATAAAAATATGGAAAAACTTAAATTAAAATATTATAGTAAAGAGAATAAAGCAGACAAAATACCTTCTGCATAATTAAAAAAAACGTTTGAATCAAATTACTAAAATAATAAGAAATGGAGAGATAGTACAAACACTAGCAAACATAGGTAAAAGTTTTGTATTACAGCTCTCTGTATAATCTAAAAGAGGCAAATGATAAATCAAATATAAAGAGCTATTTAATAAGAGCTCATTTAAATAAAATATCAGAGTCCCAAAGAAATGATTTGAACCATCCTATAGCTAAACTGGAAATTGAGAATGAGATAAATAAAATGGAGAAAATAAACACACCGGGCCCAAATGGTCTTAGTCATTTATTTTATAAAACTTTCAAAGACCAATTAGTAGAACAACTGACTAAAACCTTTAATTGTACTGTCTCACGAGCGTCTTTCCCTACTGAAATGTTACAAGCTAATCTATTACCAATCCTAAAACAAGGGAAAAATTCAACAGCAGTTGAAAGTTATAGGTCAATTTCTTTAATTAATGGATGTACCAAAATATTCTCTGCAATTTTAGCTAATAGATTGAAAAATATATTGAGTACTATAATACATTCAAATCAAATTGGTTTTGTACCAGGAAGAAGTGCCTTATATAATACAAGGAGAATAACTGATATTATTGATTCTGTCACAAGAAAAAGAGTCCCCTTGTTGACCCTATCAATCAATGCTGAGAAAGCATTCGACAGGGTCAGGTGGGTATTTATGAGTCAATCATTACAACAATTTGGGATCCAGGGTTGGATACATCAGGCCATTATGGCTTTATATACAATACCTTTAGCAAGAGTAATGGGACCAAATTTATATTCAAATTGGTTTTCGCTTAGTAATGGTACTAGGCAGGTATGTCCCCTGTCTCCACTCCTTTATATCCTGTCCTTTGAGTCCTTTTCTAATAGTATAAGAAACAATACGAGCATCAAGGGATATAGATGTAAAGAAGGGGAACAAAAAATGTATATGTTTGCGGATGATTTACTAATTACAATTTCAGAGCCTAACAGGTCTTTAGAATATCTTATAAGCTTGGACTTGTCACCAGTGGGGTACCTCAGGGATCTGTACTTGGACCCATTCTCTTTAATATTTTTATTAGCGATATTGCAGAAGGTCTTGATGGTAAGGTATGTCTTTTTGCTGATGATACTAAGATATGTAACGGGGTTGATGTTCCAGGAGGGATAAGCCAAATGGCAAAGGATTTAGGTAAAATAGAAAAATGGTCAGAATTGTGGCAACTGACATTTAATGTGGATAAGTGCAAGATAATGCATCTTGGACGTAAAAACCCAAGGGCAGAGTACAGAATATTTGATAGAGTCCTAACCTCAACAATTGAGGAAAGGGATTTAGGGGTGATTATTTCTGATGACGTAAAGGTAGGCAGACAATGTAATAGAGCAGCAGGAAATACTAGCAAAATGCTTGGTTGTATAGGGAGAGGTATTAGCAGTAGAAAGAGGGAAGTGCTCATGCCATTGTACAGAACACTGGTGAGACCTCACTTGGAGTATTGTACACAGTACTGGAGACCGTATCTTCAGAAGGATATTGATACCTTAGAGAGGGTTCAGAGAAGGGCTACTAAACTGGTTCATGGATTGCGGGATAAAACTTACCAGGAAAGGTTAAAGGATCTTAACATGTATAGCTTGGAGGAAAGACGAGACAGGGGGGATATGATAGAAACATTTAAATATATAAAGGGAATCAACACAGTAAAGGAGGAGACTATATTTAAAAGAAGAAAAACTACCACAACAAGAGGACATAGTCTTAAATTAGAGGGACAAAGGTTTAAAAATAATATAAGGAAGTATTACTTTACTGGGAGGGTAGTGGATGCATGGAATAGCCTTCCAGCTGAAGTGGTAGAGGTTAACACACTAAAGGAGTTTAAGCATGCGTGGGATAGGCATAAGGCTATCCTAACTATAAGATAAGGCTAGGGACTAATGAAAGTATTTAGAAAATTGGGCAGACTAGATGGGCCGAATGGTTCTTATCTGCCGTCACATTCTATGTTTCTATGAAGGAGATAGAAGAATATGGACAAGTAGCAAACTATAACATTAACATAGATACAACAACAGTAATGGATCTTAATTTAGATAACAGTTTAAAACAAGATATTAGATCTAAATATAATTTTACTTGGCTGAAAAAAAGATATGCCCTACTTAGGAATAAAATTAGCAAGGGATATAAACAATATTAGAGAAATCAACTTCTTGTCACTCCTTCGTCACACTAACCATTTGTTAAACAACTGGATAAATATAGAAAAATCTTGGATGGGAAGAATTAATATAATTAATTCACATATTCCCCCCAAATGGCAATATATGTTTAGGATGATTCCTCTAAATTTTTCAGATTGGTGGTTAAGTTTGATTTAGAAGAGTATTACAAACTTCATCTGGCGGCAGAAAAAAACAAGACATAATCAAAACATTTTAGTGCGAAGTAAGTTAAATGGAGGAGTTAAATTCCCATTAGTTAAAAATTATTTCTCGGCTAGCATGATATACCATATATATAATACTTAATTAAACAAACAAGAAGAAGATGCATTGTTTCAAATTGAGACGGTATCTTGCCACCTAAAGGATATGAGTTCTCTGCTATGGCAAGCAAAGGACTCGAAGAAGATATTAATGGCCAGAAACTCTAGCACTGTTTTTGATCACCTTACCGGTTTTTGGATTACATTAAAAAATAAATGTGGTATATTGAACCAGATTCCAGAAGATATTAATTTAGTTTCTTTGGAACATTATATTATGGGGTGGAGACAGAGGAGCATCATAAAAATAGAACAAATTTTAATAGCAGGAAAAGTTAAACCTTTTCCACAGATTGTTCAAGAATACCAAATTTCAGGATCAGAGATATTTAATTATCTAAGATTAAAAAATGATCTAACGTCTAATTTACTGAAAGACAAATCAGGCATAACAGACTTTTCAATATATAAATTATGATTAGAACATTACAGTTGAATGGACACCTGGATGTTCGGGTCCGGCGGGTTTGAAAAAAAGTCCGGGTTCGAACTTGACCCCGAACCCGAACCCCATTGAAGTCAATGGAGACCCGAACATTTGGCCACAAAAATGGCTCTAAAAAACTCCTGGAAAGGGCTAGAGGGCTGGAAAAGGAAGTAAAATGGGGGTAAGAGTAGGACAAATGCCCTGCAAACAAATGTGGATAGGGAAATAACTTAAAAATAACATAAAATAACCTACTGTCCCCCCCGGTCCCCACCCCTCTGCGGTGGGTGTGGGCCCTAAATAACAATAAGGGGGGGGAACCAACAGTGCCCCCTGGCCCCCACCCCTGCGTGGTGGGTGGGGGCCATAAATAAAAATTCCCCCTCCCCCCAGGTGACTAGGGGTCCCCAAACCTATAGTCATCCCCCTCCCCCCAAAACAATTACCCCTACCTACCCCCCTCATCCTAAAAATAATGAGGGGGGACCCTTGTCTAAATACCTGTAAAAAAAATAGACTTACCATGATGTCTTCTTTCTTCTAAAATCTTCTTTTTTCAGCCCCCAAAAAGGCCAAATAAAAAATCCAGAATAACCGACGCACTTAAAAAAAAAAAGAGTGCAAAAAAAAAATAATCCTTCTTCACCCATGGAGGGCTCCACGCAGATTGAGCTCTGCAGGGCGGGGGAAGGCTTATAAAGCCTTGCCCCGTCCTGCAATTAGGCTCAGAGGTGGGTTTAAGCCATCCAATCAGAGTGCTCTGAGAGATTGACAGGTAAGTCTCTACATTTACCTGTCACAGCACTCTGATTGGATGGCTTGAAATCCACCAATCAGAGTGCTCTGTGTCATTTTACACAGCGTGGGAAAGTTCTTTGGAATTTTCCCACACTGTGTAATTTGACTCATAACACTCTGATTAGTTACTTAATCCACCAATGAGAGTGCTCTGTGTCATTTTGTCAGTATAGCGAGTAGGGGCATAATTTACTAATACTAAGTGACCAGCTTCTATAGAGGCTGGGTCACTTGCTGCACTGGCCAATCACAGCCATGCCATTAGTAGGCATGACTGTGATGGCTTCTAAGGGCACACGAGTCAAACGATTGTTGATTGGCTCCCCTGCGGCCTTTCAAAACGCGTCATTAAATCGCTGAACTCCAAACTCCAACCCAAACATACAGTGATATGTCCGTGTTCGGGTCCGGGGTCCAAAAAACTTAATGTTCGGTATGAACCCGAACTTTTCAATTTGGGTTCGCTCAACTCTATTTAACATCTAAAGTTTTGTCTAAAGGTATGGATCTGTTGAATACGATGGAAATATTACAAACATTCCCCGTTTTCCAAATATGGCAAAAAGACATAAATTATATTATAAATATAAATGAATGGTGTGAAGCATGGATAAAGGTTACAAAGGTAATTCACTGTATAAACTGTGCAGAAATACAATTCAAAGTTACACATAGGTGGTATTTAGCACTGACAAGATTAAAAAAAATGTACCGTGAGCATTCACCATTATTTTGGAGATGTAACAAGGTCAATGGAACATATATCCACATATGGTGGAGCTGTAATAATATTGTTAACACTTGGAAAAATATATATATATTTTTAAGAAAAACTCATACCAAGTTAGATTTGAATTTTACTCCAGAAATAGCACCTGAATTGGTCAAAACTAAACAACAAACAATGTTTTTTCATCATACAATGTTTTTTGGACGTAAAGATTGCACTCTGGTCAAATATACATAAACGGTTATTATACCAAATTAAAATGGAAATGAAAATCAGCAAAATCCTAGGATGTACATCCAAAACAACCAAAATATGGGAAGAACGGGTAGATAAATTGGATATAGAAAATATTAATCAACCCTGAACGTTGAATTTTTTTTTTTTAAATCTTAAAATAGATTAAAGGACTATTATAGTGCCAGGAAAACATACTCATTTTCCTGGCACTATAGTGCCCTGAGGGTGCCCCCACCCTCAGGGTCCCCCTCCCGCCCGGCTCTGGAAGGGGGAAAGGGTTAAAAACATACCTTTTTCCAGCGCTGGGCGGGGAGCTCTCCTCCTCCGATCCTCCTCCGTTCCTCCTCCTGGGCTGAATGCGCACGCGCGGCAAGAGCTGCGCGCATTCAGCCCGTCACATAGGAAAGCATTTACAATGCTTTCCTATGGACGCTGCGTGCTCTCACTGTGAAAATCACAGTGAGAAGCACGCAAGCGCCTCTAGCGGCTGTCAATGAGACAGCCACTAGAGGAAATAGGGGGAAGGCTTAACCCATTCATAAACATAGCAGTTTCTCTGAAACTGCTATGTTTATGAAAAAATGGGTTAACCCTAGCTGGACCTGGCACCCAGACCACTTCATTAAGCTGAAGTGGTCTGGGTGCCTAGAGTGGTCCTTTAAGAATATACTGGTTCTAATTACAACTCCCCGGGACGCTGCTCCTTGACGGATTGACTTTGTCTTAAATTTAAAGTCCTGTATTTTTGTACAGGATTTTGTTTAATATGTATACTGTACAGTGTAATAATTATTTATATGTAAGTAATTAATATTTATTTTATGAAGTTCATTATGGATTTGTCGATGGTGAAACGAGTTAACAGTGGTTAATGTAGTTATAAATATTCTCACATATAATCAATTCCTGAATAAGAGGAACAGAAAACAACAGAGAAAGATTATATATAAAGAAAGGGGTCAAGAAAGAGGAAAGAGAAGGAAAAAGAGAAGGGAAAGGGGAAAAAGAGAAGAGAATATATATATATATATATATATATATATATATATATATATATTTCTTTTTTATAATTGTAACACAATTATTTATGAAAACAGGCTTAATATGTTTAATAAGAAATAGTGCAATATTGTATGTATTGTGTGTTTTGTTAGTGGATTTTTTGTATCTATGTTATGATCAAAACCCAATAAAGAATATATAATTAACAAAAAAGATGTTCATTGTTCCAAGTCAATCTAACATCAAGTGTGAGAAAGGAAAAGCAAGAAGAATGGAGGATAGAATTAGAGGTGAATATGGTAAAGGTGGCACAGGTATTGGCCAACTAAATAGAAGTTCAGGGTTGTCCACTAAACCTGAGAATAGTGAGGAATCTACCATGGAATGTCAAATTTCAGGCCAAAATATACGGACTGGAAAAATTGTACACCTCAGGGTTATTTTCTAAAGTGAGAATTGTCAGTTCAAAGTGAATTTCAAAGGTCGATGTAGCGGCACCGGAAGCATAGCTGACTTGGAGAATGTGTAATTTTTACTATTTTGACCTTAAATTTTAAATTCTCTGTGAATTCTCTATAACCGTTATTTGTGCCCCAGATTTGTAATTCCATTACCAGTTCTCCAGATAAGATATAAGAATTCTGTACTAATCGAAGAGCAATTTTTCATTAGAGGCCAACAGAGGTACTGCTAATGCATTAAAGGAACACTATAGGGTCAGTAACACAAACATGTATTCCTGACCCAATAGTGTTAAAACCACCATCTAGCCCCCCCCTGGCCGCCCCTTAACCCCTAAATATAGTAAAATCTTCCTTTTGTTCAAGTCTGCAGCTGCTGGCTCTGCCCCTAATATGCCTTCTTGGTTGACATCATCAGAAGTGATTGGTTGAGACTGTCAAGGAGGCAGGTCAGGGGCAGAGCCATCACAAGCCAAACACATTCATTGAATGAATGCATCTCTATGAGGAAAGTTCAATGTCTCCATGCAGATGATGGAGACACTGAATATCAATCACACTTTGCAGCACTGCCCCAGGAAGCACCTCTAGTTTCCATCTGAGGAGTGGCCACAGAAAGCATCCCTAGGCTGTAATGCAAACACTGCCTTTTCTCTGACAATACAGTGTTTACTGCAAAAAGCCTGAAGGGAATGATTTTACTCACCAGAACAAATACAATAAGCTGTAGTTGTTTTGGTGACTATAGTGTCCCTTTAAGATGAATATGTTTATCTCTTGAAATAGAAGAAAACCTCGTATTTAGAATCGAGATGCCAAAATAATTTTGAATTTGGATAATTTTTCCAATTTGTCTCTTTTCTTACAGGATCCAACCCATACAAAGTAAACACTACTAGTCTTCATTAATTATATTTAACAAATTATTGAGTACTTGTCACTTCTATTCTTTCTCAATAAGCACCACGGAAGCTTGTATGTAGTGTCATTAATGCCATGCCAAAATGATTTTCCCATAATGCAATTTGTGACTTAAGCAAATCAAAGTTGCAGATAATTTAAAGCTTAAGGACACATGACATGTGTGACATGTCATGATTCCCTTTTATTCCAGAAGTTTGGTCCTTAAAGGACCACTCTAGGCACCCAGACCACTTCAGCTTAATGAAGTGGTCTGGGTGCCAGGTCCAGCTAGAGTTAACCCATTCTTTTATAAACATAGCAGTTTCAGAGAAACTGCTATATTTATGAATGGGTTAAGCCTTCCCCCTAATCCTCTAGTGA
The DNA here is from genome assembly GCA_933207985.1 of Pelobates cultripes. Classification (NCBI taxonomy): domain Eukaryota; kingdom Metazoa; phylum Chordata; class Amphibia; order Anura; family Pelobatidae; genus Pelobates; species Pelobates cultripes. Next base: position 16,886,431 of record OW240914.1, read on the forward strand.
CTGTCTCATTGACAGCCGCTAGAGGCGCTTGCGTGCTTCTCACTGTGATTTTCACAGTGAGAGCACGCCAGCGTCCATAGGAAAGCATTGATAATGCTTTCCTATGAGACCGGCTGAATGCGCGCACAGCTTCTGCCGCGCGTGCGCATTCAGCCAACGGGGAGGAGAGAAGGAGGATCGAAGTGGGAGAGCTCCCCGCCCAGCGCTGGAAAAAGGTAAGTTTTAACCCCCTTCCAGAGCCGGGTGGGAGGGGGTCCCTGAGGGTGGGGGCACCCTCAGGGCACTATAGTGCCAGGAAAACGAGTATGTTTTCCTGGCACTATAGTGGTCCTTTAAGGGGTTAAGGGAATATTTATAAGTAAACATTTTGCAATCAACCTGAATGAAAATTTCTTCTAAAAGGTGTTGGGTTTATTAACTAAATACCAAATTGAAGTTAACTCAAAACATTTCAAAATTCAGAAAAAATCCTGATTTGAACAATTCTCCTCAATAACTCGAAAATAGTTTTATAACTGCCCAAGGGATGGCAGCTTGTATTGTGTAATATGGTACGGTTAGAATTTTGAGTTGTCAAATTTATGGTCATGTGATATCACGACCATGAACCTCCCCCAAAATGGCTACTAATTCATGTTTTGTGATTTTTTTGGGTTGAGTTTCTGTTCTGGGCATGGCTTGAAGTGGTCCTATTATAGAATATTTCTGCTGAATTTGTTCTGTGAGATTATATACTGATAATCATTTACTACGTTTACCTTAAAGAGACACTATAGTCACCAAAGCAACTTTAGTTTTTTTTTTATATATATATATTTTATTTTTATTGGATTTTCTTTTTTGTATGTATTTCATCACATTTCAGAAGTACAATACAACATTGCATTATAACAGTGTAAAAAGAAAAAATAGTAAAGAACATCGTAACATCGCACTATTGTATACATGTATTACGTTATCAGTAACATTTGTATTTGGCCTAAATTTAACTTTAGTTTAATGAAGCAGTTTTGGTGTATAAATCATGCCCCAGCAGTCTCACTGCTCAATTCTCACTTCGCTTTTACAGCCCTAGGTCCCACCTCCCTGCATGCGACTTACACAGCCTTCATAAACACTTACTGGAAAGAGTAATCTGATGTTTATACTTCCTTTATTGGAAATGCTAGACCCTGAAAGAGCCCCCTGTATGTAATTAAAGTTAAATTTACAGAGCAGGAGATAAAAACTTTTAAAGTAAGTTAACATCTGATTAAAAATAAAACCATTTTGTTTTCATGCAGGCTGTGTCAGTCACAGTCAGGGGAGGTGTGACTAGGGCTGCATAAACAGAAACAAAGTAATGTAACTCCTAAATAGCATAGAATTGAGACTGCAGGGGCATGATCAATACACAAAAACTGTTTCATTAAGCTAAAGTTGTTTTGGTTACTATAGTGTCCCTTTAAAATATACAGAAAGTGCATTTTTTCACATCGTAGTCCAAGCACATTTTTTTCACTTATATTCACAAGAAAGAAGAGAACTGTATATCAGAATGACCGATACCCACTAATTGCTTCATTATATAGTTTACAATAAGAGCAGAACTGCCACATATGATATTTATGCACAACCTGATATCCAGCTAAAGTTAGATTTGGATTCATTAGTTAGCTCAAGGCGGTGTGCAAGAAGTTCCCAGGTGTACCAAAATGCAGGGTCACATTGACCTCTTTGTCCTCTGTTTAGGTCTGGACTAGCTTCTTATTCTTTTAAAGAAAAAAACATGACTTCCTCTCTATATAATTAGTTATCATTAGAGTAAAATGTTTGATCTCTACCTCTTTATATTTTAATATTTGTTAAGCAAAGTTTAGATGGCAATTGTTTTCTGGGTGCACAACCTACTGCAATATGCTGCACATTATTCATTTAAAAACACAGCAAATTCTACTTTTTACATTTTTTTTTAAATTTATGCCTGACTTTCTTGGCACAACCATGGTATACCATGTAAATGGATTTAACCTACGAGAGGGTACATTTTATGAAGAAATCTGAATGCTCAATGGTGATGTCCCGAAAGGTTCGCCGAACGATTCGCCACGGATGGCGAACATATGCGCTGTTCGGTCCACCCCCTATGTCATCATTGAGTAAACTTTGACCCTGTACCTCACAGTCAGCAGACACATTCCAGCCAATCATCAGCAGACCCTCCCTCCCAGACCCTTCCACCTCCTGCACAGCATCCATTTTACATTCATTGTGAAGCTGCATTCTTAATGAGCTGTCCAGGAGGTGGGAGGGTCTGGGAGGGAGGGTCTGCTGCTGATTGGCTGGAATGTGCCTGCTGACTGTGAGGTACAGGGTCAACGTTTACTCAATGATGATGAATAGGGGGCGGACCAAACAGCGCATATGTTCGCCGTCCATGGCGAACCGTTCGGGGAACCGTTCGGGACATCACTAATGCTCAATAATAATCGGATAAAACATTTAAGTAAAAAATTGGTAAACACAGGTCATAAACATTTCAACATGGAGAGTGAGGATCTGCTCTGACAGTAAAGTCAGATAATATAACTAGTATGTAAGCCTGCTGCTGATTTTTATATATCAAACTGGATTGGCAAGTTTGACTAATGCTTGCCAATGTTAATCTAAATTTAGTAAATAGTATAAACATAACGTGGCTCCTAACGTTCCAACTCAATCTACTCAATCCTAGGAAACTGATACATCCAATTTGGCCATTTCTAAGTAAGTATCAGCCAATAATCGAGAAAAAACAGGCAAGTATTAACCCATTCCCACCCCCAATCTCACAGGAAAAATTGATTTAATTTTCAGAGCAAAGTAGAAGCATTATATATTTAAAACTAAACATTTATTTTCCACTCAGTCTGTTGCGTTTGGCAGATGGATTGTAAACCCCTCCATCCTTTGCAATGTAAACCTCCTGGCAGTGTTAATTTTAGTCGACTAACATTTTTGAGATTTAGTCGACTAAAATACGACTAAAACTAAAATGGCATTTTAGTCAAAACACTACAACTAAAACTAAATTGAAATTTGCCGTCAAAATTAACACTGCCTCCTAGGCTTAGGTACAGTAAATTGAATTTAGCAGCCACGTAGGCTATTTTGAGGAATATTTGAAGGTTGCAATAACCTGCAAATGCATATACTGTGTGTGGATATCATTTCTACATGCGGAAATTCAATGTATGCTTTGGTGGTATTTCTGTGGTATTTTCCCTTATAAATACCACATATATAAGAACCATTTTATTTATCAAGTTATGTCACACCTGTATGTGTCAAATATTCCTGTTTCTAGGCTAATATATTTGACAAAAGTCATGATTTTATGCTTTTTTCCTTGCAGGATTACAGAGTATTGTCCTCAGCAAGCACAGAGCAAGTGTGTCATGACGAAGCAATCAGCCCATGGCAAACTCTGAGCACAAGGGCCACCCAACTGATTGTTCCCCACATTGACACCCAAGGGGGACCATGGGGCCATGTGGGGAACACAGCAAGTGCATAACAAAGGTTGCCTGCTGAAGGGAAGCAGACCAGACAGCAGGCCATGCTTGCCTCCTTTCCCTTTTATGCTCCAACCCATGTGGAGAGGCTGTAGGGTCCAGCAGGCCAGAAGTAGGTGCAGCGCACCTTGCGCTTACTGCGCGCCGTCTAAGAACAAAGGAACTAGACAGCAGCTGGAGAGGTAGTCAGGCACGTCCCTCACTCCCAGGACACTGAGGGACACTTGGCGCCCAGTAAGTGTGGCGCACTTAGCCCTCCCGGCACACCATGACAGACAGTCAGATCTGAAGCGTGTACGTTTTTGGCTTTGCTCCTCATGTGGTGTTGTGCATTATGCATTTACTGTGAGTGACAATAATGTTTTTTTTCACTGCTTCGGTGAACACTTGTGTCCTTGTGCTACTTTCAAGTCCAGTATGGTTTATTTTCTGTGCTCAAAACATGCAGTTTCCTTACGTGGCATCCTCCTAGAATATATTTTCATCTTCTGTTTGGAGTCCCACGTGTCCCGAGCCCATTTTTATATTTAGATATATATTTTTTTATATTTTTACATTTGTCTCATACGAGGTTGACTTGCTTCATTTTCTAGTGTGTCTGACTCTTTTTAGGCCAGTGATGTATTCATTGTTTACATCTAGAACTGTGGTGCATCTGTTGTTTTTTGTTTGTTGTTTTAGGCAATAAATGAGAAATTAATAACATGTTTGTTTTCTTTTTGTTTTTGAATTGTAAAATTAAATGTTCAGTGTTTTGGTGATCTGACATGGCAGAATGAGCAAGGGTTTCTTTATATGAAGAATCTCTGTGCAAGGGAAGAAATTGAATAGTTGTACTAGATACTAGATCTGCAGCCATTGCAAGGCAAAATTTCATATATCTCCAAATTTTTACAGCACACTGTGTTTACTTTAGAAGTTAATATATCTGCTCTGTTATTTTAACTTTAATTACACACAGGAGGCTGTTGAAGGTTCTAGCAGGCAATATGCAGAGGAGGAGAAATAACTTCTAAAGTAAACACAATGTTCTGTAACGTGAAACCTTTTTATTGTGGAGACTATGTGAGTTTTAGCCAGGAGAATTGTGACCAGGGCTGGATAAACAAATTTGTTTAACTGGTGAATAGCAGAGAATTGAGCAGTGAGATCACTAATGATTTACACCAGGGTTAGGTAACCATTGTCACTCCAGATGTTATGAACCACATCTCGCACAAGACAAATGTGATAACCAGTATTTATTACCTTCTAATATTTACCACCTGTTCATGGGCGGTTATATATTTATTCAAGTGACAAGTTTGCAATTCTTTCCATGTGACTCTATAAAAGGCATGTATCTGTCTTAACGTCCACCAGACCCATTACTGTAAGAGTGCACTACAATACTGCATCTCCATCTTTGTCCGTCTGCGGGAAGCCATGAACAGTTGTATCAATTATTGATCTCATTTTGGGTCACATTTTGGGTTATATGAATATTTCACATAGACCCCTGATGGTGACATCACTGCTTAGAGAGTTATGTCCTGGGGAGCAGTGGAAGTGAGTTATAATTACCTAATGCTGTTCACCAAGGGCTTCCCCATGTTTTAAATCTTCAACTCCTGGCGCTTCATTCACCAGGAGCCCATGTCACATATGCCAGAAAGTGCAACACTAATGTCTATTGAGGATCCCACAAGAACGCAGAGGCTTCCATAGATATCTTCTTGTGATGAGAGGGACAATGCATTAATGCCACGACCAATGCTAGTGACAAAACTTGATGATGGTCGCTCTGCCTCTTGTCAAGTTTTGTCAAGTTAGAGATTTACCTAATTAAATTTCAATGAAATCCCAACCCAGATTTTATAAATATTTCGTGCAGATTTTTTTCTTTATGATCTAAACATTTTTGGGGGGAGAGGTGGGGGTTCATGGAATTGCTTTACTTTTTGCTTTTTTTTTCCTAACCAGCATTTTCGTATCTACACCTTTCTTTATTAATTTTTCTGACTTTTTTTCTGTTTCTCCTTCTGCGATTCACTGGGTGACCTGGGTTATCCTTTAACTTAACTGAATTGTGATGTCAATTACTAAATCTTTAAGTACATTTAAAAGAAAAGAGATCATTAATAAAAGTTGTAGGTGAATTTCAACGTTGTAATTTCCAGACAAGTGACAATTCTTCTTTAACTTGCTCCATATCATTTTACAGATATTCAGCTTATAATGTACAGGCCACCAAGTTCATTATCCTTATGTAGGTATGCGGTGTCACAGTACGAAGCACGTGTTGATTATCAGTCTATAGAAACTAAATACCAATATATAATCTCCTGTGTTTGCTTTCCCACCCCTTCTGTCCAATGTATCATGTCAGCTGCTGTGTTCAGACTTATGACCTTGGCGTTTACAGTTGGCTGACATCAGCATACTCTGCGAACAACCTATAAACCTTCATAGCTAGTAAAATGATCGAAGAGTTATGACAGCCTGCCATAAAACTAATTATTTTATAGACTCTTTGATATTTATTATCTTGTAAAATATTTCACATTGAGAGTAAGGACATCTTTCAGAAAATGCATGTCGATTCTATTTTCCATCAAACTATTTTTGTCCTTTTTTTATATGGGGGTTTTGTGGTGTTATATGTCCATTTTCCCGACCAATGAAGGAGCTTCTGTCCGTGAAACCTCCCGTCTTTTATTATGTCTTGTTTGTCACAATCAGTTATTCTTAATTTCAGCATTGTGTGCATAGCGCCTGCTTTATAAAGAAATGAGGACTATTATGGAGTTAGTGGTGTTCCATCATTAGGTTCGTCGGAGTTCACTATACCTTCTCAACCCTCTTGTTTTTTTTTCCTGTTCGTGAATTTAATGCAATCCAGCAGTATACATTGTTCATATGTGCTGTTGCTTACATGAAAGCTAAAACACGTTATTATGGAAATGTTTTTAGGTTAATCCTCGATTTAATATTTTTGGATAAACCTTTCTTTTTTTTCCCCTCCAAAATATGAAAATCAGTTAAGTAAAACTTACCTTTCTCTGCACCCCACAGCTACCACACTGCCAGCGGCAAAGTCACCATCGAGGGTCTTTGTAAAAATATGCAAAGACCCCAGCAGTTGAAAGAGCCACTTTAAGCAAATGATCTCTTTTAAAATACATTGCTGTTGTCCGGAAGTGACTCTTTAAATGGTCTGTTTTCTCTATTCAAGAATAAATGCCCTAACGGTGATGCCCCACTGTTGCTTTTTTTTTTTCTTCTTTGTTTGGTTGGTTTTCTAGAGGTAGTTTACGTTTTATGTAGTTTACACATTTAATGGTGTAGTAAAATGTTTATTTTGAGATTATCATCTCTTGAGTTAAATAAGGTCTAAACAGAATTTCACAGAGGTTAAACCAAAGAACAACAGATGTTAACCTATAAAACTGTTAGTACTACTATGCTTCACATTTGTTTAAAGATTACAGGTCCCAGGAATGGTTTGTTTAACTTTAAAAATACAGACATGATTATGGTATATGATGGCATAAATGAAGCCTGCAGACACATCCTTACTTTTTATGATTTTTTTTTTGTCTTGACCCTCATCATATTGATGGCTTAATAGCCTGACGTGGCTGAGTTTGGTCAATGCATGTGCAACTCGAAATGTGAAGACGTTTTGAACCCTCTATGTCTGCTTCCTTTCTGAGAAGTGGCAGAAAATAAAATAATCTAAACACTTGAGGACTGTGGGTATAGACACAGGAGCAATTCATCGAGGGAGGTGCCCAGCAGACTGGTTGACTGGACATGAGAAGTCTTATTTATCCCTATACACCTGGGTTTAGAACCATCCTTTAAGTCAACATACCTCCCAACACTGAGATGGGGGCGTCACTAGTGACTCAACTCTCATCACTGGAGACAGTAGCCTTTCTGTATGGCCCCCAGCCTGTACAGTACTCCCTGCTTGATCCTATTGTCTGTGCACAGTGCATGCACATGAGGAGAGTTTCCTAGTGGCCCCGGTCAGGGCCGCCACCAGAAATTTTGGGGCCCCTGACAAAGTACACGGTCTGCCCCCTTCCTCCCCTGCCCGCACACTCCCCCCCCGCCCGGCTCGCCCAAGAGTCCGCCGACAATGATGCAGGACTGAATGTGGTGTTTATAGTGGAAGTGAATTAGAATGTGTGTAATGGATGTAGTGTTTGTGTGTATTAGATACTGTTTGTGCAGTGAATGCAGTGTGTATAGTGAACGCAGAATGTGTTTGAGTAGTGGATTTAGTGTGTGTTTGTGTAGTGGATGTAGTCTATGTGTGTACTAGATGCAATGTGTTTAGTGGATGCAGTGTCTGTAGTGGATGTAGTGTGTGTATTAGACGCAGTGTCTCTGTATAGTGAATGCAGAGTGTTTGAATGTGTGATGGATGTAGTGTGTGTACTGTGAATACAGCATGTTTGTGTAGTGGATGCTGTGTGCATAGTTTTTGCAGAGTGTGTGTCAGTGTAGTGGATGCAGAGTGTGTGTCAGTGGAGTGGATGCAGAGTGTGGGTTAGTGGAGTGGATGCAGAGTGTGTGTTAGAGTAATGAATGCAGAGTGTGTGTCAGTGTAGTGAATGCAGAGTGTGTGTGTTAGTGTAGTGAATGCAGGGTGTGTGTTAGTGTAGTGAATGCAGAGTGTGTGTCAGTGTAATGAATGCAGAGTGTGTGTTAGGGTAGTGAATGCAGTGTGTCTTAGTGCAGTGAATGCAGAGTGTGTGTTAGTGTAATGAATGCAGTGTGTGTGTTAGCTCAGTGAATGCAGTGTGTGTGTTAGTGCAGTGAATGCAGTGTGTGTGTTGGTGTAATAAATGCAGAGTGTGTGTCAGTGTAGTGAATGCAGAGTGTGTGTTAGTGTAATGAATGCAGAGTGTGTGTTAGTGTAATGAATGCAGAGTGTGTGTCAGTGTAGTGAATGCAGAGTGTGTGTCAGTGTAATGAATGCAGTGTGTGTGTTAGTGCAGTGAATGCAGAGTGCGTGTTAGTGTAATAAATGCAGTGTGTGTCAGTGTAATACAAAATAATAATATACACGCTGTGAAAGACAAATAAGTAGCTCTAAAACACCTAAAAAAAGTGGTATCCCTTACACCACTAAAAACATAATATAATACATACAGAGTTATAGGTGGAGCTGTGGAGTATCTTGAACAATCTGGAAAATAGAATATATGCAAATAGCGTAGTATATCTATACAATATATAGCATATAAAAAATGAGAATAAAAGCACTCACAAGGATAGAGTCATACCGTCATATGACTCTTAAAGTATGTTCTCTTGGACCATTAGGGGGTTGTCCAAACCCTTGTTTTGTTGATTGCTTGTTATTTCTCCTGATGGTCTTCAAAAAAGATGCTCAGTATGCCAAGAATCTTGGAAAATAATTCTTGTTTATTTGTAGATAAAATAACAAAATGGCAATATACTAAACCAATATATATTGGGTGTAGATATAGTCCAATAAAAAGTCTATCAAAGTTGAAAATGAGTGTCCAAAACGCGTTTCGCCTGATTAACAGGCTTCCTCAGTTGGCTCTAATGTTTCTTCCAAAGTTTTCTTTGTTTGAAAATGTCGCCGGCCGGCTGTATCTTCTTTTATATGGCACTTCCTGATTCCGTCTGGTGGAACGCAACGTGCGCTCCACCTACGACACCAACTTCCGGTACGCACCGCAAGTGGAACGCACGTGCGCCCCAACTCCGTGCGCACACCGGAACTTCAGCACCAACTTCCGGGTGGAGCGCCCGTGCGCCCCAACCCGGCGCCAACCTCCGCAATGCACCACAAGTGGAACGCACGTGCGCTCCAACTTCAAGCAGCAAGTTCACTTCCGGGTCTCTCTATACTTCCGGGTCACACTCAGGTGGAACGCACGTGCGCTCCACTCCCAGCCTCACATCAGGTGGCCAAATGTAAACATAAAAAATGGCGTTCTGCCTGTATTTACACCAATAGAGTGTGACATATAGAATTATAAGTGCTATGTCTTAAATAAAAATAATATAAAAAATCAGATATTATGGAAAAGAGTAAAAATCAAATTTGATGAGAAGGAATAAAAACTAATACTATTAGTTTTAGAAGATTGCTATCACAATCTTAAAGGGGCAGAATGTCATTTTTAGAAATTTTATAAAAATACACAGTAAAAACTGAATAAAATACATATAATGCCCAATAGTAAAAGAAACACAAAAATAGTATGTAAGTGTATAAAAAGATGCCTAAAAACTTCCATAAAATAATATGAAACCAAGATAGGCTAAAACTAATGCATAAAGTGGCATAATTCAAAATCATTGTTCAGACCGTTTGGAATCATAGTGTCAAAATTGAATATGAACTTCATCTCTTCCTTTCCTATTTTGTTTACATAATCACCACCTCTCCAATCTTTTTTTACTAATTTTAAAGCACAAAAAAACATTCCTTCTGGATTTTGTTGGTGAACATGTTTAAAATGATTTGAAACACTATGGGTTTCGACTCCATTTTTGATGTTTCTTATATGTTCCGCTATTCTTAAATTCAATTTACGAATTGTACGGCCTACATATAAAAGATTGCAGGGACATTTTAAAATATAGATCACTCCCTTCGAATGGCATGTTAGATGATCTCTAATGGTAAATTTCTTGTTGATAATGGATTCTAGGTCTGTTAGGTGTCTTTTTTTTATTCTTTGTATTTTTACATGCTAGACACTGTCCGCATCCGTAAAATCCTTTACCTATTGTAAGGAAGGTTTGTCCTACTGTTTGTTCTTTGTTACTACTTTTAACTAAAGTGTTTCTCAAGTTTTTTACACCTCTAAAGATGACTTTTGGTTTTTCTGGTAATATATTTTTAAGAATAGGGTCATCTTTTAGTATATGCCAATGTTTTCCTATGATTTTATGCATTTTCCTACTGTTGCCATGGTAGTTGCATATGAAGGGGATGTCTTGTTTCTTGATTAAATCTTTCTTTTTCTGTTTATATTTTAGAAGGTCTGTTCTTTGTATTTCTTGAACCTCATTTATAGCTAATTGGAGGGAAACATCGTCATAGGAAAACATTGGCATATACTAAAAGATGACCCTATTCTTAAAATAGATGGTGTGCGTGCCGCGTGGAGCGTTGCCATGGTTTGCAACGCTCTAACGGCCACACGTCTCGCGGGAGTTATGGAGACGGAAGATCTGTAAAGTGCTCCTGCAGTCCGCTGGGCCCAATCTGCAAATACAGGAGGTTAGGGGGGGGGGGGAATGGCTGCACATATATATAGTGGACTGCCGGGCCTGTGTTGTCAACCCCTGATGGTGGCCCTGGCCCCGGTGATTATCTAAAATGTCAAGGTTAACAGTTGGGTGAGGTTGAAGGCCTTTGTACTTTTCCAAGTGCATAAATTAATATCTTGTGCACTAGATTCCGTTATCATACATGAGGCTATTAATTCATAAATTGCAGAGTATCAAGAAAAACGTCAACAAGATTATACTGCCAGGCAGGAACTACCGTTAATAACCCAGTGGCTCCTTGATATGTATTGCTCAGGGCAGAACCTGAGAATCCTGAGAGTGTAGCTCAAATGCAGAAACATCAGCGATGCATATCTATTTTTTTATCCTTTTGTTTTAATTGCTTTATTGTACTTAAGGCATGATTTATGTATTTAACGTACTGCTGCCGTGAATAAAGTCAAAGCATTCTTCTAGCAAGTTGGATCCCATTATAGCAGTATCCAAGAGGATGTCAGGGCTATTCAATAAGGAATTGAAGTAAGGATTCAAGGTGAATTTAAAGTGAATTTAAAATTTCAGGTCAAATTAGCAAACCTGTAAAAATTCTTTAAATCAGCTATGATTTCAAGTTGGCTACTTTGGCCTGAAATTTGGAATACACTTTAAATTCACTTTTAATTCTCACTTTAGTAAATAACCCTGAAATAGTCCTGACTCCTGCTAGAACCATACTTCAATGCTAGGTGCCATTTGGGACCCAATTAGGCTTAACCAGGACCTCAAGTCCTTTTTCTATTAAAGGGATCTTATAGTGCCAGGAAAACCAACCTGTTTTCCTGGCACTATAGTCTCTTTAAGAGTCTCCCTCCCTTGGGGCCTCCTTCCCTGGGCACTGGTGACCTCTCCTCCCCAGCCAATGGCAGCTCTCGAGTGGAGCCAAATGCGCATGCACGGCCAAACCTGCCTATAGGAAAGTATTACTCAATGATTTCCTATGGGGATCTTATTTGACGCTGGACTCCATGAGGACATCCAGCGTCAGATAAGTGCAATTTGCTCAGTGTAAATCGTGGAAGCGGCCTCTAGTGGCTGTCAGGGAGAAAGCCACTAGAGGCTGGATTAACCCTGCAGTGTAAACATAGCAGTTTCTCAGGGTTAAAACTATGGGGACCTGGAACCCAGACAACTTCATTGAGCTGAAGTGGTCTGGGTGCCTATAGGGGTCCTTTAATGATAGGTTATAAACTGCAGCTTTTCCCAAAGATCTTTCTCTCAACTCAAAGCGGATTTCAAATTTAGGGCAAGAGCAGCTGAAATAACACAGCTGATGTAGTGATGGTGGAATTACTGTAACACCTGGAATTGGGTATCACCAGGGATTCTCGTCATTTTTTGTAGTCATTTCGGAGTTAAAGGAAAATGTTAAAGAAGCATTCCTAAGAGTACAAGCGAGGCATATATACAACAAAGGAAATTTAATATATGCTCTGGATATGCACTTCTTTAAAAAGCAGTATTTATTTTAATAATTATCCTCCATAAACATACTTTACCTTATCGGAATAATATTATTTTATCTTATTCAAACTAATGAAATTACATTTAGGATAAAGTTACATAAGAAAGCCATTATCTGTGTGTATTAGTGCTTGGAAGTAGATTTCTCTGTAAATATTAGATTCCTGGGAAAGGGGGGTGAATGGGTGTAAAGTTCGGTAAATGATTTTTAAAGGAACAACCCAGACTCCTAAATCACTTAGCTTGATAAAGTGCTCTGTGAGTGAAGAGAGTGTCCTCCTTTTTTATTCATTTTATAAAAAGTGCAGATTTCAATGGAAATTGGCACTGGGTCCACTGCCATGGCTGTCAATCAGACAACTGATACTGCTGCTTGTCCTGGTTGTTTAGGTCAGTGTAGCTAAAGACTTCTCATTGAGCTGCATTGGGAAGTCTGTGATTGGACAGTCACACAAAATCTGGGCGGGGTTAGAAAACTGCAAAACTGCAGACAAGAGATCTGCAGCTTTTGAAAGCTGTTCCTAGGTAAACCCCCCCAATGAAAAAAATGCATAATCAAATGCATGCATGTTTTCATTAGGGGGATATTCACTAAACAGTGCTTTTTGTTTTATTTTTCCTTAACCCCTTAAGGACGGAGCCAAATGTACACGTTGTGAACAAAACAAAATGTAAACAAAACCTGGCATTTGCGCTACATGTCTGTCCAACCGTAATTCAAATCTTTCATATTAACTGCACCCACCCTTATTATATATCATTTTATTCAGGGGAAACAGGGCTTTCATTTAATATCAAATATTTAGCTATGAAACATAATTTAATCTGAAAAAATTGGGAGAAAATAAGATTTTTTTAGATTTTTTTAGTTTTAACGGTCAATGTCATAATACTGTTTGCTTTTACTGCAATTAAATACACATATTTGTATTCAGCACGTGTAAGACAGTACCCCCTATGTACAGGTTTTATGGCGTTTTGGGAAGTTACAGGGTGAAATATAGCATGTTTCATTTGAAACTGAAATTCGCCAGATTGGTTACGTTGCCTTTGGGACTGTATAGAAGCCCAGGAATGAAATTTACACCCATAATGGAATACCATTTGCAATAGTAGACAACCCAAGGTATTGCAAATGGGGTATGCCCAGTCTTTTTAAGTAGCCATTTGGTCACAAACACTGGCCAAAGTTAGCGTTAGTATTTGTTTGTGTGTGAAAAATGCAAAAAACGCAAATTTTGGCCAGTGTTTGTGACTAAGTGGCTACTAAAAAAGACTGGACATACCCCGTTTGCAATACCTTGGGTTGTCTACTATTGCACATGGTATGCCATCATAGGGGTATTTTTCAATCTTGGGCTACCATAGGGTCTCAAAGGCAACCTAACCAATCTGGCGAATTTTAATGTGAAAAAAATGAAACGCAAGCCTTATATTTGACGCTGTAACTTTTGAAAACACCATAAAACCTGTACATGAGGGGTACTGTTGTACTCGGGAGACTTCGCTGAACACAAATATTTGTGTTTCAAAACAGTAGAATGTATTGCAGCAATAATATTGTCCGTGTAAGTGCTGTTTGTGCGTGAAAAATGCAAAAAACGTAACTTTTACTGGCGATATCATCGTTGTAATACATTTTACTGTTTTGAAACACTAATATTTATTTTCAGCGAAGTCTCCCGAGTAGAACAGTACCCCCCATGTACAGGCTTTATGGTGTCTTGGAAAGTTATAGGGTTAAATATAGTGCTAGCAAATTAAATTCCCTTTACTTTTGGCATGGGTTGTCAGGCAGGTCCCGCTAATTGCAATTAATTAAGATACCTAATTATGTAAAAATAATATATATGTAGAATTAATATATGTATATATATCTGTATGTGTATATATATGTATATATCTATATAATTTTTTTAAAATATTTTTATTTATATATAGGTATATATATAGTGATATATACGTATATATTTATTTATATAGATATATATATATTATTTCGTTCTAAGTGTATTTTGATATATATATATATATTAATTTCACAATACAGTTAGAACGAAATAACACACATCTATATATTTTTTAATTATTTATTTTTAATAATTTTTTAATTTAATTTTTTAACGTATTTACATATTTTTTTTATACTATATATAAATATATATATAACAATAATTATATATATATTTAATCAGTATCAGTCTACGTGTAATTTGATATTAATATATATATATATAATTATATATATATTAATAGTAAAATACACCTAAACAGTGTACGTGTGTGTATGTATATGTGTATTTTATTATTTTTATTATTTTTTTTTACACTTTTTAATTTATGTGATTTTATTTCCAGCCAGCAGGGGGACCACCTGTCATTACAGGCAGTCCCCCTGCTGGCAATGCTGCAGCCAGCTACCCCCGGCCATGTGATTGTGGGGTCCTCGCAAGGACATCACTCGCACATGGCCTGGGGGCTTCCAGGGGGTCGGACGTGCCGCGGGGGGCTCCCTGGGAGTCCCCCCAACCGCGATCGCCGGCGTGGGATCGCCGGCGACCAGGTAAGTAGGAAAAGACCGGAGGGCGTACTATTACGTTTAGAGCCGCTTAGAATAGGGCGTAATAGTATGCCCTCCGGTCTTAAGGGGTTAAGAATAAAGAAGCTGTTGTTTTTTATTGAGACTATTTCTGAAATTAATCCATTGGGTTTATAATGTATGTTAACTGTTTTATTACAATTAAAACCTGGGTGGTGCAATCTCTGGGTAACTTGCAGGAGGGGAGCAAACTGCATAGCACGCCCCCACGTGCCACTCGCTGCATGTAGCATGACCGAGTGGACTGCAGTGGAACGATCTTCTGTATCCTCCACCTGGTCTGATAGGAAGTGCTCACTGAGAGCAATGAGCAGCTTCCTGTCAGATTAGGTACAGGACACAGAAGATGCTCCACCATGGTAAAGAAGTAAACAGATGGGAGGAGATCACAAAAGGAAGGGACGGTCAGACAAAGAGACACATAGAAGGACTGGGGGGACAAAGAGACTCACAAAGGGCTGGAGGGATGGACAAAGAGACACACAGAGGGGATGGGGGACAAAGAGACACACTGAAGCGCTGAGTGGGCAAAGACGCACAGAGGGCTGATGGGACAAAGAGATATACAGAGGGACAGGGTGGTGGAAAGAGACACAAAGAAGGGCTGAGTGGACAAAGAGAAACACAAAATGGCTTAGTGGACAAAGAGACACACAGAGAGCTGGGGAGGACAAAGATACACAGAAGGGCTGAGTGTGGCAAAGAGACACACAGAGCGCCGTGGGGGAGAGACACACAGAGGGGCTGGGGAGGACAAAACGATATACAGAGGGACTGGGGAAGGGGAGAAAGGAGTTTGGGGGAGAGACACAAAGATGGGCTAGGGGGAGAAAGAGTCACAAAAATGGTCTGTAGGATAGAAACACACAGAGGGGCTGGGGAAGGGGAAAAAGAGACACACAAAGCACACGCAGTTAGACATCTTTGTTTGGGGAGGGTACAAGTAGCTTGTCTTGCCTATTGTGCAAAATAGTCTAGCACCAACCCTGATCCCACCCCATATCTAATTACCACCAATTTCATAGTAAGGATAAAAGTTCTAAAAGTTTCTGGAGATCAAATATAATGGTGTGAAAATATATTTAACTAAGCGCATGAGGAAAAACACTTGGAATTAGTCCAGTCTGGCCACTGTCGTGTTTATCTTTTTTTATCGCCTTAGCCTTTGACTTGTTGGAAAGTTATCCAAGAATTTTGTTCCTGTTGTGCGTGCCACGAACACACACTATTACAAGCATGCTGGAAACTTAGTTCTGGCAGTGAATGGGTTAAAAATCATTATATGTCTCCCCCAGACCAAACATAATGATAAACAAGACCTTCAACACTAACCCCACTTAACTCTAATGTCAAAAGCTGCCACCACCAGGACAAATTAGAAATGGGGTTGCCTTGGTCCCCCAAGCAAATTAGATTAACAACCCATGAAACGCACAACATTTTAAAATATTAATAAATTGATCTCTTTGGGTAACTGAATTCTTTACCAGACAAAGGTAGAACTTAATAAGGGAATATTTATTATTATTAAAAAAAAATAATCACAGTGCATACAAAGAAAATGAGATGGCAAAAAAAAAATCATTAACATAAGCAGCAGTTAAAACTTAGATGTAAGGGGAAGAGCCAACTGTGGAACTGAGCGGATTCACTTTCTTGGGCTCTGGCCTTCGGGACCCTAAAACTTGTGATAGTGGCACAGAACCACTGGGAGCAACACCCAAGCCACCCTCCAGCAACGAGCCAGTCACGGCAACCCATGCTGGCTGAATTGTGGACCAACATTGTGACCAATATGGCCTTCTTCAGAAAAAAGCCATCTAAGAGCTCCAAACTCAGCAAATGGCTACCAACAACACGGTGGATACCCTAGAAGATCAACAGAGACATTATAACTTAAAGGTTCGGGGCATCTCAGACTCAGTGGGGCTCATGGACTTATCTCACTATGTCCGATGGTTCCTCAACGTATTGTTACCCCCAAAACAGGCCAAAGCAGTGAAGCTCGATGTTCCACCTGCCGAAGCCAGCAAGAGCCCCAGCAGCAGCACACACAGCCCTCATTATTCCAATCCTGACAGAAAAAGCACTCCTCATGGCTGCTGCTCGAAGAAAGACCCCTTTAAGTTTTCAAGGCTCCACAATTTCCCTGTATCCAGACCTCACAAGGGCTACCATTAGCTGGCGCAAAACACTGCAACCGTTACTGCATCTCCTCTGATTCAAGAACATCCCATACAGATGGGGAATGCCTAAAATGCTATCCTTCACACATCTTGGAACCCTATATAAGGCATGGAGCTTGGACAAACTTGAAGCACATCTACGCACAACAGGCCTCGTGGAACCACAGAGGGAAGAAAAATCAAGCCTGTCACGCTTAGACCCCACAAGATCTGTTTGGGGAGTGGGATAAAAACCTATTTTGAAATAGGTTTTTGTTACAAACCATAAATTTGCTAGAAAAACTGCTAGAACAATCTATAGACCACATCATTGCTCTTTCACAAACCGAGTACATGTATCTTTTAAGGTGGAGTTTTCACGGTTTCTCTTTTGTCTTGAATCTATTTCTAGATATGGACATACTATAACTCCCTTCTGTATAGTTTACAACTTCGCTACTAATGACAGTTTCAGTAGTTAGCAATACGCTGTTATTTATTAACTTAAATTTCATTTTTAGTGCACTTATACATGTTTGGGAGTTCAGAATTATAAATAATTCATGATGAATTGTATTCGAAACCAAACTATTATAAATTATAATATATTATATAATATATAAAATATTGCCCGCTTTAAAATCTACATATGCATCGTTTGTGTCGTTTTCTTTATACTCAACACCAACTTTAAATGTGGGAAAACTATTTAGATAAATTGACTTCATTTAAAATAAAAAACAGTCTCCGCATGTTTCTGTGTATGGTTGGGTTTTCCGTCTGCTATAGATTCTTAATTCTGCAGGCAAACTGACTTCATCAGTTCCAACTTCAAATGTGTTCACCTTGTTGGCAGCAAGTCTCACAGAAAACGCGTTATGATGCGCTGGACTTATAACAATTTTGAAAAAATATTTTATTGAAGTAAATGTTGTTTGAAAAGGGACACTATAGTCACCATAACTACTACAAATTAACCCCTTAAGGACAGGCCTGTTTTTGCGATGTTGTACGTTAAGGAGCAGAGCGGTTTTAACACTTTTGTGGTGTTTGTGTTTAGCTGTAATTTTCCTCACTCTCATTTACGGTTCCCATACAAGTTATATATTGTTTTTTTCAGGACAAGAAGGGCTTTCTTTACATACCATTTTTTGTATCATGTCATATATTAATATCAAAATAACGTTAGAATAAAATTACATATATATTTATAAATTTTTTTAAAATAATTTTAAATGTTTTACCTTTTTTATTTTTATTTACTTATTAGTTATATTTTATAATATATATACAATATATATAATTATATATATATACATGTGTAATTTAATTACACGTGTATTTTTATATTAATATAAATATATATATAAATAGAAAAATACACTTAGTATGACATTATATATATGATATATATATACATATATTATATATATACACATATACATATACATATACATACATATACATATATTATATATATACACATATTATTATTTTTTACACTGACTGATTTTTTTTTAACTTTATTTTTGATTTTACACTTGCAGGGAGACTGCCAGTCAGCACAGACAGTCCCCACAGGCACCTATTGCGGTCATGTGATCGAGCGATCACGTGGCCGCGTGGTCCTCATCTGCCAGGGGGAGACTGTCTGGGCAGACAGGCAGTCCCCCTGGACCGGTGAAACGCCAAGTACCCCCAGACCGGTCCTCAAGGTGATGTTTCCGATGACGGTCCTGAACCGTCATCGGTCATCAAGGGGTTAATGTAGTAGTTCTGGTGTCGATGGCCTTTCCTTGCAGTTTTAGCCATGCAAAAGCTGCCTTGTCAGAGAAAAGGCAGGGTTTACATTGCTGGATAGTACCTCTAGCTGCAGTCACTCAGACGGCCACTAGAGGTGCTTCCTATATCAGTGCTGCATTGTGTGCAGCAATAGTGTTCAGAGTCTCCACACTCTGCATGGAGACACTGAACGCTCCCCATAGATGTGCTGATTGGTGCAGCATTGCATTTTGACTTGCATTCGCAATTCCTATGGGAAAGAATTGGATTGGCTGAGACCGTCAACATTCATGGCGATCATTCATGGCCAGCCACAGCAAGACCAGCGCAGCAATGGAGAAAAGGTAAGTAAGCTACCTTTTTTCTCTATTCTGGGGGGACACCTAAATATGTAGTCCAGCACTATAGTTTTCCTTTAAGATTATGTTTATGGGAAAAAGTCTACTAACAGAACATTAAGCTAATATCTGTGTGTTATCATAAAGCCATGTACAGAAAATACAATTAAGCAAAGCATATACTATATCAAAAACGTTCAGCCTGCAATAGCAGTCTGCTAAAAAGCTTGTAGTGTGCTCAATGTACTCAGCGCTCTACTTCCCAATGGTCACTAACAAAAACAACCTGCAGTTTAACTTCCAAATGATTCTATAGCATGGGAGACGAGAGGGGCGTGGAGACAACAATAACGGTTTCTCTGCCAGGTCAAGGCCAGCGCTGAAACAGAGAGGAAGATAAGGCTAAATGGGCTAAATTTAGTTTTTCGTTGCTCTGCAATGCCTATTGAAAGTCGGCCCACGTATGCATGGTGGGAGGGAAGTGGTTAAAGGAAAGTTTATTGACACATTTAAACTCTTTACCATAATCTGGTGTACATAAGTAAATACGAGATACTGTACTTTGGTATTTTGTTATTGACTAGCTATCTTAGTACTGTGCTTTGGACCTTTCACCCATTATCTCTCCGTGACGAGCAGCATGATGATATTAATTGCAATAAATGTCTTCTGACTTTCTGTTAGTCCTGAAGATAGCAAGCCCTGCATGATTAATCCCTAAGTATGTTCTGGTAGATGGAATTTTCCCAAAAAGTTGGGCCCAGTCACCTGGATATAAACTATCAGACGTGATTGGTGATCTCAACCAAGTAATCAGATTAACTGAAAGTGTATCCTGTTTGATTTGGGAAAGTTCCATCCCATTGTATGTTATATACTCTATTCACACATTCTGTAGGCAGCCCCAGTGGGGAACCTTCTTTGAGAGTCATTCAATTATCTACTTGTTGTCTAAGCAATGTTTGTGGGGTTTGAGAACATTCATCCACCTGCTGTCCAATGATAACTGTGGGTTTATCCCACAGCATGCTCTAAAAGATTATTTGACAGGGGGTTCCACATGTACCCCTTCAACAGGTTACATAGTTACATAGTTACATAGTTGAAAAGAGACTTTCCTCCATCAAGTCGAGCCTTCCTCACAAATGTTTTTGTTGTTGATCCAAAAGAAGTAAAAAAAAAACAGTCTGAAGTGCTTCCAATTTTTCAACAAACTAGGAACAAATTCCTTCTTGACCCCAATAAAGCAGTCAGATGTCTCCTTGGATCAAGCAGCTATTTCCCCACTAATTAGAAATGATATCCCTGTATGTTATGTTTTTGCAAGTATTTATCAAATTGCAGTTTAAACAGCTGTATGGACTCTGACAAAACCACCTCTTCAGGCAGAGAATTCCATATCCGTATTGCTCTTACTGTAAAAAAGCCTTTTCTTTGCCTTAGATGAAATCTCCTTTCTTCCAGCCTAAATGTGTGATGTTGTATCCTATGTATAACCCTGTTTATGAATAGGTTTCCAGATAATGGTTTGTACTGGCCCAGAATATATTTGTATAACCATATCCCCTGTCAGGTGCCGTTTTTCCAAACTAAAGAGATTTACATTTTTTAACCTTTCTTCATAGCTAAAATGCTCCATTCCTTTTATCAATTTTGTAGCTCGTATCTGCACTTTTTCTAATGCCATGATATCCTTCTTTAGAACACCTGCCCAAAATTGCACAGCATATTCAAGGTGTGGTCTTACCAGCGATTTATCAAGAGGCAAAATGATATTTTCATCCCGAGAATTTATGCCCCTATTTATACATGGTTAGTCGATAACCCATGAGATTGCAACATCTCGGTCATAAAGTATTCATTTTAATGGCAGCTCTTGAGATGTGTGAAAGAGTTATCTTGAAACACGCACCTTTTTCAACTTATATGACATTGTCATTTTGATCTTACAGGGAAGAGTAAAACTATAAAACATAACTACTTATTCATAGCTTTATATTGCTCTTCTAATTTATGGCTTTACTTTTCATACTTGGTTTGTTTTACTGAATAACACTGTCTGTTAGCCTCAAGAACAGACTAGAACATTAACACACGGGTTAAAAAACAGGATTTACTCCTTCCGTTTCTCATTGTGAAGAAAATAGACTTTTACCTGTTATTTTCTCCTTTTTATTCGGTATTTTTTTTATATGTGAATATTTGTATTGAATGGATTGGTTCGGTAGTTTGAAACTACCGAACGCCGACCACCCTCCTGGCTCATTTACTTCAAAGAAAACTAGCTATTAAGTGCTCCCTGGGCGGCCGCTGTTCGTATAACCGAACGCCACGTGGAAAAGAAAACGGCGGCCATCTTGTTCGCACGAGGAGAGCCAGCGGGACTTGGTCGTCGAGTGTCTGGAACTAAAATCGAACACAACCTCACGAACTACCGCTGGAAACTACCGAACGCCGGCTTCTCATACTTCCAGAACAGCCAGGAAAGCCGCATTCGGTAGTTCTGTGCGAAAGGACAAGGAGAGCAATCGCTACTATGAACCAGGGGAATCCATTCAGGACTTTTATTCTTTTTTTTCAGTTTTGTGAATTGACCTACCGCACACACTGAATTCATGGAACTGTTTTGGGCAGGAGCCGCATGTGTGGTCGGTAAAAGGGACCCTCCACACTTTTCCAGAACCCCTGAACCGATCTGGGTGAAATTTGGATATGTTTGTCCCCCAGATCGGGGCTATCAGGGGATATGTAATTGTGGGGATACCTTGTGGGGAAAGGGGTGTTCTAAGTTTTGGGGAAATTATGTGCTCTCTGCCTGGAGATAATTGATTTATTCCTTAACTTATCTCAATATCTCCCAGGCAGAGAGGAGGCATGTAATACTGTAAATCTGTGTGATGATTGGCTGTTGTCTTTGTTTGCTGTGGGAGGTCCTCTTGCAGGAGGATTTCTCATAAAAGCCTGTGTGTTTCAATAAAGATCATTCCTGATACACCCTTCATGAAGTCTAGGCTCATGTTTGGGGGATATTCTACTTGCTGGGAAGAAACACCTTGGAATTGCAGTTCCTCTCTCTTATTCCTCTACTCCCTGCTGCAGCTATAATCACTCCTACTCAGCTGTGGGGATAGAGAATCAAGACCGCAGTACCATAACCACTGCAGGTCATAACACTCATGATGTAGAGCTTTTTGCTTCGTGAAATTGCAGTGCATCAGCTCAGTGTTCCAGTGATCACAAATTGCTCATGACAGAAGGGCCCACTAAACATGGATATTTGGTGGGACACTGAGTTAATGATAGGGAGTACGAACAGGGTTTAGAATTTCCATTCCTATGCTACTAGCCAGTGACTAGCTGTGAATGGAAAATTTGAGCCCTGTACATAGGGTAAGGCTTATCTTATGAGGAGTTTAGAGCTAGGAATTGTTTAGAGGAAATTATAAAGCTTAATATACCAGTGATTGCTCTAGATAATCCCATTCAATTTGATACTGAGCCATGTGAGACCATGAATGAGCTGAGAGAGCTGGGGATTCTGAGGGGAGAACACTGGTGAATGGCTTATTGAAAATACCAGTATACGATGTAGCTTGCAGACCATGGTCAAAAAACTAAAAAAGTCTGCTTGCTCATTTTAACAAAGAGATCTTATGGTAAGAAACAGTATATCTGGGGACTTGGGGAAAAAAACTGAATATCACATCAGATGACATGACATGACCTGACATCACATGATATCAGATGACATCACATCATATGACATCACATTTCTAGGTACGTGTCACACATACTTTGCATTTTAAGACTCCATTAACATATAATATATATGACAAGACTTTATCATGGTTTTTCATTAAAGTATGGATTGTTGGGCATTCAAAGTCAACGAGAAGTGAAATCCAAAATGTTGGCCAAAATGACTCAAGAGGTTAATTTAATCCAGCAAGATGCTTTCATAAAGCATGGTTAATGGGTGATGATGGGTGGAGGACATAGGTATTTTAGACAGAGCTAGCAAACAACATGAAGTCAATTCACATACCGCAGTGGCTTTCACTGCAAGATTAGACACGTGTTTCTTTATATTGAATACAAAGAAAGAATGATATGAAAGAACTGGCTCTCAGGGTTCACATATTTTGGCATCAGTGGGGCATCGATGGAAGGGACAGAACTAATAAGAGTCTTTAGTCTCTGCTGAGAATTTATTTGGGAATTTTTCAAATCTGAAAGTGGACACAGAGCTCTTAGGATTTTCAATGAGCTAAACCACATAATTGTACCTTAATCCCTATTTTTATTCACAGCACGTACCAGTTTTACCCTCATTACTACACCATGGTGTGAACACTCAATACAAATAGAGTGTAGACAGCAGCATGACACGCATACACAGCACAGACAGTGCCAATGCCTGACTACTACACCATGACAGACCTACTGTCAGCACCCTCACATACTACTACACCATGACATGTATACACAGCAGAGGTACAGCACTGACAGACCTACAATCAGCACCCTCACACACTACTACACCGTGACATGTATACACAGCACAGGTAAAGCGCAGACAGAGCTAGTGTCAGCACCCTCACACACTACTACACCGTGACATGTATACACAGCACAGGTACAGTACTGGCAGACCTACTGTCAGCACCCTCACACACTACTACACCATGACATGTATACACAGCACAGGTACACAACTGACAGAGCTACTGTCAGCACCCTCACACACTACTACACCATGACATGTATACACAGCACAGGTACAGCTCTGACAGACCTACTGTCAGCACCCTCACACACTACTACACCGTGACATGTATACACAGCAAAGGTACAGCGCAGACAGAGCTACTGTCAGCACCCTCACACACTACTACACCATGACACGTATACACAGAACAGGTACAGCACTGACAGAGCTACTGTCAGCACCCTCACACACTACTACAGCATGACATGTATACACAGCACAGGTACAGCTCTGGCAGACTTACTGTCAGCACCCTCACACACTACTACACCATGACATGTATACACAGCACAGGTACAGCGCAGACACAGCTACTGTCAGCGCCCTCACACACTACTACAACATGACATGTATACACAGCACACGTACAGCACTGACAGACCTACAATCAGCACCCTCACACACTACTACACCGTGACATGTATAAACAGCACAGGTAAAGCGCAGACAGAGCTAGTGTCAGCACCCTCACACACTACTACACCGTGACATGTATACACAGCACAGGTACAGCACTGACAGACCTACTGTCAGCACCCTCACACACTACTACACCATGACATGTCTACACAGCACAGGTACAGCACTGACAGAGCTAGTGTCAGCACCCTCACACACTACTACACCATGACACGTATACACAGAACAGGTACAGCACTGACAGAGCTACTGTCAGCACCCTCACACACTACTACAGCATGACATGTATACACAGCACAGGTACAGCTCTGGCAGACTTACTGTCAGCACCCTCACACACTACTACACCATGACATGTATAAACAGCACAGGTAAAGCGCAGACAGAGCTAGTGTCAGCACCCTCACACACTACTACACCGTGACATGTCTACACAGCACAGGTACAGCACTGACAGAGCTAGTGACAGCACCCTCACACACTACTACACCGTGACATCTATACACAGCACAGGTACAGCACTGACAGAGCTACAGTCAGCACCCTCACACACTACTACACCGTGACATGTATACACAGCACAGGTACAGCACAGACAGAGCTAGTGTCAGCACCCTCACACACTACTACACCGTGACATGTATACACAGCACAGGTACAGCACAGACAGAGCTAGTGTCAGCACCCTCACACTACTACACCGTGACATGTATACACAGCACAGGTACAGCGCATACAGAGCTAGTGTCAGCACCCTCACACACTACTACACCGTGACATGTATACACAGCACAGGTACAGCGCAGACAGAGCTAGTGTCAGCACCCTCACACACTACTACACCGTGACATGTATACACAGCACAGGTACAGCGCAGACATTATGAATTAAATGTAATAATCCAAATAAAACGCTGTAAAAGATTGTTCTGTTCACTGAACAATGATTTTTTTGAGCTGACAATAACAGGAAGGTTTCGGGCACAATATGAGTCATCGATGTAGGTCGAAAAATCTCAGTAAGGTTTTTCATTAAAACTCTTTGTTTCAAAGAAACACCTGCATTTATCTCGAAACCCATCCCATCTTTTGTTTTCAAATGATTTATACTTGGCTTTGATCCCTGTTCTTGTAGCATTACCTCTTTAGTATAATTAACCCCTGCCAGACCTTACTTCTCACTTGTACTTATTGCTGTTTTTGATATCGGCATCGATTTAATCCTTTTGGAGAAGCTTTACTTTAATGGTCTACCGAAGTAATCATTAAAGTTTATGTAAATTTCTGCAGATAAATCGTTGGGATTTTTTTATTTAACAGATTGGAATCATTTCTGATGCTGATTAAACAAATTAAATTGAGGCCTTAATGTTTTTTACTGTGATTTAAATCAAGATAGTCTGTAATGTTGTAATTGTGTGATAAGTATTTCCTTGGTAATACGTACTGCTTGAGTGATGGTGCATTTGTAGGTGAATAGTGTGATTATTATTATTAGCAATTATAGAGCCAGTATTTCCCGTAGAGCTTTACAATTATAGAATGGGAATATCGGACAACAAGTAGAAGACAAACAAAAATGATCAGACATAAGAAGTGAAGAAGTGTTATGTGCTAGTGTAGTGAGTAGCTCTATGTGAGTAATGGACTCCATGAAAGTGAGTAACAATGTCCTTGATAAAGATTGTAGCCCATGGAGCAGCGCAGCTAGGTGGAATGGGCCTTGACAGGGCTAGGGGACAGGCATAGGAGGTGTTAATATTGGGGGTTTGGTTATAGAAAGTGGGGGTTGGGTTTTAGATTATGGGAGTACATATAGCGGCCATTTTAGATCAAGGGCCATCTTAATTAATCCTCACTTACCTATTTTGTCCCATCCTCACTCCCTTTAAGTAGGTTTTGGATCTCGTTTGGCCATGGCGGCGGAGGATGGATAAACAAGTTGGGGTATAGGTTGTTTGTCGAGATGTAATATAGTTTAGTTCGCTAAGAACTGTTAGGTTTGGTTAGATTTTGGTTGGTTCGAGCTCATCAGTAGCTCCGAACCGGGTGTGTGTAGGATGTATCTTGGTATACCCCTAAATTGTGGAATATGGTGGTAGGTTTGTGCTCCTCGGTAGCTCCGAACCTGGTGTGTGTAGGATGTATCTTGGTATACCCCTACATGTTGGAAAATGGTAAATCATGCCCACGGTGGCAATGGTTTAAGTGGGTAGATGTTATTTATGTTAATATATGTAAATATTGATGTTTATGGGGGTCACTGTCAGGGTTAAATTGTTAAAAGAGTTGGAGCTGTGATGTTATGTTAGATATGTTGACAATGCCCCTTAATATTTTATTTATATTGTAATTATTAATAAAGCTGTGATAATTTTCCCAAACATACGGTGTCCGAGTATCTTTGGGTTTTGGGGGTTGTTTATTCCGCATATGCGAAAAAGGCGACAATGCATATGTCATGAATCTACATAATTGAAGTTAAAACAATTTCGAGGATTTTTGGGTCTCAATACTCATCTGATATTCTACTGCAGTGCTTGCCAATTAGGATTCCGAGAACAAAACTTGGATTCCACCAAAGATTTTGCTGCATCCAACATGGCTTCCGCTCCCCATTGTTCCCATAAGTTGGAAACAGCAGAGTTCGCGAGAATGAGCTTGACATCGGCCATTTCAGACTCACTCAGTTGGTTGCGAGCATTGATACAGGACGGTCGTGAGTGTTCTTAGCTATTTTTGATGCTTCAATCAGTATTGTGCCCAATCTGGCTTCACATAGGAGGAAAATGATTTATTTTATTGAGCAGCCCTTTAGATTAGCACCTATTGTGGCGTCTGTGGAGGGGATTTCTTTATTTGTAGAGTTAGACTGCGCTGATTAAAAATGTGCTGCTGAAAATATTTGTATTTCACACGTTTACCCTAATTTACCTGGAAATGTTTTTGTTTTTGTTGTAAAAGTTCATTAGAAATTATTTTATTTTAAAAAAAAAATTCTGTTCTTCAGTACTACAATACAATCTGTAGAAAACAGTATATAACCCCCAAAAAACACCCACAAAAATTGCTTCCGCTGTAAAAGTACAAAAATCTGTTTACAATATTTTGAAGTTATACAACAGCGCATTTTACTCCAATGCTGACCCGAAAAGCTCACGTGCTTTACTTGCTTACTAAAAGCTGGGAACAAGACAGCATCATTTTTATACATTTACTATTTTTTAAAATCTGATCGATATTACTTCTGACAGTCAACTTGGACAAAAATATGAATGCGTTCTTATTCTTTCTTCTTTTTTGGGCGATACCCTGAGTTATTGCAGCTGACAATCAAAGTTCTGATGTTCTGGATTCCCGATTCACTCTGCAACCCAAACAAAGTATTTTGGGGTTGTTCCACGATTTTGGTGTCATTGTGTCAAAAGGTTCCACAGAAAACTACTGCTTTACTGTAATGGACATAGTAAGAGCAAGCCTTTTTCTCTGCGCTGGCTCCCTCTACTGTTCTGTATCTGCATTTTTCCATGAATTCTCTTTATTT
Organism: Pelobates cultripes; assembly: GCA_933207985.1. NCBI lineage: Eukaryota > Metazoa > Chordata > Amphibia > Anura > Pelobatidae > Pelobates > Pelobates cultripes. The sequence goes on from OW240914.1 coordinate 16,914,351, forward strand.
TACTCTGCGTTTATCTGAATCTGCGGATTGTATAAGATCTTAAAATAAAATTGAAGGTAAAGGAAGTCAGAATGTCCTTTATAAAATACATACCAGTTCCTGTTATGAAAGGGACTATCACGATTATTTACAAAAATGAGAATGTCCAAGAATTGCAACTTTTAGGTCAAAGTAGCTAAACTTTTTAAATAGCAGAATTAACAAACTGTTTCCAAATTTGTAATTCCCAGTTTAGTAAATAACCCTTTTGATAGGCTTACAGATATGGTGATATAGCCCAGTTATGGCAAGCATCATAATTACCACTTCAAGTCTCACAGTCTCAAATTTAAGGTCGCTGACTGTGAAAATGACTATTGCGATCCTATGACTGCAGCAGCCAATCACATGCTTAGATTTTATAAGTAAACAGATTAGTTCCCAGCATTCTGTTGGGAAGAGAAGAAGAATTGCTCTTTTGAAATGTCTGATGATATTGAGTGCCTTCGGTGTTAGGAAGCCCAGGTAAACTATGTATCAGCAATTTTTAAAGTGTTACAGTATCGTTTAAAGAATATATGTGATGAGGCCATTTTGTATGTGATGAGGCCATTTTGAACGTGCACAGACTCTGCTGGTAGCTGGCATTTGGTAACTTCCAATCAGTCAATATGTGCTTGTTCCCCCATAGGTTACCTGCAAGCCTCTCGTGCCCTGATGATCTGTTCCCTTGTATTTGGGTTCTTCGCCTGTCTGTGCGGAATGATTGGGCTGCAATGCACAAAGGTTGCAGATGGAAACGCTGCACTAAAGGGCAAACTTGCTGTAACATCAGGGGCCATCTCTATATTTTCTGGTAAGTTTATATTAATCTAATTAATGGAGATAGCTCCTTCTGTCTGTGTCACTGTGTCACCCGGCAGGGGGAGGGACAGACTCACAGCTCCTTCTGTCTGTGTCACCCTGCAGGGGGAGGGACAGACTCATAGCTCCTTCTGTCTGTGTCACCGTGTCACCCTGCAGGGTGACACAGACAGAAGGAGCTATGAGTCTGTCCCTCCCCCCTGCAGGGTGACACGGTGACACAGACAGAAGGAGCTATGAGTCTGTCCCTCCCCCTGCAGGGTGACACAGTGACACAGACAGAAGGAGCTATGAGTCTGTCCCTCCCCCTGCGGGGTGACACAGTGACACAGACAGAAAGAGCTATAAGTCTGCCACTCCCCCTGCAGGGTGACACAGTGACACAGACGAGCTATGAGTCTGTCCCTCCCCCTGCAGGGTGACACGGTGACACAGACAGAAGGAGCTATGAGTCTGTCCCTCCCCCTGCAGGGTGACACAGTGACACAGACAGAAGGAGCTATGAGTCTGTCCCTCCCCCTGCAGGGTGATACAGTGACACAGACAGAAGGAGCTATGAGTCCGTCCCTCCCCCTGCAGGGTGACACAGACAGAAGGAGCTATGAGTCTGTCCCTCCCCCCTGCAGGGTGACACGGTGACACAGACAGAAGGAGCTACGAGGGACGGACTCATAGCTCCTTCTGTCTGTGTCACCCTGCAGGGGGAGGGACAGACTCATAGCTCCTTCTGTCTGTGTCACTGTGTCACCCTGCAGGGGGAGGGACAGACTCATAGCTCCTGCTGTCTGTGTCACCGTGTCACCCTGCAGGGGGAGGGACAGACTCATAGCTCGTCTGTGTCACTGTGTCACCCTGCAGGGGGAGTGGCAGACTTATAGCTCTTTCTGTCTGTGTCACTGTGTCACCCCGCAGGGGGAGGGACAGACTCATAGCTCCTTTTGTCTGTGTCACTGTGTCACCCTGCAGGGGGAGGGACAGACTCATAGCTCCTTCTGTTTGTGTCACTGTGTCACCCTGCAGGGGGAGGGACGGACTCATAGCTCCTTCTGTCTGTGTCACTGTGTATGTATGAGTTGTCTCTCAGAGTAATCGTGTTATTCTTTGCACTTTCCCAGGTATCTGTGCTGGCATTGCAGTATCCTGGTACGCTTTCAACATCACCAAGCAGTTCTTTGACCCACTTTACCCAGGAACCAAGTATGTATCAAGTGAACACATACTCCCCTAAATATACACCAATTACCAGCCTGGGTGGGTATAGGGCTGTCTCATTGTACACATAGCATGCTTAAAGATGTTTTTATGTCGCTTCAGGGGAACTAATGTTTAGCATCTGGGTGGGTGCAAATCAGCACCAACAAATGGAGTACCTGGCAGGAATCTTTAATGATCGGCCTTTCTCTGATAGACCGAAGATTGGCAGCCATCATCATGTAACACCTAGCCTTAGTGCCTTGTAGTGTCTATTGTGTTGGCTGTTAATCTGTGGTAGTTGTGGTTTAAAGAAAATAATATATTTCAAGATTTTAAAGGGCTCTCCCTATATGGTCTGCACCCACTGCTACTTGTCTTGCAGCCTGGGATCCAGAGGGATCGCAGAAACTAGATAAAACTGACACACATTTTTCAAATTATAGTATACAGCCTCGTAGACAATAAATGTTAAATTGTTGAATGTTTTTGGCACTTTTTTCCTTACATTGTCTTATCTTTCAATCTCCACTGCTTTCTTTCCTCCTTTCAAAGTCTCCATTTTGCCAACTTTATGTTCCAATCAAGGTGTCACCTTCTTCTTTATTGACAAACATCTTCTACCTGACACTTTCATCTTTTCAGTATTCAAAATATCCCAAAACACTTCGCCTTTCTCCGCACTCTCCAAATGTAGCAACTCCCACATCATCACCAGGAAAGCGAGGGAAAGCAATTTAAAAATTCACACTTTACACAGTTTATCCAAAAATACTGTAACCGCCAAGAAATGAAAAACGGGGATCATTTTAGATGACAATATGTATATTTACATTACCAAAAAAAAGGTGTGCTGTGCCTTTAAGACAATATAATTCAATAGTGACACTCACAATAACATAAAAGTGCTAAGCTACCAATAAATACTTGGACAGTGCCAAACGTCAAAAGTGCTGATAATATGTGCAAATCAGTGCTGTAAAGCTCACACCATAAGTGCCAATGCAAAAAAGTACAACACAAGTGTAAAGTATACTTACACTATACAGAAGTTCACAACTTGCACAAAACACATATATAAAAAAGAAAAAGAACAATATATAGTGTAATATTATCACAACAAGTGTGTGCATATATAAGTGCAATATCACTCTCAATCCAGGTAAGTATTCTCAGATTATAGATGAGCCTCTCCACCTGTAGTGGACCCAACAGATGACTAATCAGCCAAACAGCCGAAATCTTCAAGCAGTTTTTTCTTTTTCAAATACCGGTATTTGTTCTGTGCAAGTTGTGAACTTCTGTATAGTGTAAGTAAAGTGTTGTATATTCTACACTTTTCACGTGTGTTGCACTATTTTGCATTAGCACTTAGTGTGTGAGATTCACAGAACTGATTTGCACATATTATGAGCACTTTAATGTTTGAAGTTTGGCAGCATCTAAGTATTTATTGGTAGCTGAACACTTTTATGTGATTGTGAGTGTCACTCAATATTGTCTTAAAGGCACAGCACACTTTATTTGGTCATTTTTATTCTGTAGTGTTTTTTGAGCTATTACGCGGTTTAAGGTGCAGCTTTATACTATTATTATTTTATTGGAAAAAAATATTTTTTTTCTTAGCGCCATATTTTACTTGAATTTTTGGAATTTATTGCAAATACATATTGTATATATATTATATATATATGGTGCTGAGAGCCCATTCCTTTCCTGCTTTTTCCAACTACTGGTAGAAAGAGATAGTTCTAGTAAAAGCATTGATACTGTGCAGAACCCTCCAACTCTCAGACATCGGGTAGAGGACCCGAGAATTAGGAATACACAACATATCACGTAGGGATGGTTTACTGGCGCTGAGAGATTAGGGTATTATACACTATACAATAATTGAAGATAAATTAGAGTCACTACATGTTGTACATGAACTGTTACAAAGTAGATCTCCCTGCACCTGTGACACGATCTCTTTTATGCCAACAGATATGAGATCGGGCCGGCTCTCTACCTTGGCTGGTCAGGAGCTTTATTGGATGTTGTTGGAGGTGGACTTCTCTGCTGCTCGTACAAACAGTTTTCCAAACCAAAAGAGTAAGTTCTAAATTTAATTAACTTTCATTTCTATAGTATCCTCTGCCCTCTACATCTCCTTTACGCCACTCGTCCCAGCCCCAGTATTGAAAGGGCTAAAAAAAACTATTACCCGATTCCAGCATCAATCTTCCTCAGTGCTCAGTTGGCACTCCACCTCCTCTGATGTCATCCAATGGGAGGGCTAATGCACATGTACATGCACGGTGAATGCTGTGAGCACCTTAGACCCTCCCCATAGGAAAGCATTGCTTGAAGGCGCTGGATGTCCTCATACAGAGCAACCAAAAGTCACCTAGCCACCACTAGAGGCAGTCTTAGTCCAGAATGTAATCATTGCAGTTTCTGTAAAACAGCCATGATTTACATTGCAGGGTTAAGGGGGACAGGGACACTGCACCCAAACCACTTCAGTGAGCTGAAGTATTCTGGGTGCCTATAGTGTCCCTTTAAATGAATTACATGCATTTATTTAAAAAGGAGCCTGCAGTATATAATGATCCAACAGGGGGCCCTGTGCTCCATGGGTTGTATGTGGGCATAATGTTATAATAGGTTTAAGTCCTGAGGAGATAGCGCAGCTAAGTGGACATGTAGGAGTGTGGGGGTAGATGCATGGGATTGGCTGGGAAAGAGTGTGTGGGTGGGATTATGTTCTATGTAAGTTAGTGTGGGGGAGGTCTTACCTCAGTGCCACTTGGGATTCGGGCTAGCAAACAGCTTCCCTCCTGCCCGCCCTATTAGTATATTTAGTCACAGCTAGCCAGGGGCTATGTCCTTGCCAATTGAGTTTGAGTGGTTACGTTTAAGTATATGGAATGAGATGAACAAGCTTTAAGGTCTCAACCTCCCCTGCTTCAAACGGTTAACATTAGGTTGCCTGGATAAGGTCGGCTGATGGCGGGCATTGGAAAGATATGAATTTTATGACGAGGGGGGAGGTGAGAGGAAGTGGTGATTAGGAACCACTGTATGTTTATTGGCAAGGACGGTTGGCTCAGTGTATAACACTATGTGTTAATTTATGCTTATTTATGTCTAACGTTTTAGTTACAGAAAAAGAAGAGATTTAATAAAGAAAGTTATGGATGTGTTATGCAGTAATTTAGTTTGTAATAAATGCTGTGGCCTGTTTCATCCATACTAAGTGATCTGTCATTATTGGGGGGGGTTGAATGGGGTTAGTTTTGTTCTAGGCTGCATCACGATTCCCCACTACGTACATACATGTAGTCTGTGTAATTTGATCTGACTAAGAATGCTCGTATGTCACTAGTTAATAATGTTCCTCTTGTATTATCTTTACAGTAATTTCTCCTACAACTATCGCGCTCCCCAAGTGATGTCTTCCAGCAAGGCTACACCCCAAGCTGCCCTCCCACGATACGAGTCTAGCAATAGTATTTGTAAATATGGCAAGAATGCTTATGTGTAAAACTTGGAGACTAGAAGGACTGTGTGTGCTATGCAATGCCAATGGGTATCATCACGGCACTATCCCATTAGCCTCTGGAGCGGTCCATTACCATTTTCAGTCCTAAAACTTAGTGGCACTGAAGTTCTTCATTTGGAATACCATTCCCATGCGAAGAAAAACACAAGATTGTCAATGGGCCACAAACTTTTTCTAAAGGAACTTTTCATCCTATTCCACCAAAGTCCTACAGTCATGAAATAAATGTTATGATTTTTGAATTTTTTTTATATTTAACCTTTTTTATTTTTTTTTATTATAAAATAAAGCAATTTATTTCTTAAGCAATTTTCAATGGCAATCTGAGAAGACCTTTGCCCCTACTATGATATGTGATGCAAACAAATAATTCCACCTTCAGAATTTTTGTATCCCAAAAATGACGTTTAGATGATTGAAGTTATTTCTTCCTTCAAAAGTTAATCACTCAATCGTATAATTGCTAACAGAAGATTTTCAACCGAAATGACTTTTTTTTCTTTTTTAATAATTTTGTTTTGTAACTTTACAAAGGATATTCGCTTGAAAGTTTTGAGATTATAGATGCTTTCATTTGCAAGATGATGGATTGAAGGATTCTTCCAGCAGACACTGTACCCATGGACACGTTAATTGAGGAGGGAATAAGTTTTTTTTATAATAAGAACTAGATTAGAAAAAAAGTGAAAACCTTTTCAACGATGATGGCTCTCCTGCTAAAACAGCCGTTGTAGAAACTGTTTCTGAGACTTTTAGAAAATCAACCCATTTCCATTTGTTTGTTTAAAGCCTTGATCTGCTATCTTGAACATTTTCAATCCCAGTTTTATAGCTGAATAAAAGATAAAATACAATACAGACATTTTATAAACCGTGGTATTTTTTGGATGTAAAGACAGAGCAGCAGTTTTGGAATTGGATACTTGTTTTTGTTTTTTAATGATATATTGGATATGCCTGTCAGATGGTATTATAAATCTTTAAATGTACAATCATGCATGGGATTTGAACCACTGGAGCAACAGCCAGTCATACCTTGTACTGACGGCTGATATTTACGACTTGTATTACGAAGATCTGCAGTTTTATCCTATTTATAGTTAAATCCCCTTTCATAATATTGTAAAGTGCTACGGAATCTGTTGGCGCTATATAAATGGCAATAATAATAATAATATCACGAATAAATTATGTTCTTGTTCAAAAAATGTTTGTGACCATTCTAAACAATACAAATCTGTAGAATTCAACAAGGAACATTTGTCACAATCGAGTTTATTCACGACATGGCGAATTCGGCTGATCAAGAATCCACGCTAAATCGCAAAAATGTGTACGTAGCGGATTAGGATAATGTTTCCAAATCTGCTCTACCCTGAATGGTGAAAATTAGATTTTCTATGCAGTGTGGTGTTTAGTAAATAAATCACAATGTATGAAATATATTCTTATGCACGATCAGATCGTTGTAACCTCAAAAAAAACAATGAATGCAAAGTTCCAAGGTACTACAAATAAGCGTGTTCGATTAATTTTTTTCCTCTGGACTTTGTGTTATCATCAGCGGTGATTTGGATCATTAATGTAATATTATTTTATGATATAAGATTGATTGAGCATTTTACCATATTTAATAAATATTCACAAATATTTGAGCTATTATTGAGCTATTACTTAGCGCACCTCAGTTCTTAAACAGTTTACTAATAAACGCCGTTACCTTTACATTGTGTAAGGGATTTATGTGTCTGATATATTTGTATACGTGATATAGGAACACAATAACGGACTAATTCGGGTTTGTGAGCACTATTCTTGCAATGTGCTTTTGTGTGCTTTGTATAATTGCACGCAGATGAATCTTGGATATTGCCTATTATTTAGGATTGAAAATATATCATTCATATAAAATAATTGAAAGTGATGTTTCTGTGGTGAACACTACTAAAATTACCTAAATTTCTGTATCACTCCCCTGGCTATATGTTCCCTCTCCCCTCCAGAGAAGCCCAACAGGTTCATATCATCTGCCTATTCATACGTTATTCCCCGAACGGCAACCTACCTAAAGAGTCAGCAGCACTTCTATGAGTTCACCCTGGAACTCCAGCTCTGCCACACAGACCACCTTGTCCCGGTTAACTTGCCATGCAGTTTTTAGCCTTTTCCTGATACCCAGGAGACAGGGCCAGTGCAAGGTTTTTTGGGCACAGAGGCAAAGATGATTTTTAAGCCCTCCTCCCCCCCAAAAAAGCATCTTCACCTGTGTGCCTCTTAACCCCCCCCCCCCTTGTGTCTAATACCCTCTTTTAAATGTCTTACCCCCTTTATTATGCCCTATTTTCCCCATTGTGTGTATCTCTTACAACCCCCTTTGTGTGTCTTACTACCCACAGCCCCTTTGTGTCTCCCCTCTCCCAGCCCCTTTGTGTCTTTTTCTTTTCCCAGCTCCTTTGTGTGTTTCTCTTTAACCCCAGCCCGTGTGTCCTCCACCAGACCTTCTATGTCTCTTTTTCCTCTTCTCCAGCCCTCTGTGTCTCTTTCACCCCCAGTCACTTTGATTTTCCACCCCAGACCCTTTTGTGTGTCCCTTACATCCCCAACCCCATCTGTGTGTCTTTCTACCCCCTCACGCACCTCTGTGTGTCTTTCTCCCCACTGAGGCCCCCCTGTGTGCCACTCTCCCCTCCATGTCCCTTAGTTCTTCTCTCCCCTCCCCTCCCTTCCATGTTCCTTACTGGTGCTCTCCCCTTCCTTTCCCTTAGTGGTCCTCTCCATTCACTGTCATCTCCCCTCTCTTACCTGTCCCTTAGTGTTCCTCTGCCCTCCCCTCCATGTCCCTTAAGTGTTCCTCTCCCCTCCCTTCCTTTCCCCTTAGTGTTCCTCTCCCCCCCTCCCTTAGTGTTCCTCTTCCCTCCCCTCAATGTCCCTTAGTGTTCCTCTCCCCTCGTGTCCCTTAGTGGTTCTCTCCCCTCCCCATCCATTAGTGGTCCTCTCCCTTTTCTTCCCTGTCCCTTAGTGCTCCTCTCCCCTCCCCTCACCTCCATGTATCTTTTTGTTCCTCTCACTTCCCTTCCTTGTCCCTTAGTGTTCATATCTCCTCCCGCCCCTGTCCTTTAGTGTTTCCCCCCTCCCTTAGTAGTCCTCTTCCCTGTCCATTAGTGTCCCTTGTAGCAGGCCTGCTGACCACTCACCAGGTTGTCCTTGTTCAGCCACTTATAGTACGTAGAGACCTATTTCCCACTCAGTAACTGGACGAAACACAGTTCTGGGGGTACAACAACAGCTTTATTGGCCACACTCGGCTTTATACTTTTCCCCTGCATATGGTGGATCACATATAATGACAATGTCCCCTCCCAGGGTCCTCCTCCTCCCAGGGGTGGCATAACGGAACTGGAACCCCAATCCCTTTATCCCCTGTTCCCCCCCACTCGGTGTCCCCTCCGAGGGTCCTTCCCTCTCCCAGAGGTCTTATGACGGAAACGGAACTCCAGTACCCTTGATCCCCTGTTCCCGCCATACATCCTCAGGGTTTCCCACTTCCGGTGGGGTTTTTCATCCCATGAGCCTCTGAACTTGGGAGTCCCAGCGCGGGAAAACTTCCCACCTCTGTGACTCTTAGCCACAGAAAGCACGCCAAACCGCCATTGTCCCCAAGAGAGTGTCCTCACCAATCTCAGGGACCCCCAGAGCGGTTACTAACTCTGCTTGTGGGGTCCCTGGGTGAAACCAGGTGAGGGAAGTGCCTCCTTTCACCACACGAATGCTCCCCCTGGTCGCCACTCGTCTATATAAATGAGGTTTCTTGTTGGTCCCTGTTCAGTAGGTGAACGGAACTCGTTCGCATTGAGCCCTCTCGAACAGGGAGCAGGTAAAACACATGAATACAACAAAATATAGGAGAAAACACAGGAAAACATTTCCTAGCAATTCACGAACAGGTAGCGGTCCCACCACATCTCTCTCCCCTCCATGTCCCTTTGTGTCACACTGCCCTTCCTTCCCTGTCCCTTAGTGATCCTCTCCCCTCCCTGTCTTCCTCCCCCCCTTAGTGTTCCTTTTTCCTCACCTGTCCCTTAGTGTTTCTCTCCCCCCTCCCTTAGTGAACTTCTCCCCTCCCTGTCTCTTAGTGGCCCCCCATTCCCCTTAGTGTTCCTCCCCCCTCCTCTTGGTGTTCCTCTCTCCTCCCTTTTACTGGTCTCCCTCCACTGTCCATAGTGTTTCTCTCCTCCCTCTCTTAGTGTACCCACCCCCGATTGTTATTCTCTTCCCCCTCCCCTCCCCCCCTTAGTGGTCCACTCCAAGCTAGCCCTTAAGGTTCACCATAAGAGACATGGGGAGGATGAGACCCGCCCATTATTCATCTAACCTGCAAACCATCTCTCCTTTATTTGGCTCCCCACCAGCTGGCTTTTAGCTTGGTGGGGACACGTTCAGCCTAGTAGCCCTTAAGGTTCACCATAAGAGACAGGGGGAGGATGAGACCCGCCCATTATCTCCCTTATTCATTTAACCTGCAAACCATCTCTCCCTTATTTGACATGGCCCCGCCACAAAGCCAGCTGTTTTAAGCCTAAAATCAGGAGGGGGTCCCACCCAAACCACCCAAGGCCTGTTCCACCGCCTCCTGGATCGCCAGATAAAAGAGGTCTACTCTGACCTCAGTCAGATGCATCCCATCCTGTTGAAATAAATTCACTGCCTCCTTTCTCAAAGACCTAACGATGAATGGATATACCCCTAACCCCCACAACAAACTTCAAAACCTGCCTATTTAACTTTTTGCAGCAGCGCTCCAGCGCACTCTGGCTGTGGGCCTGTCGCAAATAGTTCCTAGCCACTACCTCTGACTAAATTATGCAAACATCAGGGAACAGGATCAATATCTGGGACAAGTCCCTTTTGACCATGTCCACCATGCCCCTGACTGGCACGGTCCGCAGGTCGTTGCCCCCCAAATGGATTAACAAACACACGGTGTCCCTAGCACGTAAGAGAACCTGACAAATTCAGGTAGGAGCTGGACCCACCTCACGCCTCTGGCGCCAAACCACCATACCTCCGCAGTCGAAGGCATGAAACTGAGAAACTCCCCCCCGGTTGGACTGCTGCACGCTTCTATGTCCAGTGTATGTAGCAGTGCCCGATCAACTAGACCCTGGGGAGGAAAAACAAAAAACATTTAGCTCAGGAGACAGACAGGACGCACATAAGAAACAAACCTCATGGATTCCCACCTCCCTATCCTCTGCACCTCTTGATCTGGCATACCCAGCCGAGAAGCCTCCGTCACGGCGCCAATTCGAAAAAAGTGCCCACCAAACTCTGTACCTCCAAGCCCAATGCAGCCAACCCTAAACAAGAAACCCTGACAAACTGAAAATGGGAGAGGAAGCTCCCATCCTCATGCACCAGCAGCGGGCCAGACAATGCAAGGTGAACCCTGCAAAAACACAGAAAATACAGGACCGAGCAGGTGGCCAACCAAGGGACCGCCGCCAGCTGAACCCACTTATTCTTCCCGAACACATCAGTCTTGGAGCGGCTAATCTTAAAGGAAACCTGGTCCCTAACATCAGAGAAAAGGATCCCCCCAATGGTCGACCTGCTCGGACACACCAACTCCCCAATCCTCATAGCCCCAAAGAATGCGTGGTCACTACTCTATCCTAATTCTTCTTGACCTTTCTGCAACTTTTGACACTGTTGATCATCAACAGCTTCTTCTCATCCTAGGTCTACAAAATATTGCTCTCTCCTGGTGCTCCTCCTACCTCTCCCAGTGCTCTTTCAGTGTTTCTTTCTCTGGCTCTGCTTCTTCTCCCCAACTCCTCTCTGTTGGTGTCCTCCAACACTGGACATAGAAGCGTGCAGCAGTCCAGCCGTGGGGGAGTTTCTCAGTTTCATGCCTTCGACTGCAGAGGTATGGTGGTTTGGTGCCAGAGGCGTGAGGTGGGTCCAGCTCCTACCTGAATTTGTCAGGCTCTCTTACGTGCTAGGGGCACCGTGTGTTTGTTAATCCATTTGGGGGGTAACGAACTGCAGACCGTGCCAGTCAGGGGCATGGTGGACATGGTCAAAAGGGACTTGTCCCAGATATTGATCCTGTTCCCTGATGTTTGGTGTTCAGTCCTTGGTCCCCTACTGTTCTCCATCTATACTGCCTCACTTGGTAAACCTTTGGCTTCCAATATCATTTCTATGCAGATGACACGCAAATCTATCTGTCCTCTCCTGATCTCCACATCCCTCTTAACTAGTGTCTCTGACTGCCTCTCTGCTATTTCTAACTGGATGGCTGCCCACTTCCTTAAACTCAACGTGACCAAAACTGAAATTCTGGTCTTTCCTCCCTCAAGTGTTGCTACTCCTGTGTCTCCCTCCCTCCAAGACAACGGTGCTAACATCAGCTCCACGACGCAGGCTCGCTGCCTAGGTGTTCTCTTTGACTCTGACCTCTCCTTCACACCTCATGTTCAATCTATTGCCAAATCCTGCCGCTTCCATCTCAAAAATATTGCACGCATCCGACCCTACTTAACGCCAGATGCCACTAAGGTGCTGGTCCATTCCACTGTCCTTTCTCGCCTTGACTACTGTAATCCACTTCTCAGTGGTCTTACGTGCTACCAACTTGCACCGTTACAGTCCATAATGAATGTGGCGGCAAGGTTAATCTTCCTGTCCGTGCCTCACCCTTCTGACAGTCCCTACATCTCTGACAGTCCCTAAATCTCTATATAATGTTGCACTCACCTATCCATTTTCTCTAATACACAAGTATGTCCCATCTAGGCCCTTACGCTCTGCTGCAGACTTATGTCTATCTTCTGTTTGTACTCCCACCTCTGTTGCTTGCCTTCAAAACTTCTCGAGGGCAGCACTGTTCCTGTGGAAGTCACTTCCCTCCTCCAGTCTCCACTCCTTCAAAAAATCATTAAAAACCCACTTCTTCACAAAAGCGTATTGATTTAACTGTAAATAGCTCCCGACTGTCATTAGTCTAATACTATCCTTACCTTTTGTGTCCCTTTACCCCACTCCTTCTAGCATGTAAGCTCATTGAGCAGGGCCCTCAACCCCTCTGTTCCTGTGTGTCAAACTTGTCTGGTTACAACTACATGTGTGTTCATCCATTCACTGTAAAGCGCTGCGGAATCTGATGGCGCTGTATAAATAATAACATAATAAAAATAATAATGAAAATGAAAAGACGAGGTGAAACAGCCGCACCTCAAAGTCCAAGAAACACACCTGTGGGAGCACTTGGCATAATTGGGTGGCCATCTCATCTACGGCGGCATCGCCCTTAGCCCTCAGGTCACCTTTGTCCCCTGACGTAATCCGCTTAAACCAGCGCAAGGCCGAGTGGGCACCACTGCAATGCGAGCATTCATGCTTAAAACGGCACGACGCACCCCACTTGCATAGACTGTCATTGAACTTCCAACAAAAGCCTGGAGCCACCCCCCCCCACGAGCCCCCTCAAGAAAGGAAGACATCCCCCGTTGGTGCACAGCTGGGCAAGTCATGATGGAGAGCCACAAGCCAATGTCCATCTGATCCCAAAAGATAGAGGGGCAGACCGCGAGCCGTTGACGAAATTGTTTGTCATAGCGCCACCAACCCAGGCCACCATAAGTCCGACAAGCGTTCCAAATTATGTCCTGAGAGCAAAACAGCGCCGAGCAATGAATCTTCTTAGGAATTAGGAATCTTCCTATAGTGAAACTTATCCTTGTTCGACTCCTTCCCATCCTTGTTCCCTAGAGGAGGGGTGTCCTCCAAGGGCAACAGGGAAAATATCTTGACAAATTCCCCTTTCCAGATCTTTTCCCTAATTTCGGGCTTCAGATGCCCTATCAGCACATATATACGCTGCCCCTTTCGCCACATCAGTGACCCCCACCGTACCCTCTAGAATCCCCCTGGTCGCTCCCACCCCATTTGACCGCACATGGCACTGGGGTCTCAGGCATCGCTGAGGAAGACACCAACCACCAACCGTCGCGCTGGGAACCAAACCTGCACCCCCCACCCGTCGACGAACCCACCATTGGGACAGGCGGGGACCACACCAAACGCAGCTGACTATCCAACCCCTGGGAATCCTGCGCCAGCGCACCCCGTTCCCACTGGGAAAGGAGATCCTGCAAACCTGACATAAACCCATTTAGCACAGTCGCCCCAGCCAATGCGGGAAAAGTGGACTCACCTGACGGCGACCCGGGACCAGCCGGCAGCACCAGAGTAGAATCAGAAACCAGAGAATTGAATTCTAGAGCTTGCACCATGGTACCCATGTTCACAGGAGCTCCAGACGCCACTTGCTGGACAGATCCGGTAACTGCACCCAAAGCCTGAGGAAGCAGTCACAACCGTCTTTAACGCGGGGCAAACAGGGCAGTTGCCCTGGGCCCAGTTACTCCTGGGGGGCCTGAAGCAGCTGCACCGTGGGCCCCGCTGGCCTCAAATATTTCTCATCCCCCGCACACTAAGGAGGCCCACCAGGTGGCCCATGCACAAAGGGCCACCCGGTGGGCTTCTGTCAGCAGGGACCCGGTCGCGCACTTTTCGGCAGTCGGCCGGGAGGAAGTGACGGCTGCGCATCACTTCCTCCCACAAAGAGAGGAGCGCACGGGAAAGAAGAGTAGGCACAGTGGAGGGGGGCAGGCCGAGAGAGCCAGACCCCAACTCCCAACACCTTCAGACACCAGCAGGAAAGGTAGGAGACTAGAGGGTGGTTTTAAAGTGTACATTTTTTGTGTGTCAGTATGTGTGTATGTCTGTGTCAGTATGTGTGTGTCTGTGTCAGTATGTGTGTGTGTCAGTATGTCTGTCTGTGTGTGTGTGTGTCTGTGTCAGTATGTGTGTGTGTCAGTATGTCTGTCAGTGTGTGCATGTCAGTGCCAGTATGTCTGTCAGTTTGTGTGTGTGTGTATATGTCAGTATGTCTGTCAGTGTGTGTGTCAGTATGTCTGTATGTGTGTGTGTCAGTATGTCTGTGTCAGTAGGTCTGTCAGTGTGTGTGTCAGTATGTGTGTGTGTGTGTGTGTATGTATGTCTGTGTCCGTATGTCTATCAGTATGTCTGTCAGTGTGTCAGTCAGTGTGTGTCTGTCATTGTGTGTCTGTCAGTGTGTGTCTGTCAGTGTGTGTCTGTGTCCCATGCGCCACCCGGGTTGATCGTCAGGACGTCATCCGGCCCCTGGACCCAGGGAGAGAGTGGCCCACACGTGATGCCGCTGTCCAGACACCAGGGGCAGCGAGAGAAGTCGGGGAAGTTGCAGGCCGCGCGCGGGCCTGTTGTTGCCTCAGGCCCGTGCTGCGGCTCATATACAGGGCCAGAGAAGATGATCTGGGGCTCAGCCAAACTGGAGGGCTGACCCGCACTAGCATAGCCACCCAGGGAGGATGCCGCAGGAGGGATGACAGGTGGAGCCACACCGCTGAGAGGGGAGACCGCACCACCAGGCGGCTGGGGCTGGCGTAGGCGAGCAAATTGCGGAGCTGCCGGCCCCTGTCCACTGCTGCTCCAGCCCTGAGGGCTGACAGGATGGATTTAATATCCATGCCACAGGCCGAAATTACCTACAGGCCCAGCAACAGCAGGAATATCACAGAAACTTTTGCTGGCACGGCTCCTAGGTGGCATTGAAGTCAGTCTAATCTGTCACCACCCACTTTCTCACATACAACACTCCCACACATAACAACTAGCCAATCATGTTTCATTCATTCATTGCCCTTTTCTGCTAAGATGCGCACTTTCCCTGGGGCCTTGTAGTGTGGCCGGGCGGAGCGCGGTACAGTGACGGGAAGTGCTCTCTCAGTGAGCATTTCCTGTCAGTCTGGCCGGGTACAGGAAACAGAAGTTCCTGTACCACGGTCCACTCCGCCCTGCCACGCTACACTTAGTGACTGGTAGGAGGGAGCACATTGTACTTCCCTCCTGCCGTTTCCCTCTAATCTAGTGCCCTCATGGGCTGGTGCTCCCTAAGGCAGCCGCCTGTGCCACCCTCTTTGGAGGGGAGCTACAAGTTTGAGAGGGGAACCATCACTACCTATGAGCCAGAGGGAGCCCCCCTTCCACAGCCGCCCAGAGGCCCCATTAAAAGACCGGCCAACCCCTTGGAACTGTTTTTGGCAGGAGACCACGCCAGCGTCAAGACTTTAACAGGGTGGCATTTCCCCAAAACTTCCCCGATTAAAGCGGTTTTGGACAAATTGGGTGCTCCACCGAGCGCTATCTGGGGATATAAAACTTGTGGGAAATCATAACTGTTTTTCATCTATTTTTGGGGTTTTATTGTATTCAGCTCTCTGTATCCAGGAGATAATTAACTTACCGGTCCCTGACTTAATTATCTCGCAGACAGAGAGATGCCTGGGCGGGATCACTGTGTAAAGAGAATGGAGACCCCACGCTGGGGGCCCGGGCATAAAAGGCTGCATTCAGAGCAATCAAATCAGATTACTCCCAGAACTGTGGCTCGTCTGGTTACTGGGGGGAAGAGAGCTATATTCGCTAATGTTTCCAGTATGGCTGAGAGCAGAGTTTAGCGGAGGTAACCAGTCGGGTTACCGGTGGTCCGCTGCAGTTTCTTACCTTGTGCAGCTCATTTCACAACATATTGCTAAGGACCCAGGCAACTGGATATGTAAATAATGACCTCCGCATTGTGGTAGAAACTACTAGCATATTAAGTATATTATATTAATTTATTCACTAAACACAAAGTTGTAGTTGAGGGGTTTTAGTAATAAACTACAAAGACTACGGAGTATGACGACAATATGAATAATGGCATTATAAATGAAATTGCTGTTTAAACATTGAACTAATTTTTACATTTAAATAATATGTTGTCAGGCTAATGCCATGTACTTATTAAGACCCTGTTAAATAAAGGTAAGAATCTGATGGGAAAACATCTGAAAATACCAATGCATACCTGCTAAGTGTCCCTACTCAGGAGAGAGAGTCCCTATTTTGTGCCATAAATCCCTCTTTTCTATCCTAATGATCCTCCTTTCTAGTGTATAACAGAGCTCCACAGCAATAATACTCCCAATAAAGGTGTTTAGAAATCAAACTGTGTTAATAAGAATCATTGTTCTTGTTCTAAATCACATTTCAGTTGTATAAATTGTTATTAGTAAGTCACCTTAAATTTTCTCGACCCGGGGTTATGGCACACTCCTAAAACTAAAGTGTTCCCTTTGGTTGTAAGGTTAAGCAGTATTTTTGCTTGCCTTTTGCTCCTTTGTAAACTTTGAGTGCTCCCATTCATGCAAGCACGGTTTATGTTTGACTTAATGAGAAATGTACAGAAGACAAAATGGTGGTCAATTGAAAAAGGACAGACAGTTGTTCTGCCTGCAGGTAGCCATCGTCCAGTCAGTAGCCCATCCCCAATACAGAGACTAAGATAAACACTTTTAGTAATCTGATAAATATAAATATACCAGGTAAACGAATGCAGAGTCCATCCAAATGAATATCCCAATGTTCCCACGGATTTTTAATGATAGTGTTAATGACGCCATTTTGGTTTATTTTGGGGGTAATATTGGAGCATTATCTAGTGATGTATTTTTGTATTGATACATTTTACACTTAACATTTTCCATTACCTTTGCTTTTATTTTAATAATTATATGGCTCAAGTGAAGGCCCTCCGTTAGATACAACCTGCTATATAAAATATGTAATGTGGTGAGAGCAATATGCACCAAGTGATCCAAGGAACAGCTATGGGGATCAGGTTTGCTCCCAGTTATGCTAATTTATTCATGACATATTGGGAGGAGATGTTTGTCCTCCCTGCCGCAGATCTGGGAGCAAACCTGGTTATATAGACGACATTTTTATTATGTGGAAAGGAGATGAGGATTCCCTGACCAAATTTTTAGATTTTTTAAATTCCAATGATTGGAATATTAAACTTGTCTCAAACATTAGCAATCATAGCATCACTTTTTTGGATCTGGATATTTTTATTGAATCAGACCAAATTAGAAGTAAAACTCATTTTAAGAAGGTTGATGTTAATAGTTATATAGATTTACGTAGCTGTCATTTTAAACCTTGGCTTAATAATGTGCCAAAAGGTCAGTTCCTCAGATTAAGGAGGAACTGTATGGATTTTAAAGATTATCAAAATCAATCTTGTAATTTAACACAACAATTTATAGATAAGGGATATGATCCAATTTTTATTGAAATTGCCAGAGATGAAATAGGTAGTAAAGATAGGAGTCAACTTTTGAAATATAAAAATAAGGGAAAAAAAAGAAAAAAAGATTACTTTATTCCTTTAATTCTGAATTTTAGTACTAATAATAGATCAGTATGTAACATTTAAAAAAAAAATTGGCATGTGTTAAAGGAAGATAAAGACCTTTTACCCTATTTATCGGATAGACCCCAATTCATTTTTAGAGGAGCTAGAAATTTTAGACAGATTTCAACAAAATGTTTTCTGGATAAAGAAAAGCAGGATAAAGGCAATTTTTTAGATGGACAAGTAGGTTTTTATTATTGTGGAGACTGCACTGGATGTAGATTAAAAAGAAATACAAACAAAAGTATAAAAACCTTTTCCTCTAGTAGAAATTCAGAAGAAGAATATAAAATACATTCACATATTACGTGCAATACAACCAATGTTATATATCTTTTAACCTGTCCATGTGGTTACCAATATATTGGTAAAACGATTAGAAAGTTAAAAGTTAGAGTGGGTGAACACATTAACAATATAAAGAAAAAATGTGTTAATCACAGTGTTTCGAAACATTTCTTAGAATACCATGAGGGTAACCCAGAAGGCCTTAAATTTATTGGCATAGAGAAGATTAAAGTACATTGGAGAGGGGGTTGTAAGGAAAATATTTTAAGTAGAGCAGAAATTAGGTGGATGTTCAACTTAAACACTTTAACCCCTGAAGGATTGAACGTAGATTTTGAAATTGCTTCTTTTTTATGAAAAATTATTTTTAAATTTTTCCCATGGTATATGTATATTAATATATGTTATATATTTTATAGGTCATATTTTATGATATTTATAATAAATTGTTATCTGTATATAATATATATTTTATATGATATTTATAATATATTGTAATGATTTTTTCTCTCTTTTCCCTTTTCTGATATTATACTTTATTTCCCCTGAGCATAACATTCAAGTTTACAAGATTTTAATATACAGAATAATACTTTATCCGTAGAATGGATGTTTTTCATGTTTAATTATATTTAATGGACATGTGTGGTAAAGACTTTTTTAGAACGGACATGTGTATTAAAGAATATTGAGGGAGGATGTTTTCGCCGGAACCCGGAAGCTCATAGGACTACAAAACAACATGACCGCTGACCCGGAAGTGTTTTTTGGATGTATGACACAAACCGGAAACTGGAAGTCAGCTGACCGGGCATAACGACCGGAAGTGAGCCGTCGAGAAAGCCGAGCGCGCCTTTTTTAAAGATATTTAAATGAACAATTTGTGAAGAGATGTAGCACTTTGATAAAGACCATTATCGGTCGAAACACGTTAGTGCAATATATGTGGAGATTCCATTATATGCTTTTTTATGCTATCTATGCAAAATAAAGGTTTATTTGTTCCTGTATTTCTCTACCTGGTATTAATCAAGGAGAAACTTCTGAAGGAACCATTTAAACCTGTTTGTCATCACTTTGGTCTCCAGAATATTTTGAAAGGCGCTTGTAGTCTGAGCCACTCTTTCAGGCTCAGCACCACGTGAGTGGGCTATTTTATATTTTATTCAATTTGTTCTTCATATACAGGCTATACTATGTTATGCACTTTATATTTTTAGGACATTTATGTGAAAATTCAAGATAAAGGGTAACATTGCATGCCTTTATCTTGTATGCTTGTACACTTGGTGCATATTGCTCTCACTACATTGCATGTTTTATTCTGCTATTTATTAATTGTGTGATTTGGAGTGACTCACACCTGGTCATTCTGAGCATTCAATATTTTGCTTTTCTTTTATTGTGTTTTATATACAACCTGCTATATAACCTGTTATTTATTAACCTGATTTAATCTCTTACAATGATGGTACAATGATGAAATACAATACAATGTTTTCTGCACACGTTGCATCGGCTGCTATTATTCAACAATTGCTTTTTACATCTATTACTCAATAAAACCCTCCATATAACTCCACCTATAACTCCTCCTATTACTCCATATAACACTTCCTGTAACTCCTCCTATTACTCTATATAACCCTCCCTATAACTCCTCCTATTACTCCATATAACCCTCCCTATAACTCCTCCTATTACTCCATATAACCCTCCCTATAACTCCTCCTATTACTCCATATAGCCCTCACTATAACGCCTCCTATTACTCCATATAACTCCTCCTATTACTCCATATAACCCTCCCTATAACTCCTCCTATTACTC
>OW240914.1:16934498-16946632 GCA_933207985.1 Pelobates cultripes
TGTTAGCGTAGCACACCCGCTTTAAGGACACTGACTGTTATTCAATATATAACAGTGAAAAAAGTGTTTTGTTTTTTTAAATCCAAGCTTTGTGTCACCAGATCTAAGTGGTGGCACTGACTGGGGAAATGGGCACAGTATGCACTGTAAGCCTGACACAGAAGCCGGCAGCAGTGGCAGACAACTGACTGCTATTCAATCTATAACAGTGAAAAAAGTTTTTTGTTTTTAAATCCAAGCTATTGTGACCAGATGTAATTGGTGGCACTGACTGGGGAAATGGGCACAGTATGCACTGTGAGCCTGACACAGAAGCTGGCAGCAGTGGCAGACAACTGACTGCTATTCAATCTATAACAGTGAAAAAAGTTTTTTGTTTTTAAATCCAAGCTATTGTGACACCAGATGTAATTGGTGGCACTGACTGGGGAAATGGGCACTGTGAGCCTGACACAGAAGCTGGCAGCAGTGGCAGACAACTAAGTGCATTTACATTACATAGAAAAATAAAATAAAATAAAAAAGCATACCCTTATCCCTAACCTAGCTATGCTTTTCCCTATCTTATGAACAGCAGCTACACTTTCCCTCCTCTTACTAAGCATGCAGCTTGAGAATGAATCTAAAATGGATGCTGTCCAGGTAGGTGGGAGGGTCTGCTAGGGAGGCTGTGCTGCTAATTGGCTGGAATGTGTCTGCTGACTGTGAGGTACAGGGTCAAAGTTTACTCAATGATGACGAATAGGGGGCGTGTCGAACCGCGCATATGTTCGCCCGCCGTGGCGAACGCGAACATGCTATGTTCGCCAGGAACCGTTCGCTGGCGAACCGTTCGGTACATCACTAGTGGTGGTTTTGTCAGAATCTCCTATAGGCCCTCTAGTGGTGAGTAGCAGAATTACTAGGCACAAATAACTACAATACAAAAAACTCTCCTATGTAAGTGTAATTGAGTGAGATCCTTTATTTACGAAGCACAGATTTCACAGCTTTTTACAAAAGGATTTGAATAACACAAAATGACTTTATTTTATTTAGATAGGATATAGTTTTAAAGTCCGTGGGCACATATCCGAATGTTCAAAAAACTATAAATTGACATCATTGTTATTTAAATGCATTTCTCATTATTGAATTGCTATAACGTTCTCTTTCAGAATTATATCTGTTACTTAAAATCCATTCAAAGCACCAGTTTTATAAAAAGAAAATATCTATTATTTGTTTTAAAACTGACAGAAATGCAGGGATTTCTGTCAGAACGATTGTGCAGAACAGCAAATTATTTGTCAAAAAAGCCAAGCTAGCTAAGAAAGTGTTTGATTTGGAGAATTCTTCCAATTCAGCTACTTTGGTCTAAATTTGTCCTTTCCCGTGCACGTTCTCCACAGTTTCCCAGTTTAGCTAATGAACGCACTAGTAATGTTTAATTGCATCTTTAAATCAAATCATGATCTAACAACCACAGACAATGGTGACTGGGGAGGTCTGCTTAATACTTACAAAAACAACCTAGATTTCGTCAGTCTGTGAGTCGGTTGGGTGGTCAGAAGACTTGGTTTTTATTCTCTCTAGAGCTCGCATGGAATTCTGGAGAATTCTAGGTTCCTTCCATATGTTGGTTTAATAACAAGTATAGTATACACTCTATAATAATTTTTGTTTTTTACCTGGCTAAGATTCAACATTGCTTTGGCTTAGGGTGCTCTTATCATTCAGATACCTTTTCTACATCCATTCACCTGACCACACAAACTGGAGAACATGAGAACATATACCATGAGTAAAAGTCTCAATATTCATCTTACTGTCCTCAATGAAGAGTTTCCAGCCTTTAAGTCCTCTATACCAGATGCATAATGTAAGGCGTTATGAAAATAGTTTGTCTACACAAACCTAAAGTAGCCTTACTAGTAGGTAAGATGCTGTTCACTCCTTTAGAATGATGTGATCTCATTGGGAGAGTGGAATTCAATGCCTGTGGTTTCTCCTTTTAAGTCAATACAATGTTACACATAATAAACGTTTGGGTAGAAGTGCTCCCCATTCAGTAACTGTAGACCAAAGTATTTAATTGAATCAATTATAATCTAAAATCAATAAGGTCCAATTTTTGCTGATTTATTTTCATTTTTGAGTCCTTCGTTAATTATAACCAATGCAGAACACATCTGGTTTGATGGGATTTATTACTCCTATTTTTCCTTAAATTTGCTCCCTGCTGCTTTGTTGACTGCCTCAAAGAATTTATTGCAGAGCGAGGACAAAATGACACAATCAGGAATAAGGTGATGCAGTAAATAACTCTACAAAACAAGAGAAAAAGAAATATGGTGAGTCACCTATAAAGGACCAAGGTTGTGGAGAGGATAGATTTCTGAATTTTGCCAGACCACGGACAGGGCTATTCACTAAAGTGAGGATTCAAAGAGAATTTCAAATTTAAGGTCAGAGTAGCCAAACTGAGTGCTTACCTGACTTTGAGAATTATTGCAGTTTGGCAATTTTGACCTTAAAGTTGAGTTCTTACCTGTGAGGATGGACGGTGAAGGAATGAATGTGAAAATAAAGGATTGCATACCTGGATGGAATGAGAAATGCACCCACTGGTCTGATTCACGTATCCCACCGTATTAAGCGCTTCTTGGGCAAAACTCTCTGGTGTCTTCACAAAGCGATTAGTCTTTATATTATGTGTCATGTTAGTGGAAACCAGGAGAGGCATGACACACTGCAAAGAGACAGATGGACACAGTCACAAGTGAGCTTTCAACTGGTTTTCTTGCCTTATGGCGAGATCTCAGATTGTACTCTCTCAGTCTGAGACTTCTAACCAAGAGTAATGTTATGTTTATTCCACCAGACAGTCTTTTTGTAAGAAAGAAACAACAGTGTTTTTAAAATTCTCAGAACGACATTAAGATAAAGCAACAGTGACCCTGTTTCATTGGGGAGCTCAGATTTATAGCGGAGGGTATTTTGCCTTTTCTTTACAAATAGAGAAATGTCATGAGCTTCCACGTGTATTATATTTCCAGTCTCAACCGTCATTTATATAAAAAAAAATATAGAATGTGATGGCACATAAGAACCATTTGTCTCATCTAGTCTGCCCAATTTTCTAAATACTTCCATTAGTCCCTGGCCTTATCTTATAGTTAGGATAGCCTTATGCCTATCCCACGCATGCTTAAACTCCTTTACTGTGTTAACCTCTACCACTTCAGCTGGAAGGCTATTCCATGTATCCACTACCCTCTCAGTAAAGTAATACTTCCTGATATTATTTTTAAACCTTTGCCACTATAATTTAAGACTATGCCCTCTTGTTTTGTGAGTTTTTCTTCTTTTAAATATAATCTCCTCATTTACTGTGTTGATTCCCTTTAAGTATTCAAATGTTTCTATCACATCCCCCTTGTCTTGTCTTTCCTCCAAAGAGGTTAAGTTCCTTTAACCTTTCCTTGTAAGTTTTATCCTGCAATCCATAAACCAGTTTAGTAGCCCTACTATGAACCCATTCCAAAGTATCAATATCCCTCTGAAGATCCTGTCTCCAGTACTGCGTACAATACTCCAAGTGAGGTCTCACCAATGTTCCGTCACTTGTCTCTTTCTATTGCGAATGCCTCTCCCTATACAACCAAGCATTCTGCTAGCATTTCCTGCTGCTCTATTACATTGCCTGCCTACCTTTAAGTCATCTGAAATAATTACCCCTAAATCCCTTTCCTCAGATGTTGAGGTTAGGACTCTATCAAATATTCTATACTCTGCTCTTGGGTTTTTACATCCAAGATGCATTATCTTGCACTTATCCACATTAAATGTCAGTTGCCACATCTCTGACCATTTTTCTAGTTTACCAAAATCATTTGCCATTTGGCTTATCCCTCCTGGAGCATCAACCCTGTTACATATCTTATCATCAGCAAAAAGACATACCTTACCATCAAGACCTTCTGCAATATCACTAATAAAATTATTAAAGAGAATGGGTCCAAGTACAGATCCCCGAGGTACCTTACTGGTAACTAGACCTTTCTTGTAATATACTCCGTTCACTACAACCCTCAGTTGCCTGTCATTCAGCCACTACCTCACCCATTCAAAAATATTGGAATCCAAACTTAAAGATTGCAGTTTATTGATGAGCCTTCTATGTGGAACAGTGTCAAAAGCCTTACTGAAATCTAGGTAAGCAATGTCTACTGCACCACCCTGATCTATTATTTTAGTTACCAAATAAAGCCCTGAAGCAAACCCATGTTGTCTCTGATCTTGAAATCCATGTGATTTTAGATGTTCAACAATCCTATCCTTTAATATGATTTCCATTACTTTCCACACTACTGAAGTAAGGCTTACTGGTCTATAGTTTCCCCACTCCTCCATACTACCTTTCTTGTGAATGGGCACAACATTGGCTAATTTCCTATTTTTTGGGACTACTCCTGTTAATGATTGGTTAAATAAATCCGTAAATGGTTTTGCTAGTACATCACTAAGTTCTTTAAATAACTTTGGGTGACCCCCATCAGGCCCCATCAACTTATTTGTCTTTACTTTTGTAACGGATCGCCTGGCACCCCGACTGGGTACCTCCGTTGAAGGATGCTCCTAGCGCTTCCTGAGGACTCCAAGCACTGCAGCAGACACCACAACCACCGAACTGGAGAAGCATATGAATCCTGTAGACAGTTGAATAGGAACCATACGAATAGGTTTACTCTCCTAGCAGTCAAACTGGAACAGCATACAATAAATCCTTCCCCCAATAATGAGACGACACTTCACTTTGAGGGTTAAAACAGGAACTCCCTGTGCTGTCACATACAGTCTCTTTTATTCCCAATCCACAAACATAGTACAGCCCACAGGGCGTTACAAAACAACCAATCACATCACAGTTACATCCCACATATTCCCTCCCCTTATCCTGAGAGGAAACTCAATTATACATACAGTTAAAACATACTTTCTACCCAACTTTCATAACTCTAAAACCATACATCACATTCACATGAAATTACATATGCACAATCAATCCATTCAGGGGAACAACATATTCAAAAATGGCACAAATCAGACAAGGGGTTCAAAAGTTAGTAAAAAGTCCTTTGTGACTAAATGAAGCATAGCTTTCTGGCCCAAACCAGTTTCAGAGTCTTCTATCCTGGAGATAAGTAATTCAATTATCTCCCAGGACAGACACAAGACTCCATTAAGCACATGGTTGCAAAAGACACAAAACACTTTAAAATACATAAAGTCACATTTTACACATAACACACAGACATTTCACATATCCCCAGATTATTAAGTGAATGGCGCTCGGACCACACAAATACAGTTTAATCGCCATGGAACCAAAGTCTTTACAGTCAGTTTCATACGAATGGGCTCCATGGGATTCCTATCTGGGGTATAACACATTCACATAAGGTCTGGTCCATAGTCCAAAGGCAAGAGGCGGGCAAGCAGCCCCCTCCAAGGACACGTGGCGAGGGCGGTTTCGCCACATTTCTCCCCTTTACCATCCAAACTAACAGGGTATCTGACATCCTGCCGGTCAGTGCCCTGGTTAGTCCAGCAACCCACCCACGAAGCACAAACAGCAATACAGCCCACCCACAATAACTGGTTACTACACCTGGATAAAATAGCAACTTGTCCATGTCCAGGTGCCTCACCACGGCTGTGCGGGGGGCTGTTAGACTGCCTTGGTGGGTTGCTGAGTGGGCAGAGACCAGCGGTACTCTGCCCGGGTGCCAGCGCTACCACTGAAGTAACCTGGTTGGAGCCTGGTTGTGGGAGGGGGAGACCGACTGTCTCCCCTCTGGATACACTGCTCTGTGGCTGGGGGACAGTACCGACTGTCCCTACCCCTGGTGCTGCAAGTGCAGAGACTACGGTCCCATCTGCATAGTTGTGGGGCTTAACATCTCCCCTTGGTGGGTTAGGCTGCCGCTGGAGAGAGGGTGTAACAAGCTCCTCTCTCTGAACTGTAGACAGCCGCTGGGGAGAGGGGGTAACCTGCTCCTCTCCCTGACACTCTCTTTGCTGGTGGAGGGGGGACCAACTGTCTCCCCTTTCAATATTTTGTCCTGCGGCTGGGGTGAAAGACAGACTGTCTCCGCTTCCTGCAGGACACACTGCCGCTGGGGAGGAAGGACTGCACCTTCCGTTCCCTGGGAAAAAGACTGCCGCTGGGGAGGAAGGACTGCACCTTTGGCTCCCTGGAACTCACACTGTTGCTGGGGAGGAAGGATAGCACCTTCGGCTCCCTGGAACTCACACTGCCGCTGGGGAGGAAGGACAGCACCTTCAGCTCCCTGTGATACATACTGCCGCTGGAGATCTGGGCCGACCGCCCAGCATCCCTGTAGGGCCGGTAGAGAGACCGCCATCCCATCTCCACCTGCCATTTGTGGGTCTTCCCAGGACCAGTCTATGAGGTCCCCTACTTCTGCAGCTGGTAGTGAAGCAGGGGGTACCTCGGCTGCGTTTTCCCAGCTGTAGGTTGGCAGGTCTGGGTCCCCCAGCCAGTTTTCCTGTTCTGTGTCCATGCCCTGTGGCTGACATGAGTTTAGTAGTTCCACATAGTCCATCTCTAGCTGTCGTACCATGGCAGCCAAACGGTGGAGGTCTTGTCCCAGTCCCATAGATCTCGGGCCCTGTACCATCTCACCTCGGTAATAAAAGATAGCCCAGTACCGTGACTCTGCTGGACTGCCAAAGTCGACGTCTTCTGCTAAGGCCTTCCACAACAGGCCAGGGCTAGTGTAGTTCTCCCCCTCCGGCTGGATGCCCTCTGCCCTCCACGTCTCTGGCTGGACAGTGCACCACCACAGTGCCCGGTATGAGGTGTCAAGGCTCAGTTCCCTTTCCACGAGGTACTCAAGTTGTCTGACCTGCTAACCCTCCGGGTTGGTCTCCCAGAAGCGGCATCCGCCAGGCCATTTGTTCCTCCAACCGGTATGCGACACCAGGAAGGCGCTGCTGCCGTTGATACTGGACTTCCTCCAGGGCATCGTACCATAGTTCTTGCCGGGCAATATCTCTCCATTCCAATTCCCTCTCTTCCTCAGGTGTGCGTGTTGCCCAAGGATCCACGAACCCCATTTTCCCAAATCTTTATGTAGACAGGGACGCTGTATAAACACTAGCGTCGCCTTCAATTTGTAAATCCAAACAAACTGTGTCTCTGAGCTGCTTTACCTCGCACTAGGACGCCATCCCACCGCTGCCACCAATGTAACGGATCGCCTGGCACCCCGACTGGGTACCTCCGTTGAAGGATGCTCCTGAGGACTCCAAGCACTGCAGCAGACAATTACATTCAATCGAACTGAGAAGCATATGAATCCTGGTGTAGACAGTTGAATAGGAACCATATAATGCATAGGTTTACTCCTAGCAGTCAAACTGGAACAGTATACAATAAATCCTTCCCCAATAATGAGACGACACTTCACTTTGAGGGTTAAAACAGGAAACCCCGTACTGTCACATACAGTCTCTTTTATTCCCAATCCACAAACATAGTACAGCCCA
Source organism: Pelobates cultripes (assembly GCA_933207985.1). Classification (NCBI taxonomy): domain Eukaryota; kingdom Metazoa; phylum Chordata; class Amphibia; order Anura; family Pelobatidae; genus Pelobates; species Pelobates cultripes. The sequence goes on from OW240914.1 coordinate 16,942,056, forward strand.
CAGGGTGTTACAAAACAACCAATCACATCACAGTTACATCCCACATATTCCCTCCCCTTATCCTGAGAGGAAACTCAATTATACATACAGTTAAAACATAATTTCTACCCAACTTTCATAACTCCAAAACCATACATCACATTCACATAAAATTACATATTCACAATCAATCCATTCAGGGGAACAACATATTCAAAAATGGCACAAATCAGACAAGGGGTTCAAAAGTTAGTAAAAAGTCCTTGTGACTAAATGAAGCATGGCTTTCTGGCCCAAACCAGTTTCAGAGTCTTCTATCCTGGAGAGTAATTCAATTATCTCCCAGGATAGACACAAGACTCCATTAAGCACATGGTTGCAAAAAGACACAAAACACTTAAAATACATAAAGTCACATTTACACATAACACACAGACAGGCTTCACATAGTCCTCAGATAGCTGGGATCTGAGCGCACAAAACTACCGTAATAGCCAGATCCTATTCAATATTAGCCCAATTCGCCATGGAGCCAAAGTCTTTAACTACACGAATGGGCTCCATGGCATAGCTATCTGGGTTAACACATTCACATAAAGTCTGGTCCATAGTCCAAAGGCAAGAGGCGGGCAAGCAGCCCCCTCCAAGGACACGTGGCGAGGCCGGTTTCGCCACAACTTTTGACAGTTGAAATTGAACCTCTTCCTCTGTAAACTCATATGTAACAAATTACCCATTTGTCCTTTTTCTTAACTGAAGTCCTTCTTTTTCATTTTCATCTGTAAATGCTGAACAAAAATATTCATTGAGGCAGTCATCTAGACCTTTAACCTCTTCTACATACCTTCCTTCTTTTGTTTTTAATCTAACTAATCCTTGTTTTACTTTCATTTTCTCATTTATGTATCTAAAAAATTAATTTTTTTACTGACTGTGCTATTTTCTCTTCTCTGTGTGCTTTGTAGGCTATTATAACTTGCTTGGTCTCTTTCTGCCTCATTTTATAGATCATTCTATCTTCCTCACTCTGGGTTTTTTTTTTAGAATTACAAAATGCTAACTTTTACTATGTTGGCCACTTCTGCGGAGTGCCACATTGGTTTCTTAATTTTTCTGCTCTTCCTGACAAGCCTAATTTAACTCCATTTAAACTGCTCCAGTCTGATAATGACTCCTTTACACATAGTCTAGTTTTAGAAAAGTCTGTTTTTTTTTAAATCTTAAATTTTGATTTTGTGTGGTGTTCTTATATTAAACAACACTGACTGATGATCACTGGATCCTAAACTTTCACCTACAGTAATATCTGATACCAAATCTCCATTTGCTAGCACTAACTTTAGTATGTCTTGTTTTAGAGATAATCCCAGTAGGGAGTATAGAATATGGAAAATAAAAGAAAAAACTTAATAAAGACAATTATAAATAAAATATATCCAACTTTATACTAATGGCTCAGCACTGCTTAGGGTAGACCCCCTGTAATAGCCCAGCAATGAGATGAGTGTGGCTTGAGAAAGACTGGCCTACATTGGAAACATTGCTTGGATGGAATAACAGGAGCTTTTCACAAGGAGTGCCGGAAATTCTTATATTCTTAAACACTGGCTGCCTTTTTCTAAGATAGCAGCTGGAATGGGCCAGTAAAACGATACATTGATAGTTTTTTTTTAATTTATAATAGTCTTTATTACGTTTTTTTCTTTTCCTTTTTTTCACCTTGCAACACATAAAAACATAAACATCAAAAATGACATGGACATGCATCGCGTTTGTGGCAAAAGTAGCCTCGCCACTGGATTTTGGAGCAGCCCGTTTGCCAGCCTCCTACCCTGTGACTACGGACCCTGTAATAGACCTGGCTAAAATAATTTAAACAGACTCTGTTCGTGCCTGCTTGGCTATTCTGTTCAGTAGTTTGCATTTCCCTCCTATTTTAACAGTGTCCCGTTCGACTACTGGACAACCGCACGAACCAGGGACCACCCTGGAGCTTGTTAACACCTATTAACAACTTGGAACATTTCTCATGGCAGTGTTCTAAATGTTCATCTGGGTAGCCACAATTCCTATGGACAACCACGAGGTGCCGGCCATCTTGTTCGCACGAATGCAGGCAGCGGTGTTTGGGCATGAATCTCATGGAACTAAAATCAGATACAGAAACTCTTGAACACCCCTGGACATCCATCATTGTTTTTGTTCGGTTTTATTCAACTTAGAAGGGCACTGTTCTGTGAAATCATTCGTCTGGATAAGGGGAACGAGCTCCAGGGTAAGACTTTTTACTCTGCTCAGTAGTTTGTTCATTTTCAAACTACCGAACTAGACCAACCGCAAGCCCTGATTCTCTGGAACTGTTTTGGGCATGGGACCATGACTGTGGTAGGTCAAATAAGTTACTTCTATAAAATCCCTGAACCCCTGAACTGATCAGGGTGATTTTTTGGATATGTTGGTCACCCAGATCAGGGCTATCAGAGGATGTTACATTTGTGGTGATATTATGTGTTTTGGGGTACTTTTGGGACTTTGTAGAAATGTGTGTTTTTTTTCTGCCTGGAGATAATTGGGTTAATACAGTATCTGACTCAATTTTCTCCCAGGCAGTGGGGAGAGATTGTAGGCTATGTGTGGGAGTGTCGTGCATTGGAATACCATTCTTATTGGTCTGTATATATTGCCATCTGCCATGTGGATTGTCATTTAAGGCCAAGTGTGACACCATTAAATTCAGTCTTACTTTACCCTCAATACAGAGTCTTGACTCTTGTTGTAGGGAACTGCTATACAAATCATCCCTGTTCATTTGGATTACTATACTGGCTATAATCACTAGCTCTTTTAAGAGCTACACAGCCAGGCCTGCTATACTCTCTGGAGGAGGTCCACCCACTGGAAGCGGGATCCTTGTCTTAGGTCCAGGGTGTGTGCGGGACTGCCACTTTTATACTTACCTGGCTTCCCGCTCTTTTGCTCGCTGGTGTCCAGCTACTTGTCCCACTCTGCCCAACAACCTAACCAGGGGTCATGAACTTACACTAAACTTTCCCAAACTGTACCAAGAGGACAGCTTAACCCTTTATTGCCACCATACATATATGATGCAGTGTTTAATGCCTGTGGCAGTTGACTGAAAAAGGCTGATTTAAAAAAAAAAAAACATGGCTCTGCTTCCAACCGCTTGCAATTATGATCTTAGCTGCTACACAAGTGTGTATTATTATATAGGTCTGTTCTTTTAGGCATTCAGACAAATTCATGTTTGATAAAGCAATTTCTGGGTTAATTGTAATATTTGTTCTCAATAAACTTGAAAGTCCATGACCATAAAAAAAAAAAATCGGACCTTTTTATAGTTCCAGAAAATATGCATATACGAGTCTGTTTCTTCTTCACATCTCCAACATATATTGTTCTTATTTGAGAATATTCTAGCTAACCTCATTGGGAAAAAAGTACCATCTGTTAATGCACCTTAATTGCATTTCTATCAATGAATATGTTTGGTAAAATTAGAAAATGCGGAGTTCCAATACATTGATAGTCAGCGCATCAAGAGTGTAAAATTGGAAATCACTTTTTGTTTTCCCTTTTGGCTGTAATGCATTCCATTGTATAAGCAATGAATGTAGACATGCAGTGGTCCCTTTAATGGACTAAGGCTATTACTAGCTAACGAGCAGACAGTGAGACACAGCAACCATGACACACGGTAGGTCTGCTCAAGAGGAAGGAGAGACATACTATGTAAGAAATTACCTGAACGGTAATCCCAAAGGGATTGTATTCCACGTTGAGACCTCTGGAGAAGTAATCCATGAAGACCTGGAAACGATAATGTTTTCCATTTACCATGGCAGATTTAACAAGAAGAAAGAGAAGAAGGCAACCATGGAGAAAGGAAACAAGACAGGCTCAATGTAGAGGCTTACCTAGTTACTGGTGTGAAGTGTGATAAATATTTCAGGGCCTGCCCAGGAAATAGATGGTGGTCTCGAAAAAGCATCTCCTTATAACCTCATATTTCCATGGACAATTCTGAAAATCCCTTCTAACAACCATCCTTTATGGACAATTCCATGTCTAACAATGTCTTCTAAAGTGCCAATGCCTAGAATTATTTCTCTTATGAAAAGGGTTGCCATCTGAGTGTTGTATTATACATCAGCAATATTCCAAGTCAGCAAAATAATTCAAGGTTATCAACAATGCTCATGCATTTATTAAAGCTTGAGATTCCAAATTCTGGTCTACCAGCCACTCCTAAATGTTAGTCACTGCTACAAGCATGGAGTGTCCACGCACACTCACCAATGCTGAATTTTTGCTTACCAGGGCTGAATTGTTACTGGCAAATGGTTAAGATGCAAGGGGTAATTTTGAACCTTGCACTCCCTATCAGATACAGCATTTATAGACATCCCTCAGTGGTTTCCTCTATAAGGGATCGATATCCAGAATTGACCCTCTCGGTAAAGTTTATGAAGGTATCTCAGCAGGTTTCCAAAGAGCCAGTGAAGACTACATGTAGTTGTGGGAGTATAAGTAAATATTTAGACATTATATATATTTACCTTAGTAGCACTGTACACAGT